>CM065641.1:49181197-49731197 GCA_033220585.1 Dipteronia sinensis | reverse complement strand
GTTAGCCGACCAGACCGTCAAGCTGGGAGCAAGGTTGGCCGACCGGGAAGGCGGGAGCTTCCTTAGCCGTGTAATGCACAGTATTTGAAGATCTACTACCCTAAGGGGAAATGGTTTGCTTGTATAAATTAAGTAATAGCTTACATTTGTTCCTAGCTTTTCTAACTATTTTTAGCATTTTGGTATTGTTAATTTGCAGTTCAATTAATAAAAATTTCAAAGGATTTAGAATTAAAAAGCCAAAAACAGTGTTCAAATCTTCATAATCATCTTTGTTATCAAAGATAAACTCGTATCGCTAACACCTGCCCCGAGAGGGTGAGAAGCTGGTATAGATCTGGCATGCCTACCGAACTGACTGGGTGCATATAAAGTACTGTCGGGGAAAAAATCTGGTGAAATCAAGGAATCCAAGAATCGAGCAAGATTATCAACAGTTCTAATCAAAAGGAACTTTAACCATAAAGAGGGCGAAATTCACAAAGGTCGAATATTAGCCTGAGCAAAGAACCAAGACACTGACCAAAATCAATCACATAAGAATAAAAGTAAAGCACTTAAAACTTAAAATTCAAGATGGTTGAAAATTAGCCTGGGCAAAGAGCCAGGACACCAACCAAATCAAATACAGAGAAAAAGGATCTGAGCGTTAGTAAGAAGCGCTCAAATATGGATCCAAGCAAAGCCGAGAAAGGATCCGAGCATTAAAAGGATCTGCTGGAAGATGGATCCAAGCGAAGCCGAACCAAGTTGAAAGAGGATCAGAGCGTTAGTAAGAGCAGCTCAAAGATGAAAGGATTCAAACAAAGCTGAACAACGCTAAAATGGGTCTCAGATTCGCCTAGATAGACGAGAAGATCCGAGCTTTAAACAAAATGCCAAACTCATATCGATGCACGATGAAAAAAAAAGATCACAAAAATCAAGGCTCGTGGAGACGAGGCAATTCATCGAACACGATCGAAATCAAATGCAAATAAGTCAAAAGTTAAAATTATATTTATACACATAAAGTGCTTCTTTTTGCAGGAATATCAGTCGGAAGGCCTTAAAAAAAGATTAGCAAAAGAAAAGGAGTTTAAAAATTAGCAGCCTCAGCATTTCTTTCAATATCAACTCACAACTGATGGCAATGCCATGGGGTAGATTCCAAGCAACATTGACCCTTAGAGAGCAAGACCTCATCACCTTGGTATAGATCGATATATATGGTAGCAACCTTAGAGGGTCGGGACCAAGAGTGTAACCTTCAAGAAGCATGCGCTCCACAGAAAAGATGATCTGAAAGTAATCGACACATTTCACCAGAGCAGCAGCATCAACCACAATTGTCTTATAGTCAGTGACTTTGCCATTTAAGGAGATTTTTTACATGGCGATGAAAGCATTGAACAATGAAGTACTACACGGTCAGAAGAATGATGGCGAACAAAGCACTCCTGCGAAAGGAAAGTAATTGAAGTACTCAAAAAAAAATTGATGCGAAGAACAACAGAATGAGAGGCCATTTTGGATCGAAGCAATGCAAAAAGCATTAAAGGAAGGCAACATAATCAGAGCGCCGAAAAATTCTAAGTATTCAAATCCCCTTCGATGAGTCACTGAGAACTTATCTTGTAGATTTATAGGGTATAGTTATATGGATTTTTCGTCAGCATGACACATCAGTGAAGATAACGGGTAATACGGAAAGATAATGATTCCACATCACCACGTCTGGACAAGTCATCAAGAAAGTTGATGACGGAAACCAAAAGAGTATACACCAAGTAAAGTCGTCTAGTTAAGGCAAAAATCCTTCTCGCTGAATATCTCTACTCAACGAGATCTACTCGACCAAAACATGAAATATGATCGTATCAAGACACGCTGCAAGGAGAGTGGCTCGGCTAGAAGAGAATCTTGGTACATAAAGATTCTAGTTGACCGAGATATCTTCCACGGTGAGATTCGCTCATCCAAATCAGACAATTACAAACCGACTTAAGCACGACGACTAGTAAGGAAGTTTCACCAAGATACAAAGCTTAAAATCACACATTAACAAGGAAACAAATTGATCTCATCCAAGATATTAGGATTCCTAATCATACAGTGAATCAACTACACTAATTACGTGATAATTTCAAATAGGAAAGAGATCAAGATAATCCATGCAAGAATAGTCATAACAAGATTCTGCAATCTTTCACTTTTACACCGAGAATTAGGGTTATAGAGAGGTTGTATAAATACAATCTAAATATCATTGTAAACGATATCGAAAATATAAGCAGCAACGAGAGACAATGAGTTGATGGTGTAATTGATTTACTTCATACTGAAACCTTCTCGACCCCGTTGCCGGCACTGTGGTTTTATCCCTGTATTAGGGTTTTCCACGTAAATCTCGTGTTATTGCCTTATTATATTTCTTTTATATTATACTGCAAACCACCATTCTCGCCGGATAAGCCACCCACAGTAGGCTGTTCGGTGACAACATCACATCCACGTATAAGAGAAGGGTTTTGGCTATCTCACCTTGACCAGTCAAACCCTGATCCGCCTACGTGCTATTGTTTGGCGGATTGACTTTTTAACCAACCAAAAATCGCCATCAATAATATATATACTACAATCTTCAGTAGGGAAAAGATAGATTCCAACTTATAAGACTCTTAAAGTGTGGGGTTGTTTTACAAAAGTTGAAGTTCATTTGCCAAAGAGAACTAAACTAAGACCTAAGATGGTTGATTGTGATTTCATAGGATTTGTAAACACAAGTGCTCCAGACAGGTGTTTAATTATTAAATTTGATGTATCTAATATATATCATAAATCTATTAAGCAGTTGCTCTCCAATGGAGTTATATCCATTGACTATATAAAATCAAAAGAAAATATTGCATGTATTTTGACAAAAGGCCCGAGCAAATTAAATTTACATCGACAAGAATGAGTTTAAAGCCACCAAATAAGTCAAATCGGACGAAACCTAACCTAGCTTATTGGAGATCTCATAGTCTAGGTTCAATAGACAAACTGGTTTGGTAAGACTTAAATTGTAGAAAACATAATTTAAATCATTCCTATGATGGTTGGTGTATTGTATGCAAATGTGAATGATATGCTTTGCATTTATTGAGACTGATATCTTGTTACCAAGAGGAGTAAAACATAAAACTCTTAATTAGTATCACATATATGATAGTAAATATGAGGTGGCATTTATGATAATGAAATAAGGCTAAATTCTCTAAAGCTATCTTGAAAACTGGGATCTATTCAGGACAAAAACAAACAAAAACGTATGAATTAACATATATTAAGTTATGTTATGAGTGAGATATATTGTCTTGATTTACTACAACTGTGAATAGTTTGAGATCATTTATATCCATTGCGTCACCAAGTAAATTTGATATGTCTTCACTAAGGTAAGTTCAAGTCTAAAAGACAATTCTCCTGATGCATAACACATTTGTTCTACTCAAATGCATTCATTTAGTTGTCCAAGGTCGTAGCATAAATGTGAGGTCTTAAACTTCGATTCAAATGTGGAGTATTGTTGGAGTTTTGAATGAAATACAAGAGGTGGGGCTAAAAATCACGTTTATTTGTCACAAAACAACCCAAAAATCATGTACTATCACCGAAAAGTTACGGTTCTTCATCAAAGAGATGCATATATTCCTAAAAAAAGCTTCTTTACCAAGAGACATATCTGAGTTTATAAATTGGAATGAAATTCATTTCAAATCAATGAAGTGTTTTGATAGAAGAATTTTTAGAAATTATTCTGCACTTGATCCTTTACCGACAAGACAAACTCCAAAAATGAAATAAAGTCCAAAATCGACCCACCTCCATTTATCACACTATCAACTCTAACATCCTTGAGAATAGGGCATCGCCGTAATGCATGAATAGTCATTTTGGCACTCTTCAAACACAGTGAACACATAATATCAATTTGAAGTTTGAACCTCATACAGAACACGGAAGTCGAAAACGCTATAGAAAAATTTCCACCAAGATTTGAAAGCACTCAAACCCGTGCTACTAAAAATCGAAGAAGCCAACTTGGAGACCCAATAACCACTTCGAATATAAACATTCCCACCG
Source organism: Dipteronia sinensis (assembly GCA_033220585.1). Classification (NCBI taxonomy): domain Eukaryota; kingdom Viridiplantae; phylum Streptophyta; class Magnoliopsida; order Sapindales; family Sapindaceae; genus Dipteronia; species Dipteronia sinensis. The sequence continues at coordinate 49,727,090 of CM065641.1, read as the reverse complement.
TTATCATATTGCTAGAGAAACAAGTTGTTTGTCTCTTGAGAGTAAAGAGGGATACCAGGATCACATTTGCTTCTTTTAGAAAGAAAGAATCTCGAACCAAGGCCACATTCCACTCATCTAAGTCCCATTTTCGCGACTCACGGTAGCCAAATCACCTAGAACCTACGGTGAGTAAACTCTAAACCTGCGGGGATCCAACGATCTTCGTAAATATAATTTCTTCTATTACCCACCATTCATCTCTTCCCCCCCCCCCCCCCCCCCCCCCTACAAAAAAAAAAAACACACACACACACAACAGACTCTTCCAAAGATAGAAACTCGACTGTAGAGCTTTCTCCTTCGTTAGAGTGGATTCGGGTAATAGTACCCCTTAATCACCTTAGCTACCTACGATTCTGCAAACGCTAGCATTGCTCGGCCAACATAGAATTTGGGCTATAAACAATTATCTCACCGGTGCCAGCAGTGAGATCATCATTGGGAGCGGTGGTCTTGGACATCAACTTCAAGTGAAGCAACATCCCCTGTTTTTGAGTCTTTCATCAAACTCTTTCAAACCTATCAAAACGACGACCAAATGCTTCATGTGATATAGCGTTGGAAAGCTACGGATGTCTCGTTTCTCAAGATGTTTTTAAAAATCCTTTGGAATTACTACACAAAAATTTATGATTGAAACACTAAGCAAATTTCAGTTTTTGAAAACTCATTAACTTTGAAAAACATTTTCGAAACTAAACAAAAACTCAATGAATGAACCTCACACAACTTAGACAGGAAACCCACATGCAAACAGACATTAAATGACATCTTAAAATGAAATGAATGGGATGTTTGTGTGTGCGATCATCCTATCATTTTTTCAAGTGGTTAATTTAGAGATAAGGTTCCAATACCTAACCATTTGAAACACTACTTGAAATCACTCTAGCTTGACACGTGAGATCCGACCTACAATTCCACATTTTTCATCTCAACCCATGTGGTAACTGAGATGTCAGTTGGTGAGTGTATACACATTAATTATGATTTGTCGCACTTAACCATATATCCACTCATCAATTAATGTGTATCCACTTACTAAGTGACACCTTAGTTGCCACATGGGTAGGGATGGAAGATATGGGATTGTAAATGAGATCTCTAACATTACTCAATATAAAATTACATCAAAGTATTTTGTTCATGAAAAAAAGCTGACTAAACTTATTGACCTTACAGTGTTGTTTCAACCACCAAAGAGCAATATCAATCGTTGAAGTGTGATTAGAGTGACAAACTTGAATACTTCATCTATTCCTAAGAGACATTATATTTTGGTAATATTTAGGAAACCTTATAAACTTAAGCTTTTGATCATTATAACATATCCAAAAGGGTTCAAGGGCTTAGGTTCATTATATTTTAACTTAGCTAAGGATGATTACTATCTTGAGCAAGTTTAAGCAAATGTGCACATAAATTATATAGAAAATGGAAATTTTAACCTAAGAAGCTTCTTTCTTTGTATTTTTCAAATTGATGATCATTGCTTCTTTTACTCCTTCATGCACTTCGATCAATTGATTTCTTCAAAAAGTAAAAATCTTACATGATTGACTGAGAATATCTTCAAAGTATTATTTATATTTAACTTAGATCAAAAGTAAATTAAACAATATTAGAATTTCATCAATCTTTAATATCAACAAAATCAAGCATAAAAGAATAAGGCTAATACTTACTCTATATTCAATAAAATTATTCGGGTTTAAAATTCGCTCACGTCTGGATTAGAAAGAACTCAATTGATTTTCATTTCCATTAACATAATTTTATTCAAAGGAAAAAAAAAACACAGCTTTATATATTAGGAAAATACATAGCAAGTCACACAAGCATTACAAAGCAAAAAAAAAAACATCAAGCTTAACAGTCGATAAGCAGCTTGTCAATGGCAGCTTTCATCTAGAAAGTCTAGATAGAAATGCTGTTCGGGACTCCTTTTCCTGTCACACCAGGCTTAGAAAATGGCTTCAAGAGCTCATAAGGCATCATCCCAGCTCCATTTCTGTTCTTCAAATCTTCGTTTGCATTTCTATCATCAATAATCCCTTCAAACTCCTTCATCCTTCCATTGTACATCTGAAATGCAGCCTTTATAACTGGCTCATCTTTCCATGACGGTTCCGGTACATCGCCTATATACTCCTCATCCGGTGAATGACTGGACAGAACATCGAGAATAGTCATGACTTTTGTGGCTTGCATTTGTGAAGGGAAGCTATTCAAAAGCACTGTTTCTGGCTTATTCAAGAAGAACTTCCATTTTTCCTCAGTTGGGTCCTCATCAGGCATGGTTGTTCTTGCAATGGTGGGCCTGTTAGGGAAATAGCCTCCATATGTGTACTGGCCAAAGTTGACAGCTGCATGGTGTCCAGAAGTCACCCAAGCTATGGTTGTTACGATCTCAATCAAGTCTTCTGGTGTTTCCAAGACAGGCCACCATGGTTCATCCTTCTTGTCACCGTGTCCGACGTTACGGATTTCGGACCACCATGCTTGGAGCTCCTTGTCTGACTTTATAAGGCTTGGGTTGGGGTAGTAGTGGTTGACATAGTCTGTAAACCATTGCTTCATGGAGTCCCATAGCACTAGACCATCATTTGCAAAAGGGTGGTCTTCAATTGTTAGCTTTAAGCCATGTGGAGCACTTGGATCTTCAATAGCCAATCCCCTGGTTAACCAAACAATCAAATATAAGATTCGAAACAAATTCAAGGAACTTATAATAAACTTGATCTAATTAGAAGGTAATTATGAATGAGTTATACCTGCTAATGAGGTCATTGGGAAGTCCCTCATGGTCGAACCGCCACTTCTTGCCATAGACAAAAGAACTGTACTCTGTAGAATACTTGTTAGAAGAGAATGTACTTTCAATAATTCCTTCAGCATTGACTAGAGCTTTTCGAGCTAGAGCATTGATCTCCATTGTGTACCGGAAATGAGGGTAGAGCAACCTGTGGATTGGATGCATTGCGCTAAGTTGCCGATTGGTTGCGATTATGTAAGGCTCTGTGCAGCAATGAGTTCTCAACCTGCATTGAAAATAGAGTTACAACCATGTGATATCGTTATAGTGGTATTAGAATCAAACCTATCCGGTGATAGATGTTGGGGCATATATGCATACCAGTGAGCGACTAGCTGGTGATAGGTAGAGTCAGTGGCAAGGACATGAGCTTTGGCGTGCCTCCAAAGCCAGCCCTCGGTGGAGTGCCAACTAGGTGTGTACACTCGTTTCCACTGTGGCTTTCCGTCAATTGGTGGCCGAACCAACTCGATTGCTAGTGGTCTCAGTGTCCCATCTGGGTTCAGGAAGAATATCGTGCGAGATCCGTACAGGACTATGTCTTTGACCTCTCTCACTCTTTCCACGTATGGTAGAAATAGGTCATGGTAATCTAGCATGAACAACTTCTTTTGTTCTATAGCCTGCACAAAACCAAAATTTTAGTATCAGACAGCTGATTGAAACGGCATGGAGGTAGAAATTTGAAAAAAAATGAATTTTTACGTCCATTAATTAAGGGTTTTTGTATACCTCTTCAAGTGTCATGAAGCCTTTGATTTCTTGCTCGATGATCTCTTTGGTGATTGCTGATTCCAGTGGACCATAGATTTCAGGATCTAGTGTACTTTTCAATGGCCATTCCTAAAATATTTTGTACAAATCTTAAAATGTTGATTCTTCAATGCATTTAAAAAAAATGGTAATTACATGGATATCATAATTAGTATAATTAAATGCATCTCAATGATCTTTAAAATGATCATACCGTGACCAACTCTAAGCTGTATGGATTAAGGCCAGCTAGAGTCTGTCGAGCAAATTCATCATCCCTTAACCAGAAGAATTTGTCTCCTGCGAGGGAAAAAACGCAAATGAGTTTGCATCTATGGAAGATGATATGTTATTAATCATTAAACAAAATTTAGAAGGGGTTCTTACTGTCCATTGCTTCAGGGGTCTCAAACTTTAAAATATTTTGAGCTGTATCTGTAACATCCTTGACTAATCCGGGAATAACATTTATCAATGATGTTTTGCTTTTTTTAGGCAAGTTAACTCCTTCATTGAAGAGTTTGTCGATTTCTGTGAAGTATGGAAAGCCTCTGTCAGGGTCAATAATTGCACTTGTTAAGGTAGGTATCAACGAATGCAACACTGAGTAAATTGCCTTGGCTCCAAATTGTACTGTTTTTATCCCAGAAAATGATTCATCTCTTGGCACATAGAATAATAAATCATCCCTTTTCTCTGTGTTTGGATCTGCAACAGTAAAAAGTTGTTGATTATTATTATTATTATTATTATTATTATTATTATTATTATTAATACAACAGGTAAAAATTTGAATTCTCTACTGTGATGATCTTTGTTTTTGAACTAAAACATTTAAAGATAATACTTGTATTTAAAAATAATGAACGTAAAATAAATATCAGGTATAGATTACATATATCACCAGATTTATTTTAATCAAAACAGAGATCTGCTCAGCAGAGTTAATTCTATTTATAGAAAAATATATATTTACCTTTCCTACTACGATTGCGCCCAGTTCTGCAACGTCTAGGGTAAGGGTATTGTTCCGTGCCACCAAGCACCGGTCGTGCAAGATCTGGGTTACTGTCAGGGTCTCCGAAGTCATTATACACATCATAGTCATAAATCCGATCACTAAATTCGCGCTTTCCTTGTCCATTTCCTCGCAATTTCTCCAGCTCTTCACCTCTTAGCCTCTCCAATCCGGTTGGTGTTTTGTCTGGCAAGTATGACTAGATCCAAACAATAAAAAGACAAAATCAAAATCGTGTTTGAGTTAAATTAAGTAAGAATTTTTGGTATGTGCAAAACGGAGATGCTCATATAGCTGACCTTGGTAGTAAAGAAGACTCGCTTCTCATTTTCGAAGTTGGCTTCAATCCAGGAGTCACAAGCAATGTTGATAGGACCATTCGGGAACCCTTCAAGCACCACGTCCTTGAGAAAAAACTCCAAGTTGTGCAAATTTTTAACATAAATGGCACCCACATCCCCGAAATCCAGCGGAACCTTGAACTCCGCTCTGTATGTTATGTCGCCGCCATCCTTTGCTAACCTATCTCTGGCCGCAAAATCTTTCACGGTTGCTTTCTCTAATCCTGTCTCTGAAATAATATCAACCAAAAAAAGAGTTGACAAAAATGTTGACTTTTTGAAAGAAAGAGAGTTGACGTTTTGGACACTTACTAGGATCAAGCTCGGCACTAACAAGCTCCAATTGGAGTGACATGCCCAACATATCTAAGAAGTCACTCGGGGTCAAGGTTGCATCAGAGATGATACTACCATAAGTTCGTTTAACAGTAACAACTGCCTTCACTTTGGTAAATTTATTATTCCTGTCGGTAAAAGGAATTGATATTGCTTTGATGTTACTTGAGAACCCAACTCGAACTTTGGGTGCTTTGTTCGAGCTGGAGGGCCTTGACTGAACTTGAAGAAGAAAAGATTGCCCTCCATTTCCATGGAGAAATGAATTCTCGAATGGGAATAGGGTTTTGGTTGACTGAGACTGGTGATTAATTTGTGGTTTCAACATTGCTTGAAGAAGAAGAAGAATAAGAAATGTTATTGGTGATTTGGGTGACTAGCCCTCTCCTCCTTATATACAAAAAAAAAAAAAATCAAATCGAGAGGGAGGGCATTTAATATTCTAAACGTAATTTTAATGTGTTTATTTTAATTTGTACAATTTTTAGGTACTAACCAGTCACTAACCTGTCAGTATCTAAAATACTGACCATACCAATTGGAGTGCAGCAAGTGACATTTTTTCTTTTACTTAATATATTTATCTCACAAATTGAACCACGTACTGCACTCACATTGGTAAAATCAGTATTTTGGATACTAACCAATCAGTACCCAAGTATTGTTCTTTTAATTTCCGATGGTAGAGAAACTGAGGATCCAATGTTGAAAATATAGTTTTCATTGAGAGAGAGAGAGAGAGAGAGAGATTAAATTTGGAAGATAGTAATGAAATTTTTACGGGGGCAAAATCCATTTTAATCCACCTGGTTTAATCTATTATACAAAATTACAAATTGGTCCATCTAGTTTTAGTATTATCTCTTCTGATCCCAATGTTTACCAAAAATCTTTTTTTTGTCCCTACCATCCAATTCCATTAGGGTTCCGTTAGATCATTAAGGGTATAATGGTTAAAATTAATAATTTCAATTAAAAATAAATAAAAATTGATTAAAAAAACTAATATTAAAAAAATCACATTAAAAAATAAAAATTATCTCTCTTTCATACCCTCTCTCTCTCCGAAACAAATCAACAATCACCCGATCACCATCATCATCTACATTCTACACCACCACCACCAAACTTTTGATTCATAGAACAAAAAAGGCCAAAAAAAAAATATGCAACCATTCATCATCATCATCATCAACACCAACAAACCTATAACTTCCACCATCATCACCATCATACCAACACTAGATTTAACATTTTTTTTTACCCACAAACATACCAGAAAATCAGATCCCAAGAACATTTAATGTTAGATTTTTTAAGTCTTTGGAAATGAAGATGAAGAGATTGTGGGAGGATTGACAGAGGAACTTGAAGGCAGACACGGATCTAGAGAGAGGATCAAAGGCGTCACAGGAAAATCCTCCTCCTGGAGGCCAACTCCGATGAGCGCGACAATCGATCGTTCAACGAGTCCAATTCAACGACTCAAAAAACTGAAATAAGGTCGAGATCAAGAGGGAGAGAGAGAGAGAGAGAGAGAGAGAGGGAGGGAGATGAGACCGAGAGAGATGAATGGTTTGGGTGTTTCACTGGTGTGGATTCACGTGAGAGAGATAGTGGAAGAGTATGGGTTTGGGTTTCTAAGTATTGTGTTTGTGTCTTGATGTGTGTGTTGGGTGGTGTTATTCTAGTGATGGTGATGAACTGGTGTGTGTTTGGTGATGGTGATGGGTTTTGATTTAGTTTTGTTGAATCTGGGTTCAATTGAATATGGGTTGGGGGTCGGGTTTGATTGAATGAAGATGAAAGATCTGGGTTTGTAAATTTAGCAGATCTTGGTTTGTAAATCCATTTATTAATTTCTTTTAAGTTTAATTGTTTTTGTTATTTTAAGTTTAAAAAAAATTCATTAGGTGGAGATCCAGATTGGATCTCCACCGTCCATCTCATGAGATGGACGGTGGGCTGTGGAGATCCAATCTGGATCTCCACTTTTTTTTTCTTTATATATTTTTCTCTTTTTATAATTTTTAAAAAAATAAGGAAATCATAACAAAAGGGACAGCATGGTAATTTTGTCTAATTTTTACAGAAATTGTAATATAAGGATCAAAGAGATAATACTAGAATTAGAGGGACCAGTTTGTATAATAGGTCAAATTAGAGGGATAAAATGGATTTCGCCCTTTTTATGAAATGTGTAGCTGTCTTATTTGACAGTGAGGTGTCCCTTCATTAATTTAATGTGAATTTGTTCTTAATAAATGTGTTTTCTTCGTCACATGCTAGATGGGATTCCATAAAATTAATCTCATGCATGAGTTTGTCTCTGAAAGCGAGTAATATAATCATATTATTTAATATATGTTATATTTTTTTCTATCAAGATCAAGGATTTAGTTGCAGGATAGTTAGAAAATATGAGGTTCGCCTACTAGTTAGCCTATTATGTCAAAACTATGAGATTATAGGTTCAAGTCTACCTTCTCCTTAAAATGGTAAATTATTATAATATTTCAAAATAAAAGTTACATGAAAGTTGTGTGAGAATTTTAATTTTAATTTTAAATAATACTAATAACAACCCAATAACTATACTTAAATTGTATAGTAACTTAACCTGTAGATTAATAACTATAAATAGAGTCGATGAGATGATGTTGGTTTAGTAGTATACCCCATCACACCTGTATCACGAGGTTTTGGGTTAGAATTAGGGATATGTGTGGGGGTATATTGGGGTGAGGGGCTATTAGGATGAGGGATGGTCACAAATTTAAGTTGATGTAGTTTGATTCAAGTTACAATAATAATAAATTTTGTAAAAAAGAATATTTAAGATGTGAGATACAACTGAGAGACAATAACATTCATTATTTTCAATAACAGGTTATATAATAATATAAATGAACAACTGTTAATTGGGATTCAATTGTTTAGATGTCAGGTCACTTATTGGTTGATACTAACTAGAGATGACGCTGGTTTCGGTTCTGGGGGAACTAGAATCCCCAGAACCGAAACCTCCCTTAGGAAGGTTCCGGTTCTGGTCCGGTTCTGCTAGTTCCAGAGGTTTGAAACTGATTTTTATTTTTTAAGTTTTTTTTTTATAAAAAAAAAAAACAATCCAATCACCTCCCTACACTTACCCACCCATGTGACCCAATCCCAAAGTCCCGATCTCTAATTACCTTCATCAGTTCAAACTTCATGTTTTACACACACACACACTCTCTCTAATTACCTTCATCAGTTCAAACTTCATGTTTTACACACACACACACACACACACAAAATCCACCCCCAATCTCGTCTCTCTCTCTCGTTTGATCCAAGCAAGAAGAAGAAGAAAGAAGAAAGAAGAAGAAACGGAGGAAAACGAAGAAGAAAGAAGAAGAAGAAAAAAGAAAGAAGATGATGATCGATCCCAAAGAACTAGGGAAGCTAATGATGGCCGACGCCGAACTGCCGAAAGAAGAAGATGGTGGACCAGTGTGGCTTAGTGGAGTGGTGGGTGAGTGGGTTATGGGTGATTTGTGATTTGTAGTTGATTTTGTGTGTTTGTGTGTTGTGTGTGTGTGTGTGTGTGTGTGTGTGTGTGTGTGTGTGTGTGTGTGTGAGAGAGAGAGAGAGAGAGAGAGAGAGGGAGATGAAGGTGAGGTGATGAATACCGATGATCTGAATATCAGATTTCAGATATGTTTTTAATATATATATATATATATATGTTGGAACCACCCTATTCGAAACAGAACCGAATCGCAGGTTTCAGTCAAGTTCGAATCGGGCGGTTCCTTAAAATTTAGAATCGGAACCGGAACCACCTCGGTACAGGTTCCGATCCGGTTCTGATTTTTTCCAAACGGTTCCGGTTCGGTTCGTCGATTCGAACTAAACTGACGCCATGTCTAATACTAACCATCCTGCCCTTACCCTTTTCAGATGTCGAATATGTGATCAGATTCTAATACCACTTTTTGTATCAAGGCGCTTTCATAAATTTTCCAGGGTCATCCATCTTTATATATTTGATATTAAGGTTTTCATGTATCTATGAAAATGAATTGTTGACCATAGAATTTACATTAAACCTTTTATTTCATATCTTTTTAGTTTAGGAGAATATCTTCTATGAGATCGTTTCACCACCATTAACTGTCGGACAAACCAATTACATAGTGCCGTGTGGCACAATGGCCGAAACAATTTGATTTCCAAATTTTGATCCAATTATATTGTGACAAGGGCAAAACTTTTAAATTTTGAAGTTAAACTAAAATCGTATGGCCTTGTAATTAGAACACTGGATTGGACTAGGATTGGACAATTTTAGTCCGTATCTGATGTTTGGTGTTGTTTTGGAATATGGGATTAATAATCCCAAAAGCAAAATAGTCTCATTGTGATGGGATATAATAGAGGTATTATCACTAAAGTCCCTACTTTTTGCTGAATTGTCACATTTTAAACGTCTTTGTCATATTAGTAACTTTAGTCCTTTATTTTTTCAAAATACATCACTTTAGTCCATTTGACCAAAAACTAACAGTCAACTATAACAGAATATGTAAAATACAATTTAACCCTTTATTGTTATTTTAAATTTTTTTCCTTTTAGTCCCTCTAGTTTCAATAATAGTCGGTCAACCCCTGAAAAAATTAAAATGTCTTCATCAGGATTGAACCTTCAACCTTGATATTAAAAGCCACAAGCTCTAATCAATTGAGCTACTCTAGCTCATTGTTGAAGATTTGTTGATTTAAATGTATATATATAGTTATATAATTTGTTTAAACTAATTTAAATATGTTTATATAATTTTTAAAAAATCATATATATATATATAATTTAAAATAAACTCATATTTAATAATAATAATATTTAAAAACACATTTATGAAAATGAAAAAGAAAATAACAAAACAAAAGGAAACCCAAAAAATCCAAAAAAATCAATGCCTGTAATATTTCTTTCTTTCTTTTTTCTTTTTGGATTTTTTTCCTTTTCAAAAAATATATTATTTCAATTTGATTAAAAAACCCCAGAAAATCAAAGACCGTAATTGAAAAGGGAAAAAAAATCAACAACAGAAAAGGAAAATAATAAAAAAAATTCCTTTTTTTTCTCCTTTGTTTCCTTTTGTTTTGTTATTTTGTTTTTCATTTTCATAAATATGTTTATATATATATATATATATATATTATGAGTTTATTTTAAATTATTTAAATATGAGTTTAATTTGTTTTATTATTTTCCTTTTTTGTTGTTGAGTTTGTTCCCTTTTCAATTTATGGTCTTTAATTTTCTGGATTTTTTTTTATCAAATTAAAATAATTTATTTTTTGGAAAGGAAAAAAATCCAAAAATAAAAAATAAAGAAAAATAATTTACGGGCTTTGATTTTTTTGGATTTTCTGTGTTTCATTTTGTTTTGTTATTTTCATTTTCATATTCATAAATATATTTTTATATATTATTATTATTATTATTATTATTATTATTAAATATGAGCTTATTTTAATATATATGAGTTTATTTTAAATTATATAACTATATATATACACATATTTAAATCAACAAATCTTCAGCAATGAGCTAGAGTAGCTCAGCTGGTTAGAGTTTGTGGGTTTTAATCTCAATGTTGAAGGTTCAAATTTTAATTTTTTCAAGGGTTGACTGGCTATTATTGAAACTAGAAGGACTAAAAACATTAATATTTGGTGACAATTTATAAAAATATAGGGACTTTAGTGATAATATCCGATATAATAAATTCCATCTCTCATTCTCCCCCTATATTTATTTTTTGTTTTATTTTTTTTTTTGAAACAACTAAACCACCCTATCTTTATTAGTCTTAGGACTATTTACACATGTCCCACCGTATTTAATTCATTTCTCTCTTACATTACCAATCCCACCAACCCACCTTTCTATCTCTTTCAACAGATTTAAATATATTTTAAAAAAATTCTAGTTTTTTTTAAATGATTTAATAATAAATTAATTATAAAATTAAAATTAATATTTATTTTGAATATTATTAATTTAATGATATATAAATTAAAATATTTATTTCATCGAGACAATTATTTCAATAATTTGTTATTCAATTATCATTTGATTATAAAGGAATGGTATTATTTCAATCTTATTCCTCTCAACGGGATTGAAGAACATAAATTTGTTGGGTCCATCGTAATTCCACGTATATATTCTTTCTTCTTTTTTTTTTGAAATTTTTTTTATTTTATTAAATAAACAAATTTTAAATTTTAAAAATATTTAAATTTATTTTAAAATAATATAAATCTATATTTTAAAATATATTTAAATATTAAAATATTATCAAATTAAAAATATTATTATATTTAGTGCTAATCTCATGTTTCATCAAACGAACACATAATGTTAATTCAGTCCATTCTTATGTTTTTCAAAACACAGTATAGTATAAATTTAGTCTAGTCTAGTCTAATCAAATCTCATCTAATCTTAGTCTTATCTCAATCCAATTTAATACAACAAAATAGTTAAATTCGATCTCATGTACCAAACGGGGCTAGTGGACTTGTTTGTTGCTCTGCATAATATTGGATAAGAGTCAATGATATTATATAATGCTGTGTTTGGGTTTGGGCAGCTAAAATTGTACTGCACTACTTAGCGTAAAAAAATGCTTTTAATACAAGTATACAATAACTATTGCAATAGTTAATACTAACGGAAGGGTGGGTTTACGCTGCTGATTTTTTTTTTTTTTTCAAATTAAGGTTATATAAAATATTAAAATAATTATATGAAATATGAAAAATCAATTATGATTTAATTTTTAAAATTTTATAAAATTATTATTAATATTATAAATTCAAAGTTAAATTTTTAATAGACATTAATCTTATATTAAATTATGAATGATATTTTTATATTATTTAACTTATTAATTATTTATGATATTTTTTTTACGAAAGTTTAGTAAAAAAATTAAATAATATTTTATATCATTTTTATTTTAAGAATTGTTCATATAAAAATGTGATCAAATGCAATACGCAAGTACACCCAAAATTGAGTCGACTAAATATAATATGGGGTGGCTTTATTGCCACTCAATAAATTTTCTTCAGACGCCCATTTACACTTTGCACCCATCTATAAAATTTAAATATGGGTGATTGACTCCCGTCAAACTTCTTAATACACTCATTTGTATAAGTACATCCATTTTAATAAGTATATCCATGTCTAAAATTTAAAAAATAAATATTACTATTAACACTCATTCTAATACCAATAGTACCCTCATTGAAATAAATATATTCATTTTAATACATATTATTTATAAACACTCTTAAATTCTTATCACACCCAATTTATATATAAAAAAATCATATTATTTTTGGAATGAAATCTTCTTTTCATGATGATCAAATTTACTTTCAGAAATATCTCGATTGTAGGAGCCTTATAAAAAGGAATATATGAAACAGTATATGGGGTCAAGAGATTTTTCAATCTGGAATTCTCTTATTTATACAGCTATCTTAAAAAAAACGTATTGATATCTACAGCTATCGTTAAAAAAATATATTTTATTTATTGATAGAGTTCATAACTATACATAAAAAAAACAATATGATAGTCATGTGATGATCAGAAAGTTTGATACTTGAAATAGAATTAGAGTTTAATTAGGGTTTATCATATGTTAGGGTTTATCATAAATTTTTTTTGAAAGGTAAGTTTTTTTTAATAAAGAAATATAGTTGTAGATATGTGTATAATTAATGAGTGTGTATAATATTTAGTTTATTTTTAATTAAAGTAATTTGTCATTATTGTTAAATTTCTATTGGAATATTTTTGTAATTAATTTTTTTAATAAATTATGGATGTACTAATAAGTTTTATAAATGTCAATATCGACACCCTTTAAAAATTAATAATTTACTTGTAACACCTTTCAAAATGTCAAAATAAACCTTAAATTTCAATTATAATTTAATTAGATTTTCCCCTCTATACACATTCTATCAATTTATCAAACCCAACAATTTAATTTAAACCTAACTCAAATAATTCAACGAATCATTTCTAGATATGAATGTGTGCAATTTTTTTTTTTCCTTTTGAAATATTACAATAATTCAGGGTTTTGGGTAGGGGAGAGACTCGAACCCACAACCTCATGTCATGAGTGTGAGGGGCATACCATTGAGCCAACCTCATCTTATCTAAAATTATTCTGTAAAATTTTTAAATTGATTTACTATAAAATATCTAATCAATTATTTAAAATTTCTATTTTTATTCATCAAGCTATAATAGTTCATTAGAGCATCCCGTCGATATATGATTTCCATGTTTTTTCGATGGAAAGAGTTCTAAATCGTAATACACTGTTAATGGAAATTTCGCTCAAGGTGAGAAATCTCAGTTAACGCCCTCAAGACCACTACCACGTAGGTGGTGGCCAAGGTTTATTGTATGTGTAGCAATGATCTATAAAATGACAAGAAGCAAGAATATTTTATTGAACGTGCATGGTATACAAATACAGAAATTCTTTTATCTTTGCTCTTAATTCTCTCTAGGGAATGGTTGATTGTTTTTGGTATGCCTGTCGAATCGTAGTCTCATCTTTATCATTTCCTTTCTTTTCTATTTATACATAGTTTGTAGGTCAACAGACTGATTCTCCCTTGATTTTCTCAGTCTCCTCCTTATCCGGCGGGATTTCTAGCGATAATGTCATTGACTTTGAATTAACATCCGATTTGAGAGTATCATGGTGGAGATCAGTTTGTTTCCTTTTTGGATTTTGTTACTTGTTCTGCATATAGGTAACGTTTCCAGATATGATTCAGTGTATCCCTCGTATCTTTTCAGCATGATCCTTTATAGAGGTCGTTGGATATGACATAGTGTGGTGCATCAACCAGGGAGGTTGATTAGTATTTTGACCTTGATATCTGAGAAGTTTCATCCAGCTTGGAGCGAGATCTGGCTTCCCTTGACCTTTTCGAAGCTAGGTGTGGCTTCGACTGACCTCGCGGTCTTTTAGGGACATTCCTCTGTGTCAATCGAGGTACAGACGAGTCTCTAGAGCATTTGCGAGGTGACCTCGACTTCGGGGAGCTTCTAGTTTTGGTGATATGGGCTAGATCTGATCGTTCCGGGCTCTATCCCGAATGTTTTTGAAGCCCGTCTTTGTTCCTGGGGTGGTATCACAGTTCGGCTCTGGATTGAGAGGTCTTCTAGTCGAAGCTCTCGGGTCCGGACTCTATCTCGGATGTTTCCGGAGCCCGCCCTTGTTCCTGGGGTGGTATCGCAGTTCGGCTCTGGATTGAGAGGTCTCGTGGTAAAATTCTCGGGTATGGAACCAGGTCTGGGAGGTGGAAAATTTTCCTTTGGTCCTTAGCCAATTTTGGCTATTAACAGAAGTCCCCTCTGACTTGAACACCAAACGTCGAGCTCGAGGTTGGGGTCAGATTTTTACTATATTTTACTTTTTTTTTCCTTTTATGTCTGATTATGAACTCAATCAATAAACAAAATTGTTTTAAAAGATAGTTATAGATATCAATGAGGTTTTTTTTTTAAAAGATAAATGTATTTATAAGAGAATTCCATGTTGAAAATCTCTTGACCCCATATATAATTCAGTTATACATCTCCTTTCCATAAGGTTCCTACATTCGAGATATTCCAAAAGTAAATTGGACTATCATTAGAAGAGAGTTTGATTCCAATTTTCTTTTTCTTTTTTATAAACTGGTTGTGTTAATAATTTAAGGGAGTTTGACGAGATGAGGTTGGTCGGGTGGTAAACCTCTTATACATGTATCACGAGTAGATTCGAGCGCCCCCTCCCCCCCACCCCCCCCACACACACACACACACAAACACAAATAATAAAATGTATTAAAATGTATTAAAATAAATATATTCATTTCAATAACGGTATGACGAATCGATTTTTGTGTCGTTGAATGCATCGTCAAAATATTTATAATAAAATCAACATTGCTATAAGGCACTAGTTAAAAGACATATATAGAAATAAAACTAGTACAGCATGCAAGCAAGTGTATTGTTCCACAGGGATGTGTTTGTTAACCGTTTCAAGTTTTAGAGTTTAGGGAAAGTATGTAAATAGAATGTGGAGATGTGAGAATGATGTGAAGTGGTGTTGTGTGTGTGTGTGTGTGTAGAAAATGTAAAGGAAAATAATGAAAACAAAGAGAATGTGGAAGGGTGAGAATGGTGATTAAGTGATAAATAATAAAATGGTGGATTGAAGAGATGCATGAAAGTGGTCACACAAGGGGCAATACGCTCACCAAACATAAGTGCACAAATAGTTGGTTGTTAAGCATGAAGTGCATCCAATTTAAGTTAATGGTTCGTTCTTGCCTCAATCCGATTTATACCCATTCATAGAGATAACGATTGAAGAGTGTGTTGAGAGCCTCTCAAACACGAAACCGCAACCAACATATGTGAACCAATTATACAAACCATTGCTAGATTGAGCCCCAATACTAACATGGTAATATAAAATGGCAACGTTAAGTCTAATGAATGTGGAAAGAGTAATTGTTGCTCCAACCATAACTTACCTAGAGCCCCTAGGGCAAGAGATAGCCGAATTCCCAATTATTGTATCTCTAATCATGACTCACCTAGAGCCCCTAGCGTGAGAAATAACTAAAGATCAATGTATAACAAAAACAATGAACCAAAACTCTTCTAATATGGCAATTATTAGTTTCATCCATTCTTTCTAGCTAGTTCGCCAAGACCATGCCGGAGAGCCCCTCTAAAGGCATAATCCTAACTCTAATTCACTCAAACCCATCCATACACATGCAATTCGACCTTCCATCAACATACACACACAAATGAGACACTTGATTACAACTACTCCTACAATTACATTAATCTACTCCTAATCCCATTCATGAATACATATTAATTTCCAATCTCTATACACAAGCATTTCAAGATAAGAGATATAATCAATGATAACAAGAATGAATCAAAACACAAATTAGATATAAAAACATCCACATATTATATTGAGCACAAATTAGGTTTACAAATATTCCCAAGTGGGGGTTACACATTTAAGAAAACAAGAAATACAAAAAGATGAAAAAATAGAGGTACAACCCTTGAAGAAAACCTCCTCCAAGAGCCCCTCATTGCTTGGTCCAAAATTGGTCAAAACACCCTCTTTTCTCCTTGCAATCTACTCCTAAATGGGTGGATAATGTGTAGAAGGTGAAATGGGGAGCATCCATGGAGGAAAAACCTCCATGGATGCTCTTGCAAGCTCTTCTCTCTCTTTGAAAATGAAGAAAATGAAGAAGAAGAAGTTTGGGGAAGAAGAAGTCTGTTGGGAGAGAAGAGAAGAAGGTGTTTAAATAGTGTGAGGAGGTTAGAGCTGAAGGCTGGGTGAAAGGACAAGATTGCCTTTCAATATTTGGGTAAAAAACGACCTTCTGGAGGTCATCGGCGGTTCGGTTCCGCGGCCTAGCCGCCTTTTGAAGTAGTCGTTTGGACCTGACAGCATTTCAGTATCGCGCGCCGTTACGAAAATGGGCATAACTTCGTGCAGAAAGCTCGGAATCGCAATCCCTGAAATGTTCTGGAAAATAGGCTTCCGGAGCTTTCCGAATATATAAAGATATCAACTTGGTAAGATTAAAGGAGGAAGAAAGCCTGCAAGTTGGACGTTCAACACGAGCTTATATAATTTCAGCCCTTTTACTGATTTTGGTCAAATCGGTGGTCAGGACGCCGTTTAAAACCGCCGAATTGGAATGATGCTCACTATCTTGAATCGGCGGTTGAATTATGGCCGCAATTTGTGCCCGCCAAATTCTTCTTGGACTTCACTAATGTTGATCGGCGGTTTTCAAATCGACGGTAGGGCTCGCCGAATGAAACCACCGAATGGCTGGTTTCTGCACTGTCCGTAAGCTGCTGGAAGTCAGAGGGGATTCTGCCACAGGCTCGGTGTAGCGTTCTGGTTCGTCGACGGATCAACCGTGGGACATGGATGGGCTTAGATCATGCTGCGGTCTGTGTCAACGATGAGGCGCGGCACTCTGAATACTTCCAATTATTCTCGTTTTTGGCTTATTTTGCTCCCAAACTAATCTTTAAGCTCAAAAACCCATGGTAGGTAATATGTATCTATACAAGTCTCAAACAAAACATTATATACAAAATTACGCTCGAAAACGAGACAAACGATCGTAAATGGGGAACCTCAAATATGTATAAATAGTCCGATCAGGGTACTATTGGAATTATGATGAATGCTTATAATAATATTTATTTCTAAAATTTTATATTTATGTACTTATAAAAATGAGTGTACTAATTAGTTTTATGAGTGACAATATCCGCACTTGGCAATTAAAATGTACTAAAGTAATACAATATAATGTTTGCACCAATCATTATATTATATTATTTTAGTACATTTTAATTGATTAATACAGGAAACATTGTGCTCTCAGAGTAAAAATATTTATTGATTTATTCATGGTAAGAATATTTAAAATGAATTATTAACTATTTTAAAAATATTATATTTGTATAATATAATAAAATAGAATAATCTAATATTGGAATAACTTAATACAATATAATACAGTGTGTCACCAAACACAAGTTTGTATTAATGATAATAGAGTTAAATACAATACAATCCAATAAAATCCAATACAGTGTACCAAACTAACATTAACTAAGTTAAAAAATTTATCTTCTCAAGAAATTTGTTGTGGTATTGTGAAAGGAGTAAAAAAATATAATATTATTTTAATTTAATTTATGTTTCAGCTACTGGGTGAAAAAAGTAATTTTGATATATATGCCAATACTACTTTGTCTATATAAGTAATTTTCTTAGGGTATTTTAGATATAAAATATTCTATTAAAATTTGGGTATGCGGAAAACTTTGTTGGACAGCAATAGAGCCAACTTTTTTCTCATTAGCATACATTTTGAGCATACTTTGAGTATAATAATACACATTACTATATGTTTACCATATTAACATAGCAAAAATATAGCAATATGTATTAGTATACTAAAAAACTACTATTTTTACTTAATTTTCAATCTCCTCCCTCTCTCTCTCTCTCTCTCTCTCTATATATATATATATATATATATAATGTTAGGCTAGAACAACTTAAAATTATAACTTAAAAGTTTGACTTCAACATCTCAACCATCCATGTGCTTTCAATCTAATGGTTGAAATTTGAATATATTTATAACTTTTAAATTGAAAACACATGTGTGGTTGAGATCTTCTTATTTCATGGTGGAAAATAAAAAAGAAAATAAACAAAATCTCCCTCCATTATAAGATTACTACTCATCCTTATGCGAAGATAAGAAAATAAAACATCCAATATAAGAGAAATTTAGTATTATCTAATAGAAATAATATTTGATTTTGTTCAATCAATGAGATAAAAAAATTGATAACAATTAACAGAAAAAAATAATAATGTTACTATGTTAGCAGGTGTTTCGTGTGCTCAGGATGGGCTTCATGCGGTTGTTTGAATATCAAGTACGTGTGTGAAACAAATAAATATAATTTGTGTATACAATACATTGAGACCGAAACACAAGAGCAAGAAAGTGTGATAGTGAGAAAAATTATCTTCTATGTGAAACGAAACAAAATAGAAAAAAAAAGATTATGTAGTAAAATTAGTAAATATAATTGAAAAAGTAAACTTCAAACTTATTTGTAGAGAAGAATTGTTTCTAGAATCCAGATGTTTAATATCATTTTCAGACTCTTTTATAATATTTTGTATACGTGTGAGTTTTAAATTTTATGGTTTAAGAATTAAAAAAAAAAAATCAAACAAATAAATTACCTGAATGTGACTTTTTTTAATTTTTTTTAAAGGAACGTGGGGTATAGGTCATGAATAAAGGAAATATTTTAAATTTTTTTTAAAATGAGTAATGCTATTTTGTCCAAATTTAGTGTCTAAATATGATGTCCAAATGATATGGCAACACAGTAATCTATTCATTTAAATCATACAAATCTAGTATAATTTAAATGAATTGATTACAATAATACCACATCATTTGAGCACCAAATTTACTCAAAGTAATATCATTGTCTAAAAAAACTTTTATTAAATCTAATTGTATGTCAATAATTTAAAAAGTAGTGCATTATTAGTTCCGTAGAGGGGTACCAATAGCACTACTTTTTTATTTTATTTATATATATATAGTTATTTTCTTCTCCATACGTACTGATATAAAATACATCAATGTATTACATGTGGGTCATAAATTATGGATAAGTACTGACAAGTGCATACAGACTGTGTCAAAGCAATTGAATCAAATGATACACATTCAACACACTGATAACCAAATGGTACACATTCAATGCACTGAATTTATCAGTACGTTGAATGTGTACCATTTGATTCAATTGTTTTGACACAATCTGTATGTACTTGTCAGTGATTATCCATAATCTATGATCCACTGATGTATTTTATATCAATGCGATGAGAAAATGAAAAAATATATATATATATATATATATATATATTAATCTTGGAGAAAAAGAAGAAAAATTAAAAAAAAAATTATTGACGTAGTTTGAGTTTGTTAAGAATAGGGTAAGGTCCAATGATTTGTAGTTGTAAATTGTAGATTTAGACTTTTAGTGCTTGCTCAACAAATTCTAAGGCCGTACAAAATCTAGAATTGGTTGGACGACATTTAAAGAGTCCATAAAAATCTTAATGTATTCCATCCAAACTTTTGAAAATTCAATTAAAATATAGGTATATTGAATCTAGACTCTGAAAAAGTAAATAAATTTAGATACATTAAAAAAATTATTGACTTTGCAGATTTTGCATTAGTGATCAAATTGGAAATAAGTAAAGGCGTATATGAAATCTTGCTTTACGCTATGGATTTCAAACAGTCAAATATTGGTTTTTTTTCATGTTAAATAGTTAAGATATATAATGAATAAAATATATCAAAATTTTCTATCTTTTAAATTTTCAAAAGAGATTTTAAAGGAAATTGACCGGATGAAAATCCGCCGAGGAAGAAGAACAGAGATCCACTAAAAAAAACATATAAAAAGAAAAAAAAATTCAAATTAGTTATCCGAAATTGATATTCTAATTTATCTAACCAATTAAATTTGGACACATATCTACATTTAATTTTTTTTTTCAACTTTTTCTATAAATGTAGACATATGTCCCAATTTGATTGTTTAAACACAAATTGAGACACCAATTTTAAATAGCTAATTTTAGTATATATAAAAAAAGAATTTATATAGGATATAAAATAGTTTTAGTGTTTGTGCCCATGGTACCATATAATTTAATGGTATTTGGTGAGACCGATCCATTAAATATTTGATCGTAGAGGGCGATGCCATACTGCCGTCATGTAATGCCAACAGGATATGATTATATTTTATTTTTCTATCTAACAAATTATTAATGATTCGGCGTTATCATCATTAATGAGTCACACCTTATCTTCATTGTTTTCTTTAATATTATATATATAAATCATTTCACGTGCAAATATGCTTCGAATCTCACGTTGTAAAATATTCAATAATTTTCTCGAAATGTATGGACATACGTGGATATATTTTCCTGAATTTGCACAAACATTATTCAAATGGTTTGAAAACGACAATCTCATGCAGCAACTAGTGCATGCATCACATGCTTCAAAGTATTTTTTTATGTATTTTCCTCTAATTATTAAATTAAATTAAGCTAACCCAACATTATAGACATGACACCGGTTTCGGTTCCGGTTTGGTTCCGATTCGGAACCAGCGGTTCCGGGGGAATTAGAACTGGAACCGGAACCAGAACCGGAACCGGAACCGGAACCGGAACCGGAACCGAAACCGGAACCGGAACCGGAACCGGTCTTGGGAGGTTCCAGTTCCAGTTCCGGTTCCACGGTTCCGGTCCGGTTCCACCGGTTCGGAACCGGTGGTTTTTTTATTTTTATATTTTTTTATAAAACAACTTAAAATCCCAAATCCTCCATCAAACCCTACACCTGAAAATCTGAAATACCCAATCAAACGATTCAAACCCGTCTGAAATACCCAAAATCCCTACTCACCCACATCTCCACATGACCCAACACTAAATTTTCAATCCCTAATCAGTAATCACCTTCCAGTTCAAACACACACACACACAACCACCACACCACCGGTCAAAACTCAAAACTCAAACACACACACCACCACAAACCCAAAATCCAACACAACCTACACTCAATCACACATTCCACGCATCCAACAATTTATATTTGAACTTGCAAACCTTGAAAGGCATCAGAGGGAAGAGATCGAAGAGAGAGAGAGAGAGAGAGAGAGAGAGAGAGAGAGAGAGAAAGAAAGAAGATATCAGAGATCGAACTTCGAGTTTTCAAAGATGATGAAGAGGAGGTCGGCGACGGGATGAAGAAGAGGTCGGCGTACCGGCGAAGGGATAGGCCGTCGGTGTTGGGAAGAAGAAGAAAGAGAGAGAGAGAGAGAGAGAGAGAGAGAGAGAGAGAGAGAGAGAGAGAGAGAGAAAGCTGATCTGAAACTGGGAAAGAAGAAAGAAAATGAGGCTGTGGCGTGTGCGTGGGAGAGGGAAAGAAAAAGTGGGTGTGGCCCACGTGGAGAAAAAAAAAATTTATTGGAACCGCCGGTTCGAACCGGAACCGAAACCGCTGGTTTCCAGTCCTGTTCGAACCAAATGGTTCCTCAAAATTTAGAACCGGAATTGGAACTGTCCGGTACCGGTTCCGGAACCGGAACCGATTTTTCCGGTTTCGGTTCCGGTTCCGGTTTTGGTTTTTTTTGGACGGTTTCGGTTCTGTTCTCTGGTTCGAACCGAACCGGCATTATGTCTAGCTAGCAATGGATCCGTAATCCAATCTTCGTTTTTATTTTTTTGGCAAATTTTAATATGGTTACCATTCTTTTGGTGTAATTGCAAATAGACTAAACTTTTGTTGAAATTACAGATCGATACCCTTGACTTAAAGGGTTAACCTTTACGCTTCACTTTTATCTTCATGTGAGAAGGGTAGGTCGGTCATTTCATATAAAAAAAATAAACCTATAAAAAGATATAAAAATGAAGAAAAAAAATGATGATAAATTATTGATTTCCATTTTCTTTTGTTTTGGTGGAGATGACAAATCAATGGAGGAGATCCATCTATCCAAATCTCCTCTAATTAGAGGAGATCTGATGTTTTTAAATATATTTTAATTTTTTGATGTTATTAATCAATACTTTTTTTTAAAAAATGTTATTATTATTTTATATTTAATTTTTTATATATTACAGTATTATCTAATTTGTTTTGATTTTGTATTGTCATTGTATATATTTAATTTTTAATGTTATTATTTGAATTTAAAAAGTGTATTTTTTTTATATAAAAAATTGTTTATTTTTAATATCTAGTTTTTTTAATTATTGTAGTTATTTGATTTATTTAAAATTTTCAATTGTTGTTAACATTTATTTAAAGAATAATTGATAAAATTTTAATTTATGAATAATTTGGACATTTCATAATATTTGATTGGTTAAATGTGTTAATACATATAGTTAAGAGTAATACTAGAATTCCCAAATTCTTTTTAACAAAAAACTTCTCAAATTATGTGGTATGGTGAGTTGTCAACATTACATCCCTCACCACAAGATGTTGATAACTCACCATACCATATAATTTGGGAATTTTTTGGGAAAAAAATTTAGAAAGTCTAACATTATACTATATAGTTAATGGTTAGATCAAGAGTATTTATATGAAATTGTGAAAAAGGTTCATTTGATTTGCAATTACAACTAACGTTAGGGTGCCGTATTACAATTTTCCATTTTTTTAATTATTGGAACGGTAATATAAAATATAAATTAAATTAAGTTTCTATATAATATCTAGTTCCACTTGTTTGTGTGGCGGAGACTTCCAGACCAGAGAGGCTTCGTTTTCGTCATTCGAAGCAATATATAATATATATATATATTTTGTACTTTCAAAAAGAAAGCAATAATTTTAATTTAGTATTCTTATTAAAAATAATCTGTGTAATTATTAATTAGTATAATAATAGAAGAAAATTAAAAAATATATTTGGAAACCAAACCAAAACAAAAAGGAGAGTGAGAAACAAATCTGGAAAATTTTTTGATTAAAAAATAAAGATCAGATCTAAAAAAAAACCGTAAAAGTCCAACTTTGTGCCACCATTTAATTGACCGCACGTTTTTAAGGCCTTTTAAAATTGACT
The DNA here is from genome assembly GCA_033220585.1 of Dipteronia sinensis. Classification (NCBI taxonomy): domain Eukaryota; kingdom Viridiplantae; phylum Streptophyta; class Magnoliopsida; order Sapindales; family Sapindaceae; genus Dipteronia; species Dipteronia sinensis. Next base: position 49,703,409 of record CM065641.1, on the reverse strand, counting down.
GCACGTTTTTTTAGTACGGCTGTTATCCGTTTTTTGTTCTTTTACGCTATGTTTTGATAGAAGGGTGAAAGTAGGAGAGACAGAGGAACTAGAGATGGAGAGAATAATATCTATCAATCATATTGTTTGGTACCGAAAAGAGAGTTAAATCAATTTATATATCAATCTATCCATTGTGAGTGTACAAGTATATGATCAATATGTTCACAAAAATATATCATCCAAATATCAAAAGATAAATCATTCAAATCACATCAAAAGTAGTATCATTTAAATATTCTTCCATACACTCATCCCAATATTATTCAATGAAAACAAATAAAAACACAAAGACAAACATAATGCAGAACTTTAAAAGTGAGTATAAGAAAATGAAACTGAAATGGGGTGCCTCCTTGCAAGCTTCTCCTATGAAGATATGACTATCGCTCTTTTTATGAGCACTCTTGGTCTGCTTGTCCCTCCCGGATGCACATGTTGTAGTTTCCTACCAAGAGATAAAGAACCTTGCTTTACTGCACTAGTTGCAAAAATTCCGCTTCCTCTAGAAGCCTTAGCTTATCTACCACACTAAAACACATATCAAAAAGTTCAGACAAGCTAGATTTTCTCAATACTTGCAGTTGCCAAACCCAAGCTTACAACACTACTTCTTATTAAAAAGAAACAAACTTAACAAACTAAACAAAACATAAAGATAAATATGCAACAAGATTTTCAATTTAATGCATCTAGGATGGGGCTAGAATTAATGAAGGGTGGTTTGACCAAATTTGGAAATTCATGTTTTTTCACAACCCACACAAGTGTAGATGGCTTCACTATTGTTTCCTTGCCCATAACTCTCACTTGGTTCATTAAATCCTTCCTCACCCATATTTTCTTTATCCTAGGTGGACTCCTCCTATTCCTAGGACCTCTCATCTTCCTATGTTGATTAAACTTGTAAATTTTAGCTCTTGCATGCTCTCTTTTTGAACAAATATAGCAAATAGGAATTGAGTTAAAGGAACTCCCTTTTGATGAGTGACTTTGAGGTTGTTGGGTTTGCTTTGCTTGTAACTCCTTAACCTCCTTCCACCTTATCTAGTTGAACTATGAAGTCACACTATTTCATTTTTGCTATCTTGAGGGCCTCCTCTTTCCCGATGAGAGCTTCTTTAACTTCCTCCAAAGCATTGGCATTTAGCTCGATCTCCAATTGTATGTTCCTTGATTTGCGAGCTTTCTCTTTTTCAAATTCTTTCGAATGTTTTGCTAATTCTTTCAATTCCTCCAATGCTTTATCTTTTTCAAATTCAAGTCTCTCCAGTTGATCTTCGAATTCTTTGCCCTTGTCAGAGACTTCTTTATTGTTCTTCATGAGTGTACTATTCTCCACTCTGAGTGATTTCACTTCAATTATGAGCTTTTTGTTTAGCTCTTGGAGCTTCTCAACCTTTTTGACACTTCTATGGCCTCTTTGCCTTCTAGCTCCTTCTTCAAAAGTTGCACTTTCTTCTCAAAATCCTCCCTCATACCTTCTTTTTCTCGGGAGACTTCTTTGACTTTCAACTGAAGTGCATCCTTTTCCTTCTTCAACAACTCCATCCACGCCATTAGTTCTTTCCCGGCATCCATCATTGCTTTGCACATCACTTCCAACGTTTGGCTTTTATCGTCCTCAAGATCCTTTTGCGGTTCGTCCCTTGGTAGATATGAGATGGTCTTATAGTCTTGACTTGATGCCATCTTGGAGGTGTTGAAACTTCTCTCAAAACCGGACTCTATTATTTGTTCTGGCCAGCTAGGTAGCACATATTTGTTGAAATTCTGCTCAGTTGCCTTATGAGATGCTATAATATCCTTGTTGATACGGCAAACATCCCGCATGAGCTCTCTCATCTCATCTTCGAATGATCTGCTCATTGGTTGATAGCTTGACCTCGAATCTTGCATGAAGAATCCCATAGAGTCCTGAAACAAAGAAAAACAAAAATACCACAAGAAGTAAAAAGAAACAAAAAGACTAAAAACACTAACTAAGAAACAAGTAATATTAAAACTAATCTAAGCACTACTACGCTCGCCAATCCCCGGCAGTGGCTCCATTTTGACTTGAGCGTTTTTATCATTAGAAAATGCCAGTAAAAGTAATTTATAAAATCCTTAGCAATGCCCTCAAAATGTTACAAAACAAGTGCAATGGCAAGCAAGGGTATCGTTCCTCAGGGATTGGTGGAGTATGTGATTAGATTAGGATTAATAGTACTAAAGTGTATAAAAGTAAAATGTCATGGTTTGTTTGGAAGGTTAAGCTAAAATGCAATTAAGTTAATCTACACTAAATGCAATTAGGTTAGAATGATATTAATGAGAATTAAGGTATTGATGATCCAACAGGTGAATAGTGGGCAAGTCATGAACTTTCATGAGTGTACATTAATCTTATGTAATCAACCTAGAGTGTATAGGATTGATTATTTATCCCTCATGAATGACCAACCTAGAGTGTATAGTATTGGCCACTCACTTGAGACTATCCTTCATAAATGGTCAACCCATAGTGTATAGTATTGACCACTCACTTAGGATTTTCCATGAATGCACATCATTCAAATTAAGGGACCAACCTCTTTATTAAATCACTAATTCTAGGGTGTATAGAATTAATGCTTAACCTCTCACAAGCAACCAATCCTAGAGTGTATAGAATCGATTACCCATTCGAGATTAGATAATGATTGAGATTGTTAAGTCCGGGTCTCACTCACGGAGTGTACTCTCGTTTGACCCTTCCATTCAAGTGAGCTTAAGAGGACCAAGTAGAGTGTATACCTAGTCAACTACTCAATTAATTCCCTCAATCAATTACCAAAGAGAGGAGTGTACAATCAGTGACAACTAATTAAAGAAAGCAATAAGAACAATGAATGGAACATAATTGATAGATTTAATATAAAATATAAAGTTCATTACAAGCCCAACATCCACAAGTGTTCACATCAATCCCTTAGTGGGATATCTAGCTGTTCATGACAATTACAATCAAATAAATAGAAGAAGAGAGATAGAGAAGACCCATGTTGAGAAACTCCTCCTTTCTTGAAGCTTGATTCCAATCTCTAATGTCCTTGAGTAGATGATGAGGATGATGGTTAGAATTGGTCAGGAATGATTCCTAAATCTAGGGTTAGTAATGAGAAGGTAGAAGAGAGATGGATAGAGAATGCATGAGTTGAGAAGAGGTTTTTTCGTGATGAGAACAAGACATATTTATAGAGGGCCAAAAATAGGTCTGAAATGCTGATGTGGCGACCTGATTTCACGTAGTGCGCGGGTAGGTGTGCATGGGTATGGACCTGCACAGTAACTCACTCACATCTATTCTTGCAGCTTCCTTCGTCAGTTCGCTGGTAACTGTGCTGGTAGGACTCGCGCAGTACCAGCAAACTGGGCACTTTGGTCATTTTTGTAGCATTTCTGATGTCCGGTTTGTGGATTGATGCGCTAGTGTGACAGGCAAAGGTCTGAAACCATGAAGTGTGCGGGTATATGTGCACGGGTAGGGACCCGCCCACACACCAGCGCACTGCTGCTATCTTCTTGCTTCATTTCACCCGTTTTCCGCCCGAATTCTCCACTTTCTTCACCATGACCGGGTTTGCACCAAATGCCTACAAACATCATAAAAATAGCCATAAGACACATAAAACACCTGAAAACGAGACTAAGGAATACAGAATAAAGGCCAAAATATATAACAATTTTGGCGCGATCAGTTGGTCGTGGGATGAAGATGACAAATGATTTTCCTATGTGTAATCAGACCCTGGAAATGACTCTTCATGCGGTTTGGGGTTGAAGAATTTTCAAAGATGTTCATAAGTCCTACAACTTTGTTGTGCATATGTGGAAAGGTAATAATACGAAGTTTTTTGATTTTATTTTGAACTGCTTCGAGAAGTTGAAGGATGTAGATTTGGAATTGCTCTGTGTGGTGCTGTGGCGAAACTGGTATCATCAGAATTTGGTGACTCATGGATCAAATAAGGTTTGCTTGGGAGATACTGTAGAGTGGTCAAGGAAATATATGTCTGACTTTCGAGATGCTAATGCTGATATTGTGAGGAAGGTGAGTGAGCAGGTGGGTGCCACCAACTGGGTGCCGCCGAATTCGGGTTTGTTTAAATTGAACATAGATGCTGCTCTTAATGCTTCAGGTTGTGTGGTAGGTGTGGGGTTAGTTGTTTGGGACTCTATGGGTTGTGTGTTGGCTACGAGCACACAACGAGTTGTTGCGACTTATAATGCTCAACTGGCAGAAGCGGTGGCAATTCACAGGGGTTTGGTCCTGGCTTGCGAAACTGGTTTGTATCCAGTAGAGGTGGAATCAGATGCTAAGGTGGTTGTTGGTTGGATTAATGATTCCAAGCATTATTCCTCAGAGGTTGGTCTAGTTATGGATGCTATTCGTCAGATTTTACGTTATAACGTTTCTTGCTCTATTAAATTTGTTTCTAGAAAGGCGAATGTTGTTGCCCATACTTTAGCTAAATTAGCCTTATCTTGCGAGGAGGACTATGTTTGGTTAGAGGATTTTCTTCTATGTATTCGGAGGCATTTACCGGAGGATGCTCCAGGTTGTGTGTAAGTTTGCGTTTTATTAATGATTGTTTTGTCAATATATATATATATATATATATATATAAATATATCATCCATCTGAATTAATTAAACGTCTCTCTAGATCAATGAAAACAATCTAATCTTTTTCAAACATTAGATCCTCCATTTCTCTACAACGGAAATTAAGCACATTGAAATCGCATTTCAAATTATTAATGCACCCTCTTGAATTGTTACTATATAAAGAGGAGAGAGCTAGTAACCCAAATCACCACCATTACTTGTTCTTGTTCAGGTAATGTTGAAACCACAAATTAATCACTATACTCAATCAACCAAAACCATATTCACACTACTTAATTAAATACAAAAAATAAAAAAAAATGTAGAAAAATAATCTTGAAATTAGAAAAAACTTCTAGACCAGATATATATATATATATATTTTAAAAATAATAAATTCAAAAACCTCCCAACCATCGACTATCTCTCAACTATCCAGTAAATGTATTCTAGTATATTGTTGACGACAATTTTTGGTCCGTCATTCAAGCAAGATCTTGCATTGACACTACAACACAAGATCTTGAGAGGATAGTATCTCGATCATCCTCTGACCTTGGATGGAGAATTCGTTCCTTGTAGAGGTCAACCTTCTAGATTCTTGGGATCGTTTCCTTTCTGTAGACTTATTCATTATGATAGTGATTGTCTTTCCATATTATTGGCTAATCTTTACGGACTTCTGATTTGTTAATGATTCGCCAAAGAAACTGTATATTTGCGAATATTGCTTGTCGCGAATTGAATTTTTTCACCGTGCAAGGTTGCTTGAATGAGCTGCTATAATTTTAGGCGACCTAGTTTGTGTTTTGGCGAACAGGTCTGGTGACTTGGGGCCGCTTTTATACATAGTGTTCCCATGTATCTCTTGCTGACTTGTCGATGATATGACCTAATGACATATATATATAAATATATATATATATATATATATATATATCATGTTCTATCATATTTGCACTGATGTGTTAGGCTAATCGAAATTCCCCAAACAATACCCCTTAAATTCGCGAAGTGGGTTGTCAACGAATCATTTCCTCTAGCAAGATGGTACCTCACCGAAGTGGATTTAATAAGATTCCTCATTTAATGTTGCATTAATGGATCGTCCGACTTTAGAGACTTTGATAAGCGTGCCTCATTAATATCCGTATAAAACATTTGAACGGAACAATGATGTGATATTATGAGCTAACCTTTCATTTGACCAATTTTTGAAATGTTGACATGCGTAACGATTTGATGGGTTAACTCGTGGGTTTTCAATCTTTGCACAACTTTCACCAACCAAGATAGTGTGTTGCGTTTTGAAACGACTAGGAGTTACATCATTTTTGCCTTATTTCCAAAGTCTTGAAGGATCTTCTTCATTCTTATTTAAGTTTCCTTTACTTTTTTCGAGTCTCTTAGCATTTCCGGTTCTTGCTGCTTGCTTCTGAGTTTGAATTTCAAATTTCTGCTTCCTTTAGTTTCCGTCCACTTCCCTTATTTATGTTGTTATCGATAACCATGACTAGGTCTGAGAAGGTTTCCAAACTGGGCAACTATGGATTCTGATGTTGCTGAGAACAAGGAGGATCAAATGCGTTTTTCTTGGGTGGAACCCTGTACTTTTGATTGCGAAGATAATGAGGTTAATGTGGTTGCGAAGCTAATGCGGTTGATGGATGAGTATCATAGGTACTATGAAATCCCGAAAACTAAGAGCTCATCCCACCGGAAGGTCATGCCGCTTGGAACCCTCATCTTGGTACGGTGCCTTTTTTATGGGTCGATGCTGGCTTGTAGGGTTAGTTTGCCTATTCAGTCGTACATTGTCAGGTTCTTATGCGATTCCAAGATTTCTCCAGCGCTATTGGCGTTAAATGAATATCGCCAGCTGCTGACTTCTTTCTTCTTTTCTCTCTTTCTTTCTTTCAAGCCTAGATCAAGCGACGATCGATGAGCCGACGACGAGCTCTCTCCGACGATCTCTTCTTCATTCGGTCACCAGTCGTTTACGATCTCTTCTAGTCTTCTTTTATCGATCTCTCATTGATGATCTCTTCTTGATCCCGTCGCTGGCGATCTCTTTTTCGATCCCTCTCCCTCTCTCTCTTCGATCTCTTTCTCTCTTCGTTATCTTTGTTCGATCTCTGGTGGTTGTGGTGGTGAGTGATTTAGATTTTGGGGTTGATTAGGGGTTGGTTTGTGTGATGAAAGGGATATGGGATTTGTTGTGATATGTCTGATATTCATGTTTGTGTGATGATTTGTGTGATACTGTGATACTGTGATGAAGCCATGAACTCATGAATGGATTTTGATTATTTATTTTTTAAAGAAACCGAACCGTCTAGAACTGAGGAATCTGAGAACTGAAACCAAAACCTCCTTCCAGACGGTTTCGGTTCGGATTCCAGGTCACTCAGGAACCGTAACCGAAGGTTCAGAACTGAAACCAGAGGTTCAGAACTGAAATTAGAGGTTCAGAACTGAAACCGGAACCGAACCGAAACCGAACCGTGGTCATGTCTAGCAACAACTCTCTATTTCGTCTTTCTCTCATGTATCTCTCTCTATCTCTCACTTTATTTTTCATCTATTTCAGTTTATTCTTAGTTTATTTACAACACGTTATCAGAATGATTAGTAATTATAGACTAGGCAAAGAAAATGAGCAACAAATTGGTATAAATCTTTGGTTTTCGAAAAAACCCAAAAAATTCAAAGTGCTCGAATCACTTTTCAGAGGACTACCGTTGTGTTCCTCTTGGAAATACGATTCCGACACCACTGACCGCATCACAAACGGAGCTCTAACGAACCCTTTAGCTCCGGTCAAAGGTTGGTCAAACCTGCAAAAAAAATTTCAAGTTTTTTCTAAAACTTTCCAAGGTTGAAGACGACACTGTAGAGATCGCCACATCAGTGCCACGACATGCCACATCAGCACCACGTCACGCCGCATCAGTTCCATATCAACGCCATGCCAGCATGCAATTTTTGCCCCATTTTTAACCGAGTTAGACCTATTTCCAGCTATGTCGACCATTCTGGACGCAACCATGCCATCAGTTTTAGGTAACTCTGCTTGTAAGTACTGTTTGGACTTATTCAAGCTTTATTAACTATGTTTTCAGGCATGATGGAAGATCCAGATCTCCAACACTATTGTTTATAAATAAAAAGGGACCCCCTTAGGTAATTTATTTACATCTCTACATTCTGGATCCATATATATAGCTATGTATAACAAGACAGCTTATGCCGTCAACGGAACTTATATATTATAGTTCTGGATTTATTTTTATGCACATATCAGGTGATCTCATGACCTTGTAAGGTGATCTTATGACCCTAAAATCATTTATTTTTATGCACATATCAAGTGATCTCATGACCCTGTAAGGTGATCTTATGACCCTGAAATCATTTATTTTTATACACATATCAGGTGATCTCATAACCCTGTAAAGTAATCTTATGGCGCTGAAAATCATTTATTTTTATGCAATATATGAGACTGGCTTATGCTATGTAGATAAATTGTTTAAATATTCGTATTATTTAAGTATATGCAATATATGAGATCGGCAAGACCGACTAACCAGAACTTAAAGTTCCTGGAATTATAATATTTAAGTTGGTACAGTTTTGAAAACCGATGAGAACCTGGAGTTCTGGACCCAGTGTTATATACATAAATGCCATACTTCATTATTTGGAACCTGGGGTTTTCAAACCCATTCAGAATCTGAAGCTATCTCATATATATCAAGTGATATGTTTACATGTCATTTATTTGAGAGAATGATCTACACATCCAATAGGATGCTGTGAGTTTCATAAAAGGAGATTTTAGATCCTAACGAATAATGAAATTGGAAATAATATTTTATCCATTTCATACACATCCAGCAGGATGCTGTGATTATCATAAAAGAGATTTAAGATCCTAATGTATCATTCAGTTGAGAAAAAGGATCTAGACATCCAGTAGGATGTTGTGAGTATCATAAAAGGATTTAAGATCCTAATATCATGTATAATGAGATTGTAAAGGATATTTTATCCATTTTATACTTGCTCCTGAAGGATCAATATCAAGAGAGTAAATTTGGATATATTTATATTTATGAGATATCAAAACATACCCAGGAGTGAATGTTTGTGAATGACAAGAGAAAAGGTTTATAGAATAAACCTATTGAAAAGATTATTATCATTTCAGATAAGATATAAAATGGCATTACACATAATGTCCATAAAATTCCGAGAAGGGAAATATATGTCTTGCCTAGAGTGCAACGATTCATATAATTATACGGAGTTAGATATATTTTATGAATTTGACTTTGATATGAGCAAATATTAATACTGTATCAGGTCCAACGGATCTGATAGAAAACTCTGGAAAAGCCATGGTATTGTAATCAAACAATACTAAATCATGTATCAATGATACTTGATACTATTCAAGCAGAACATAAAAGAATAAGCTCAGTTCAAATGCATATAAAGTTAATACCATATCAGATCCAGTGGATCTGATTAAAGGCTCTAGAAGAGCCACAATCTTATTACCAGATGGTATTAAATTGTGTATCAATGATACTTTATATCATTCAAGCAAAACATAAAGAAATCTGGTCATACCACAGGTATATAACTTTATTAATGTTATATTGAGTATTGAATATTTGTGTATGATTCAGGTAAGAAACTCATTATAGAAAAACTGTGTGCTTTATCATTTGAATTATGTATCAGAAAAGGGATATATGTGGATATATTCATCCACCAAAATGAACCCTTTCATTATTTTATGGTAATGGTTGATGCATCAGTCAGATGGTTACATGTGTGCTTATTATCAACACTTAATGTTGCCTTTGCAAGATTACTTGCACTGATTATTGATTTTTCAGGCATAGTAGCTTGAACTTACAAGATATTTGATGAATATTACTAAGCAGCTGGAATTGATGCTCAACATCTAGTTTTCAGATATGCATATAAATCAAAATGGATCAGTGGAATCACTTATCAAACATCTCCAGGTAATTGCAAGAACTTCATTATTTCGGTACAATTACTAAATTCCATATAGGGACTTACTCACTTTTTAAGTTATTTGATTGTATTGCATATCCACTTGTTACATATCTGACATGATCTAGGATAAGACTTCTATATCATTCTGAGATTAATATTGATTTTGCTATTATATCATTTAAACTTCTGATAGTTTATATTTTTACGCACAATCTGCATATTATCATATTGATTAAATTCCAAATGGGAAAGTTTCTCTAGAAGAGAAAAGTAAATGAAAAGTTACGTACATACAAAATAGAGATACTAGTTCGGTTCTCTATATATATATGTGTGTGTCTCATTTCAATCTTCGTATCTCTCATATACAAAAGATAATTGATCATCAGATGATTATTAATCTATTACCTGTTATATTAAAGGTAACAAGATTTTATAAGTTGTCATCTCATAAACCCCAGCCGGGTGATTATTCTTGAAGAATATCAGAGTAAAATGCAACAAATAAATAAACTGATGCATATCATAAGCTTATGAACCTTTTGAAAGGTATTGTTATTGGGATCCCAGAAGTAAACAAAACTCGAGTTATAAATAAATCCACTTTCTCTAAATCAACTCTATAAGAGTCTGATATATTTAAAGAGACAAGTCTAAGAAATGACTAAATCCATTAAAATAGAAGAAATCTCAACGGAGATACAAGAATATAGAAATTGAGAGAAATTCTATAAATCATACCGAGTCTATGAAATGACTAAATCCATTGAAATGGAAGAAATCTCAACAGAGATACACGAATATAGAAATTGAGAGAAATTATATTAATCATACAGAGTTTATGAAATGACTAAAACCATTTAAATGGAAGTGATCTCGACAGAGATACAAGAGTATAGAAATTGAGAAAATTTCTATAAGTCATATGAGAGAAATGTGGAATCATAAATGAAACAATCATTGACGATGTATTTTTTTACACAGTAGCCCTACTGAAATTATAAATGATAATTATGATATTCATAATATTAATGATTGTAGACAAAAAGCATGATTGGCCTAGATGAAAGATGCGATTATAAAAGAATTGACTTCATAAGCCACAAATAAAGTGTTTAGATCAATAGTGCTCCAAACACCTGGAGATGTCAAACTAGTCGGATACTAATGGATCTTTATACGGAAACGTAATGAGAAAAACGAGATCGTAGATATGAGGCACGACTCATAGTGTGAGGTTTCTTATAGAAACTTGGTATTCACTACTGATGAATACGATTATGTTGTTGATAAATTTGGCTCCCTTTAAAGGCTTGAATTACGTCTTTTAGATATAGTAATCATTTATCTATATGATTCACTCAATGCAGATATTTATAAATCCTGAAGGATTCAAAATGCTAGAAGCATGTAAATCGAGGTCTCATAATCTGTATTTGATGAACATACAAATATTCTTATATGGATTGAAACAATGTGAACGGATTTGGTATAACCATCTCAGTTAATATCCGACAAGATAAGGATATAATAATCATATTACATACTCACGTGTCTTCATAAAGAAATGAGAAAGAAAACATTGTCTCAACCTGAAGGTCGAGCATAGATCAAATGGAATGCTTGTCCATAAATCAGAATATATTGAAAAGATTCTAAAAAGATTCCATATAAATATTACTCCATAAAGCAAGTCTTTGCTCATACTCCCCCCCAATCATTTATGATTTTATTGCATTTCATGAAATAAACATCAATGTGCTTCAGTTCAGCAAATCTAGAAGATTAATTCAAAAGAAATTTTATCAGGGGAACGTCCCATCAGGGAGAGCATATCAAATGAAGTATAGTAATTATTTGAGGTATATGTGCATTGTGCTCTTTTTCCTTCCAATCAGGTTTTTGTCCCATTTGGTTTTCCTGATAAAGGTTTTAATGAGGCAATTCTATTAGCACACCTAAAAATTATTTGATCCATAAAGATCATCATAAATATTACATTTATCCAGTTGATCATCATATATATGTTGACTTGATCAAGAAGATCATTGTAAATATTACTTTGATCTTGCTAATCATCGTATATATGTTACTTTGATCCAGAAGATCATCATAAATATTACTTTGATCCGACAGATCAATGAATATCTTTGCTTAGGTTTTTATCCCACTGGGTTTTCCCTAGCAAAGTATAAATGTGTGAAATTTTTTGAAGAAAACAATAAATCTGAACATATGTACACTATACTCTTTTTCCCTTCGATCAGGTTTTATCCCACTGGGTTTTTCTGACAAGGTTTTTTACGAGATAGTTTTGAGAACGTCTAACACCACAAGATCTAGAAGATCATTATATATATTGTTGCCAAGGTTTTTGTCCCATTGGGTTTTTACCTAGCAAATTAAAATACAAGTTGTGAAAATCCAAGGGGGAGTGTTATGAAAAGGTGGATTTCTACCACTTGCTCACTTAACTTAATCACTAAGTCTTGGTGTGAGGTGGCAAAGCATACTTGAAATGAATACACAGAGAAGCAACAGCTCTCTATTTCGTCTCTCTCTCGTGGATCTCTTTCTATCTCACTTTATTCTTCATCTATTTCAGTTTATTCTTAGTTGATTTACAACAAATCTACCATTATTTTTTTATTCACTGCTCTTATCTTATTTAACATGTGATGGTATGAAAGAATAATACAAAGATAAATACTAAAAATTGGTTTGTGTTTATGTAGAAACTGGAATTTGGTAAAGGGGATTGTTGACGGTGATTTCTAGACTTTCGAAAAGTCAACCGGTCAATGATGTAATTTGTCCAATCTGTACGAACAACACAATAAGAACTGAGAGTAATAAAGGAAACAATTTTACGTGGTAAAACTCCGATAATGGAGAAACATCCATGGGTTGCCGCTTGGCAACAAAGAAACTAATTCACAATGAAATTGATTAATTACACCCTCTGCTCTCTCTCACTGTAACTGATTGTCTATATCCCTTTTACAATGATTATGCAGTTGTATTTATATAGTATTCTATAGGGTTTCCCGAATCTTGGCGTGTAAGTGCAAGATTGTAGAATCTTGTTAGAACTCTTCTTGCTTGGATTGTTTTGATCTATTTCCTGTTTGGAGTTACCACGCAATTAATATAGTTGACTCAATGTTTGATTAGGACTCCTGATATCTTGCAGAGGATCAACTTGTTTCCTTGTTGATGTGTGATTCTGAGTTCCATATGTTAGTGGAACTTCCTTGCTGGTCTCCGTGTTTAAGTCGGTTTGCAATTTCTTGATTTGGTCAAGGAAATCTCACTGTGGAAGATATCTTGATAAGGACACATTTCTCATTTTGTCTGAGTAGGTCTCGCTAAGTAGAGATCTTTGACGAGCAGAATCTCTATTCATTAAAACTCCTAAATTGGGCAACTTTATATGATTTCCATATGAACTTCCTTGATGACGTGTCCAAACCTGGTGACATGTCCCGGATTAGCGTTCCTTTCATTGAATGGTTGACTTTCGTCGACGTGACATGGTAGATCTTCCGCTTTTCTCTTTCCGCTAGGGTGACACATCACTTGGGAAAATTTCATGTACAACAATACCTCCTTAAATATCTGTGCCGGGTACCTTACCTGACTTTGTGCTTGGCATTCATCTCTAGCAAACTATGCTCGATGTGGTCTTCGTTGTTCGCTAACTGGTTCATACTCGGCGAAAGGTATTTAAAAAGATTTCCTTTTCAGTATTGTTGCTATCTTCATTAATGTAGTCATTATGGCCCCATTAATTTGAAATTTTAATGTCGTGTCTTAATTGCATCCGCAGATATTCGATCATTTTGAAGATTGAAATCCCTCGGCGGTGACGTCTGGAGGCTCAAAGTCTTTCTGTCACAACACTTGTCCTTACGTGGATGGGCATGTCAGGCACTTTTCAAGGAGACATGACCTGATCTGACTCTCACGTCATCACCCATGTCCCTCTGTTTTCTCACTTCTTTATCTTATAACGTCACTAAGGGTTTCATTCAAAAAATTTCCACCAGTATTCAACCTCCCAATTGAATCCATTTCTTAATTTTCTTCTTTATCTAATTCCTCAAGATGAAGATTCCATCCCAAACCTAGAATTCCTTAAAATCTGGTCTTTCTTGCCTTGAATCTCAATTCGTTGCCTTTCACCTTGCTATTTCTCCAACCGTTGCTGTTATCAGATAGGCATACTTTCTTAGGTGAGTTTTCATGGATCCTGAAACTAAACATGATCTTTTTTGCAATAATATGATTGCAATCGAGAGTCAAGACACAACTACAATTGAGCGGTTTGAAAAGTTACTACAAGATCACGCCATTGATCAACCCCCTTTCTTAGCTATTGATGTCACTAGTTTTGGCATTGATATTTGTCAAACTAATCTCTCTGTTTCTACTCGTAATTACACTAATCCACCGATGGCAAGGACGAAAACCGCTGGTGCATGCTAAGGAACTAGAACTACAAGGGTAGTCCCTCCCCAAGACATTAAGGTTGGGCGTCAGACGATAAACGAAGCTGATACTGATGAAAATACAAACTCAAGCGTGTGTCTAACACTAGAGGGGGATGAATGAGTTCTTAATCGATTATTACGAACTTTTTGATTAGTCAATATTAAACACAATTAACCCAACAAAACAAACGTGTAAAATCAAGTAAAGTGCGAAAATATAAAGAACACTTGATTTTTACGTGGAAACCCTTTAACAAGGGAAAAACCACGGGCTATCCTTCTAGCCACACACGATCACCGAAATCCACTATATGAATAAAATGTTACACCCTCAAGTGATACTCAGACTCTCACTCTCGACAACCTCAGGCTATGGACACTACCACTCGCCACTCTTGGTTTAATCCCTAGTGATATCCACTGATCCACTACTCTTGGTGTGAGCATGTCTAACTCTACCCCGCGGGCCTTTTACAAGGGCACTTGATCAATGATTACCAACCCACCCTTGGTTGCAAGACTTTACTTGATTGTGCAACTTCATCTTGAAGCCATAAGACTTTGACTCTATGAAGAATATATGGTCTAAGTATGTATATGACACTATGCTCAAATGCAATAATGTGCAAGACCAAACACAAAATGGTTAACTAGATGTTATACTGCAATTTTTCAACCTAGATATCAACCAAACCCTCATGTACACACATGAGGTCTCGATTAGTTGTAGAGAAATTCTGACAACCTAATTGTCAAATAAAACTCACATAAATATTTAAGAACTTGACTAGATACACAAAGTCAACCTAATCATCAATTAAGTATACATGAACATTTATGGATTAGCTATTTAGGTATAAATGACCTAATGATGCAAGCTATCACAAACAAACCCAATCATGTAATTTGGACTCATAAATATATGCAATAAAGTGAGTCAAGGTATTTAATCAAGCAATAAATACCTAATCTAGAGTAAGTAGAACAATAAATGATATTGAATGAAGTTCTAACTTACCTAGTCATGAAACCATGAAGACCCATGCTCAAAAGATGTTGAATGTAGGGTTTGGAGAGTCAAAGAATGAAGCTTGAAGCTTTCTCTCTCTAGAACCACTCAATCTATCTCTTTAGGGTTTTAATTTCCTGGTCATTTTGAAGAAGATGAGAAAGAGATGGTTATATAGAAGCCCAAATTGAAACTACGCCGTTTTGAAAAATTAGGCCAGTGCCCAGGCTTTGGAAGCTTGCCGACAAGGACCTAGGCTACCCATTACACAATCATCCCTAATATGGTGTGGTTTGTCATGAAATAAGCCAATCTTAAAATCGAGGTCCTTACAATCTCCCTCTTTGGCTATTTCATGATAAAACAACAACTCACAAATAATTCCTCACAAAAACAAAAGAAATCTAGATTTTGACAATGAGAGTCCATTTTACGTTACAAAAAGAGATACCTAATATTCTAAGTCTTCAAGGTCTTTAATCTCTTCGTAGATCATCATACCTACACACAATAGCACAAAAGCACTTTCCAAGAACAAGTGCAAGTGAGGTGAACAAATATACAAAGCAATTGCACTCAATAAAGAAATATAAAGAAATGCATGTGCAATGCTCCCCCTAAACGGTTACTCTCTCTCAAGATTTCTTCACCAAAGCATAACCAATGCTCCCCTATATCTCTCAAGACTTGTCCCCATTTTTTTTCCATGAGATAGGTAAATGAGCTCCCCTCATGGGGTCAAATCCAACCAAGTCAATGGGAGACATGTGCTCCTATAGGCCTACCAAGTCTAATGAACCTAGTTGCATCTACGAGAGTCACATGGGCACTAAGGCAAGCGGGTTCTTTCTTTCTAAATCACCTAGGTTCCATTTTACCATTTTTAGTGGTCATAGACATGTTTCTATATTCCCTAGGTTTATGCAAACTTGCCATGTTTTTCAACTGTTTTTCTTTCATGCTCTCTTATCTACACCTCTTAATGTAATTCAAGCAATTTGGTCTTAACTGACCAATCATACAACAAAAATGATAAGTAGGTACAAAGAAAGAATTTATACCATTACATTGAGATCTCATCGAGTCATCGCCATATTGATGAGGTTGTCTTTGATGGTGCATCAGTTTGCTTCTCTTTGGAGCTTGAGCCGATTGGTTGCACCTTTGTGGTCTAGCTTGTTGAGGTGGTTGAGCCGGTTAATCATGCCTCCTTGGTTGAGCAAGCCACTAATGGTCACCTCTTTTCTTGATAGTTGACTTTTTGGAGGAGGTGGTTGGCTTCTCAAGGACTTGTCATTTCTTCTTGGATTGCCTAGGCTTTGGTTGAGTTGCCTAAGGCTTGTGTGGACTTTCCTTGAGTAGAAGATTGCTAGGATGAAGCCTTCCTCTTGCCTTGAGCTTGAGGTTGTTTGACCTTGGCCTTCTTTAACTCTTCAAGGCACATCATCTCTCTCTTTCCTTGACAATCTTCAAGGAGTTTTCTTTGTTGGCAAGCTCCTCTTTCATGGCCTTCATCCGTTGGTGGCAATATTCAATCTCCTTCTCATACTCGGACACATCAATCGCGTCCGTCTTCAAGGAATAATTCAACTTGGTCCTTAGTTAAAGGTTTTCCTTCTTCAACTTCTTGATTTCTTCATTTTTCTTCTTCAAGGACCTTTGAAATCTTTCAATGAAGACTTCGTAACTCAAACCTTCATCACTTAAGTTCTTGGAACTTGAACTCTCTTCATTGAAGCTTCTACCACTTGTGCTTTCGTGGCAATCATCATCTGAACTAGCTTCTATGTTGTTGACTTTAAGTGAAGGTGTCTTGTGGCCGTTTTTAAGTTGTTATCGTGTAAAGCGGGGAAGGCTATGTGATTCCATTCACATGTCTCTGAACCCGAAGGGCTTTCTTCACTTTGACTACAAGAGTAGGCCTTTGATATGCCTCTTTGACTCTTGGTCTTTGAGTTTCCGTAATCTGTAGAGATGTGCTCATAGCCGCCACAATCATAACATTGAAGCTTTATCTTTAAGGTACCTAAATATTTATTTTCTTCTTTCACGGTACCTTCATGGGTGATTCTTAGAATCTCTCAAGCTTCTCGAACATCTCGATTGGTTTGGGTGAGTTTGGCTTGATTCTCATCCACTGCGCAAGATAAGGCACGGATGCCCCTTGAGTTCCATTCTCCAGCCTCGAGTTCGTCATTAGTCCACTTGGACTTGGGCTTAGGCATAGTAGCCCCATTCTCCAGTGTCTCTGTGGGAAGTGAGTATCCCTCTTCCACTCACATCCACACATGCTTATCAAGGTCCATTGAAAAGACTTCCATCCTCACTTTCCAAGAGGAATAGTTATCCTTGGTGAGCAATGGTGGTTCAGAGATCAACACACCCTCTAACATCTCAATGCCATTCATAGTGTTTAAGGGATGAGATGAATGCAAATGAATGCAATGAACAAAATGCACACAAATGCAACACACACAAACAAGAGCAAAGATCACCTAAGTATGTCTAGGAACTCGCTCTGATACCAATTGAAAATATAAACTCAAGCGTGTGTCTAAAAACCTAGAGGCGGGGTGAATGGGTTGTTAATCGATTATTACCAACTTTTCGATTAGTCAATATTAAATGCAATTAACCCAACAAACAAACGTGCAAAATCAAGTAAAGTGCGGAAATATAAAGAACACTTGATTTTTACATGGAAACCCTTCAACAAGGGAAAAACCATGGGATATTCTTTTAGCTACACACGATCACCGAAATCCAATATATGAATAAAAGGTTACACCCTTAAGTGATACTCATACTCTCACTCTCGACAACCTCAGGCTATGGACACTACCACTCGCCACTCTTGGTTTAATCCCTAGTGATATCCACTGATCCACTACTCTTGGTGTGAGCACGTCCAACACTACCCCGCGGGCCTTTTACAAGGGCACTTGATCAATGATTACCAACCCACCCTTGGTTGCAAGACTTTACTTGATTGTGCAACTTCATCTTGAAGCCATAAGACTTTGACTCTATGAAGAATATATGGTCTAAGTATGTATATGACACTATGCTCAAATGCAATAATGTGCAAGACCAAACACAAAATGGTTAACTAGATGTTATACTGCAATTTAACAACCTAGATATCAACCAAACCTACATGTACACACATGAGGTCTCGATTAGTTGTAGAGAAATTCTGACAACCTAATTGTCAAATAAAACTCACATAAATATTCAAGAACTTGACTTGATACACAAAGTCAACCTAATCATCAATTAAGCACACATGAACATTTATGGATTGCTATTTAGTCATACATGACCTAATGATGCAAGCTATCACAAGCAAACCCAATCATGTAATTTAGACTCATAAATATATGCAATAAAGTGAGTCAAGGTATTTAATCAAGCAATAAATACCTAATCTAGAGTAAGTAGAACAATAAATGATATTCAATGAAGTTCTAACTTACCTAATCATGAAACCAAGAAGGCACATGCTCAAAAGATGTTGAATGATGCAAGATGAAAATGGGTTTTGGGTTTGGAGAGTCAAAGAATGAAGTTTGAAGCTTTCTCTCTCTAGAACCACTCAATCTATCTTTTTAGGGTTTTAATTTCCTGGTCATTTTGAAGAAGATGAGAAAGAGATGGTTATATAGAAGCTCTAATTGAAACTACACCATTTTGAAAAATTAGGCCTAGTGCACAGGTAACTGCACGGGTATGGGACCCATGCACTACACGTACAGTTGCACCAACCCGAAACACTCATCATCACTGCACGGGTAAGGGACCAGTACACTCTCTGTGCAGTTGCACAAACCTAAAGCACTCATCATCAGTGCACGGGTAACTACACGGGTAAGGACCCGTGCACACCCCGTGCAACAGAGAGGCCAGAAATACAAGGGGCTCAAAACATGACCAAACGACATCCAAACCTTTCAAATAATATACTGTTGGAAAGGTATGGAAGTCTAATTTCTATTCCAATTAACAAAAAAAGATTTGGATAAATGTAGAAATATTTATGGTCAAAAGAGTTACCAAAGGTCAGATTAGGACAACAACAAGAATGCCCAAACTCATGGAAAAGACCATGTGACCAAAGACCAAAACAAGAGAAGAAGAGGATCTTCTCAAATGGTCACTTAACGCGCTAAAACAAGCACACCAACATGCAAGCGCAAACACAACACAAAACCACACTTAAATCTAGAAATGAAGTGCAAGTGTGAAGTGTGTAACGAATGCACACATATACACAATAAAGAACACAATGCAAGATTAACAAAGCATGCATGAAGTGAGTGTGTGCACCTTAACTCTTTAAGAAACAAAGTCAAGTGAGTATACCTTTTGTTCTTGAAGTCATGGAGATGCTTGGAAGCTTGCCGATAAGGACCTAGGCTACCCATTACACAATTATCCCCAATGTGGTGTGGTTTGTCATGAAATAAGTCAATCATAAAATCGAGGTCCTTACAACTGAAGATGAGCATATGGAAGCCTGTATACAGTTTTTGGCATAATGAATGTGTGCATTCGACTATGAGCTGAACGTTGTTAGCGAGAGGGAGTTACGCTAGTAAATCGGTAGATTAGATTTGGACTTAGATGTTGTTCAGCTCATTCCGGCTGGAGATAGAGCTGCGTGAAATCCTCCACCTGGGGAAATTGCTATTTATGGTGCTATGTTGAGTTATGAAGTGACTCTGCTCCTTCAACCCTTCATTTCATGTTTCTAGTTGAAGCTTAGATTTCCTCTACTCAGCTTGCTCGGAATAGCTACCGGATTCTAATATGTTTATAGCGACTATTGCAGAGGTTGGGTTTGCTCGCTCCCACACCTCAGGAAATCAAGCACTTTTATACTCTTAGGCAGTCTGGTCAAATAGGCACATGTTTTCTACTTTCCAGTCTTCCTGATCACTGGATCCCCAGGGGGGGAGGGGGGAAGTTAAGAAGAAGGTCGAGGTCACCATCGAAGAGAAGATGAAGGGCTTTGTCTGGGGCTTTCCATCTTCGAGCAAATGTTGGAAGAACATCTGGTTCTTCGTTAGAGGTATCTGGGGTCAAGTGGTCTCCTTTGAATCTGAGGGATAACAGGTAGATCACTGGGTTCCTTGGTTCTTCACTTCTCCAAAAACTTGAAACAAGACTCATATTTCCTTGTCTGATGGAGATCTGGTTAATCTAACATGGGCTGTTATGCGTTCTCTAGGAATGAGAGGAAGAGCTTACCTCTTCGATGAAGAGAAGATGATTTCCGCCGGCTTATTCCCACGACTCTTGGTGGGCCGCAATCGATGTAAGGGCTCATTTGCTTTTCATTACTCTTCTAAGTCTTTTTCTTATTGCTTCCTGAGTGGACTATTTCAACCTTGTTGCTTTTCAGTATTTGATGCAGACATATTTGTGATGTGCAAGCACGCCAAGCCAAAGCTGTTGCAGAGGCCAGCTATAAGGATGGTGCTAGCCAAGCGGCAAGTGGAATCACTTCACTGCATGAGGCTAGTGAAAATGGAGATGCCTTTGAGGATGAAATAGCCAAAGAAGCTCCTCTAGTTGAAGTGAAGGGGAATCCGAACTGTTTCCTCATCGAGAAAGGAAAGAGTAAGGTCGGGGATCCTTCTGGCCCTTCCATAGACCTTTTTCCACAAGACATCCCTTCTCTGATTGCTGATGAGGTTGAAATTAAGGACCCCACTACTAACCTCAACACTCACGGAAGGTGTTTGACAAAGAGGAAGGCCACTAGTCCGCCCCGACAGCCTGCCCTTAATTCCAAAGGTGGTTACATATGTTGATTCTTCCTCGAAATGGGGAGAGGTAGAAACCCATGGAGCTGAAGTTGATGTGTCGATTCCTTCTCTGGAGTTTCATATCAGGCAAGTTGGGATGGAGTATATAAGGGAGATTTCGGAAGAGGTTGCAATGAATGAATCAAATGCTGAGGAAGTTCATCCTCCACCCAACTTATGAGTTGCACTCTTTTCCAGTGACCGAAAGTCCTACTGTCCCAAACTCAGAAGTAGGTGCCTCTTATGATGCTGTTCCAAAAGTAGTTGCTGGTGCCGGGGGATCGATCTCTTCTAGGTCGCAATCTGGGATTTGTGGCCCAAGTACCCTCGGGCAAACCAAATGGCCCACAATCCCATCAAGATATGCTAAGAGCCATGGCTTTCGGGCAAGCTTACATTGGGGGAGGATCAATGGAGCCACTTCAGAATGGGTACCATTCCTAATCGGCTCGAAAACTTTTACATCAGCTATGTCTGTGTAAGTTGTTCATCCCACATCTGAAGTTGCTATCTTGCTTCTCGCCTAATATTGTATTTTGCACATGTGGTCTCTGAGTTAGTTAATGCCTATCGAACAAACCTTGCTCGGGCAGGAGGACCCCTTCCCCGAGAGGGTCACACGCCTCCTCGGGGATGGGTGGTAAATGGCCTTTGGCCACTTGCTTCCACCCTCGCGCACTTTCGTGTTCTTGGACCGTTCTCGGGCTTTCAAAATTCGAATTCAAATCCACTTTCATATTACAAACCAAAACTCTCTCATGCACATGGAAGACTACAAAACTTTGACCAGAAAATAAGAATTCAACTCGATACACGAAAACGAAGACAATGCATGGTAAGTGACCGAAAATTTTCGTAATTTTGTACTCGGAACTTGAAAACTAATGAATGAGTAACTGAAACGACTGGAACTAAATAAGGAATAATATAAGATCAAATTCAAATTAGAAGTCCATAAAACATAAATAAACAAACACATGAACAAACATGAATTCCATTCCCTAGATATAGCCCTAGAACATGCAGTTTACAAAATTTGTCAATTTAAAGCTAATGCATGAGCATTCAATATCAATTGTGTGAATGTGTTATACAAATTGAGCACAATGATGCAGGGACACATATGGATGCAATGTGTGTGCGTGCCTAAGCCTTGGAAGAGGAATGAGGTCTAAATATACCTTTGTTGAGCAATGAAGCATATTCCTCTTTGAAGGCTCAATCTTGCTTGATAAGTTGCCAAATATTATTTGAAGCTTGAATCATCATCAATCTAAGACAACTAATCAATACAAGTGAACCATTGTTTTGATATGGAATTAATGACAACATGACTCAAAAACCTAACAATCTCTCCCTTTGGCAAATTCTATGTCAAAACCCCTATACATAAACTAAAACAATTACAAAGAAGATTGGTCACAATGAGTTACAATGAGTTACGCATTCCTAGACTAATCTTCAACAAGTCTTGAACTTCTTTTTGATCCTCTCTTGATATCACCTAAAATCAACTTGAAGCACAATGTATATACAGGAGACAACACATATGGCATTATACATTTTGGCAAGAATAAAGCATTTAAAGTTCAAATGGATAATGCGTACTCCCTCTTAATACATGCTAATCCAAAATATTCTAACCAAGTTCAATACAAATTTTTACATGCCACAAAAGTTCAAGAAGTTCAAGTTTCCAAATGAAACATAAAGATTGAAACTAAGTAAGCTAGCACATATTTCTCTCTGAAAATACTACTCAAGCGTGTGTTTACTAACCTAGAAGGGGAGGGGGGGGGGGGGGGGGGGGGGGGGGTGAATAGGTTTTAATCAAGTTAATTACCAATTTTCTTGATTAGTCAATATTAAGAATCACCCCACAATCAAACATACAAAATCAAGTGTAAAATGCGGAAATTAAATAACACACTTGATTTTTACGTGGAAACCCTTCAACAAGGAAAAAACCACGGGCTATCCTTCTAGCCATAAATGATCCTCAAATCCACTATTGTAATGATGTTTACAACCTAGGTTGACCTCTAGTCACACTATTCTCGGTCACTAACCCACCAATACTACCCAACGGGCCTTTATAGTGAATTCTTGATCACTTTGCATGCCAACCACACCTTGGTTGCAAGACTTCACTTGCTTGTGCACTACACCTCTAGTCACAAGACTTAACTCTCAATGAAGAGATTAACAACCTAAGTGAATATATGAATATTCCAAATGCAAATAATGTTAGGCAACACTAAATGCTTATCTAGGAATTAAAGATGACATTAAGTACAAATCCTAGATATCAAAGTCTATATGAATGCTCATAAAGCCTAACTAGATATAGATATGCAAGTCTAAAATCTAGTCATCAAACAAAGCCATAACAACACAAGTTGTCATACAAAATGGCAAGGACAATAAATGCAATTAACAAATGCAATCAATAAGTCCTAAACAATAATATTTAAATGCGAAGCATATAGATTTAGCTAGAGGGCAAAATGGTCCTAAATTCTAGCTTTCAATGAACACCAAAACCCAACCAACATTAAATACCTCAAACATGTTAGAAACAACATTAAGCAAAGAGACATGCATTTAATCAACAAATAAATGCTAATCCTAGGCAAACATGTCATAAGAATGAAACAAGAGATCTTAGGGCATGTAGAAATTACCTAGTCAAAGAACACACAAAGACCCATGCTTGGAAGATGCTAAATGCTCATGGGTATGTGTTTGGTTGAGTAAAAATTGGGTTCTTGGAGCTCTCTCTCTCTTGGAGTCACTTTCTCTCACTAAGGATGTAAATTTCTGAGCTCTAGGTCTGATTTGGGAAGAAGATGATGTATTTATATGATCAAAGTGAAGCAACATCGTTTTGGATAAGGAAATGATTTCCGGTGATAAAAAGCGACCTTAGGGCGACCTGGAGGTCAGGTCGCTATTCTCTCGGGTAAAAAATGTGACAGCACAACAGCTCCAGTTTCGAGCGACCCAAAACATTACCAAAAAACATCGAAACCTTTCGTATAATATACCATTGGAAAGGTATGGAAGTCTACTTTCTACTCCAATTGACAAAACAAGATTTGGATGTCTGTAGAAATATTTATGGTCAAAAGAGTGACCTAAGGTCAGAGTTGGTCAATAACAAAAATGCCCAAACTCATGGAAAAGACCAGGTGACCAAAGACCAAAACAAGAGAAGAAAAATACCTTCTCAAATGGTCACTCAACCCGTTAAAACAAGCACACTATCGTGCAAGCGTGGACACAACACAAAACCATACTTAAATCTAGAAATGAAATGCAAGTGTGATTGTGAAGAAATACACACATGAGCAATAAGAGACAAATGCATAACAACTTAAATGCATGTAAGTGTTTGTGTATGCAACAATTAATGCATGTCAATACAAATGCATGAGATGTGAGTGTGTGCAACTAAATCTCTTCAAGAGTTAAGAACAAGTGAACTACCTCTCTTGAAGCTCTTTAGGATGATCAGAAGCATGTCTTCGAGAACACCGCACTTGGAGAACCTATGCTACCCGTTACAAACATCCCCAATGTGATTTGTCATGAAATAAGCCAATCATAGAAATGAGGTTCTTACACTCCCCATTTTTGACATGGTATGAAGCCAAAAAGGAAAAGAAAATGAAATGTATCTCATGATCATTCTACTAGCCACTTGTGTCACCAAGGAACTTTGTGTGATCGATTATTCTCACATAATGCTTTAGAGTAGTCCTTTTGCTTGGGGATATGCGTTCTTCCAATTCTTTGATCCTAGCATCTTGTAAAGCTACCTTATCATTTAGTTCTTCAATTTTCCTTTGTGATTCTTCAATCTTCATACTTGACTTCTCAACCTCATCCTTCAATTGTGTAGCCCAATCCGGAAGACAATTTGTGCTAAATACAAGGCTTGAATCTTGAGATTCACTAAAAAGCCCAAAAGTATCACAAGATCTACCCTTGTCTTTGTATGCCATAAAAGTCCCATGTTTATCACTAAACTTCTCTAAGGGAGGTAGTAGCGCATCTTCCTCATGTTTCTTTACACCTAGAGCCAAACAAAAATGAGTAATAAACCCCGGGAGTGCCAACTTCTTATCCAACCTAGTTGAACAAGCCGCACTATCAGTATATTTCATAAGAACTTCTCCAAGGTTTATGGGTTTGTTAGTCATGAAGGCATACACAATCTTGATTTTCTCATTGTTTAGCTGTAGAGTTAGAAGATCCTATAAGATTTGTATAAATAAAAAGTTGCCAAAAGGCACTAGCCTTAGTGAACTCACTTTGGCTAATGAAAGCACGATTACCCCACTCAAAATCATTATCATCACATAGAGTTTTACCCATCACATTGAGATTCTCACTAATTTCAACATCAAGAAAGTCCGACTCAGTATCATTGGACAACCCAATGTATTTATTGATATTCTCCGAGTTAACTTTAAAGACAATACCTCTCACATCCATCAAAGCATCTATATTGGTAGTACTATGCTTGTACTCGTGGTAGAATTTTCTAACCAAACTATCATTGACCATTCCAAGCATATTAACCCATGTACCCCAATTTCTATCAACAATAGTCCGATGGACATATGAGCCTCTACACTTACACAAATCTATACCTCTTTCTTGCAACAATTTATTGGTTCCTATAATACCCAAAGGATTCAACCTAGTGGATTTGGATTTCTTAGAGGTAGATGAAGTAGATTTGGATTTGTTTATGGGTTTAGAAGGATCACTACTCCCGGTAGCCTTGTTTCTTCTCATGACCTTGTGTAGAGAATCATTAAACACATAAACAACCATGAGTGGAAACAATCAAAGCAAGTTAGTCATCAAAAATACAAAGGCATACGGTAATATAAAGAATCATCATGCAAATCAAGAAATATTAAATAGCATCTACAAGATTCATCATATCAACCAAAGAATATGCCAACACATATCAACTTGAAACATATGAACATATCATAAAAGAGAATAAAGTTTAGCATACGATGCTCCCCCTTGATAAGTGCTCTATCTAAGATCAAGATAGCATATTATTCACCATGAAATCCATACAATCACACATTCAAGCAATTTTAAAGAAATGCAACAAAATAAGCTCCATAAACTATGAAAGATACACTAAGATTTTCAATCTCTCATAATTCTTCTAAAATTGCTAGAATATCAATATACTTATAAACAAAGTGTGTGTGTGTGTGTGTGTGTGTGTGTGAATTTTGCTTCAAGCATGTGTAAAGAAGTAATTCGATAATCAACATGCAAAATATATCAACATCTATTCATCTTAAGCCTTTCCATAAAAGGTCAAACCGATTATCATCCAGAATTTTTTGATTTTAAGAGAATAGATTTCAACATATGAGCGTGTGTGTGTATATGGCTCGTCATCCCATTTCTATTTGACAATCCGAGCAATTTTGATTTTCAACTGTACTCTTTCAAGCCCTTTTTTAATTTAGGCTTTGAATCAAAGATTTTTTTAATGATCATTTTCAACACTTCTTCGATTTTTCTAACATAAACATATACTCTTCATGACGGCTTTCACTCATCACAATGGTGTAGCCCTTTCCTACATTGGGCGGCTGCACAACCAATATGTGTAGCCCTTTTCATGAAGGTGCTCGTTGAGATCTATGAAGTTGCCGAAGCAAAATGGATACTAACCATAGGTCATCTTTAATGTACTAGTCATAGGACTTCAAGGTGTATCCACAACTTACATATATTCAAACTCAACTCACTTAACAAAACATACAAGAGAAGTAAAGTGCATTTTTGAAAAGCCAAGGTTTAAGATCATTACTTCTCAAGAGAGTAGCTTTCAAAGAATATAAAGCTCATAAATATGCCACGCATCATTCAAACATATAATTCATACATCATGATTAAGACCAATGTGAACAACATCACTAAAAGATCTTAAAAGAGCAAATGTCAATGAGAACCATAAGAACACTATACCAGTTCTCTAATTTGACATGCTTCATGATGCAATATAAATAGTGAATTGAGAGATGAAAATCCAAGTAATCAAGCACAAGGATATGGAAATACCTTTACAAGCATTTTTCATCAAATGCAACACCTTTGCCCCTTTTATGAGCTTTCTTGGTTTTCTTGTCCTCATGACAACAAATTGTTGGTGTGTCATCCTAAGAGAATAAAAGCATAGCATGTCAACTCAAAACTATAAAATAACTTTCTCTAAAAGTCTTAACAAAATCATCACCATATAGATTTCAACAATACAGCTTCTCTAAAGTTAATTAACGGATTTAGATTATCATACAAATTTGTGAGATAGCTAAGTTCATGTCAAGTTATAGAGAGACAAAGCTAGTAAGCTTAGTTCTTCACAACTTGACACTAATCTTAAGGCTAACTCACTTGTGTAACTTACACTAATGGTAAGAGCACTCACCCTTGACCCATTTGGTCTTGGGTGAACTTACACAAACATTATCAACATCTTTCTTGACAACAATGTTGAATTTTGAGTAAAGACTTTCTACAACTTGGTCCACAAGCATATCATTGATACTTTTATTTTCAACATTAGCAACATATGCTTTATCAAGATTAACAAGGTTTTCTTTCTTCTTAATCCAAACATTCTTAACATGCTTTGCAACCACATCATGTTTTTCAACAGTTAAAGCCTTAGCATGCTTGAAATGAAGTGCAATCTCTTTATCACTAGATGCATTTCCTATTTTACAATATTCAATGTATTTATAGCACTTGGGCTTGATATGGCCTATAGTATTGCCAAAATAACTAATCAGAATAAAACGTGAGATTGTAACTTCCGGAATTGAAGTAGCAATAGTAGGACTTTGTAGAGATCCATTGTCCTTCAATTTCTTTTTAGTCTTGGATATTGTCTTCTTAGGTGGTTTCTTGTCAATGATAATATTTTCCTCGCTTGTAGGAAGTGATGCTTCTATGAGCTTCTCCTCAACTGCCAAGCAACTTGAACTTTATTGAGGACTTTGCTTTCTATCCTCTAAAGTAGAAATGATCTTGTCTTTTTCAAGGACAATCTTTTCAACCTCTCTAAGCTTCTTAGAAATTTCATTGTTTTCACACAAAAGCCTTTGAGTAATTTCCACACACTCATCTACTTGTAACTTAATCAAATCATCCTTCTCCACAACCTCTCTCAAAGCTTTATCTTTTTGCTTTTTAAGACTCTCTATCTTACTCAATCGTTCAAGATTGGTTGGATTAGAACTAGAGCTCTCTTAATGATTTGGATCAACTTCCTTGTCCAAAGATGATTGATAATCTTCCTCTAGCATAGTGTGAGAAGCCATAAAAGCAACAAAGTTGGTAACTAACTCTTCCTCACATGAGAACTCATCACTTGAGCTTTCCTCGTCAATAGAGTCATCATCACTCCATGTGATCGCCATAACTTTACCTTTCTTGTCCTTACTAGTCTTCTCACTTGGACAATCCGAGGCATAATGACCATACTTCTTACACTTGAAGCATTTAACCTTTGATTGCTCTTAGCTTGAGCACTCTTCACATTCCTTGGAGTAGATGATTTCTTAACTTCCTTTTCCTTAGAGAATTTTCCACTCGGCTTGACACCTCTTCTCATAAACTCTATAAGCTTCCTAGCCAATAATGCCATCTCCTCATCATCGTCTTCACTTTCTTCATTTATGACCTTGAAAGCTATTCCATTGTTCTAGACTTTAGGTTTTAAGCTTGAGTCATAGGTTTGAAGTGATCCAAGCAATTCGTCGATGCTTATGCTATCAACATCCTTTCTTTCTTTAATTGTCGTCACCTTAGCCTTGAACTGTTTAGGTAAAGATCTTAAAATCTTCTAATTAAGATGCTCTCCAGAGATCTGTACACCAAGTGCTTGACATTGGCTGGCTATGTTTAGAAGTTTGAATTTGAAGTCATCAAACTTATCCTCTTTACTTATTTGCAACATTTCGAATTGTGATGTGAGCATTTGAAGCCTTGAATTCCTAACCACCTTAGTTCCCTCATTGGTAACTTAGAGAGCATCTCATGCTTCCTTAACGGTTTCTAGATTTTAGATATAGGAAAATTGCCTATTATCCACTCCTCCAAAAACAGCATTCACCGCCCGATGATGCCATTTTGCCAACTCAAACTCATTTGCATTCCATTCGCTTCTAGGTTTAGAAACTATAGATCCATCTTCGAGCATCTTGTTAGGAGGATTGTAACCTTTCTCTACCATCATCCATTCTCTCTCATCAATGGAACGGATGTAAGCTTTCATCTGAAGTTTCTAAAAACAGTAGTTATGCCCTTTGAGTAGCGGAGGTCTAGAGTTCGACGCTCCTTCAGACATAGTCTCTTCTTGAAAGACCATGACTTTAAAAACCTTGCAATCAACCATGAGTGTATCCCATATCTCGTTAAGTTCCTTCGAATGACCCGGCTCTGATACCAATTGAAAATATACAAACGCGGTTAAATTGCCTTAAGCTAACCTATAGTGAGGGGAGGGGGGGGCGGTGGGTGGGTGAATAGGTTTTTACACCTTTTTTCAATTCCTTAAATCAAACAAAAGTTTATCCCTCTAGCTAGCTTGAATCACAACACTTTAGATAATTAAGTATATGTAGACAATCAATATGTATTCTCAAACAAAGTATTGTCAATCAAGCTTGCAAGTTGCTAGTGAAGGAATTATAATAAAACTAAAAACAAAGAATACTTGTTTTCTCAATATTGTTCAATATGTACAATTACTAATCAAAGATGAATATATACAAATAAATCTAAGTACAAATAAAATAATAATTACAACTTCTAAATTGAAGGTTATAATTGAAGCTCTACTTCTCAAATGCATTTGTCCAAGTAACACATACATATAGAAGAAGAAAACCTAAGGTAATTGAAGACTTTGAAGATAAAAACACAAAGAATCAATACCTTGTAATCTTGTGTAGTTTCGGTTTTGAGTATAAAACCACCACAAAACTTGAACAAATGATAGCAAAGTAACTTGGAGAAGGTAGGGGATTCTCCAACTTGAATCACTCAAATCGGACAAGAAATGAGAGAGATATGGTGTTTAGAGGTTGGGAAAATCTTGAGAGAAAACTCTGCACTTGATTTTCAATGTTTCTTCTTAAAATGAAATGAGAGAGGGAAAGTGTTTTTAAAAGAGAGAGAGAGAGAGAGGAAAAATGAGGGACCAATGGCCACGTGCCACCTCACTCCCCCAAGGAGGCATGTGGCCATCTTGGGGGTAGGAGGCCCTCCTCCCCGAGATAGCCACGCACCTCCTCCGAGATGGGTGGCAAATGGCCTTTGGCCACTTGCTTCCTCCCTCGCACACCTTCGCGTTCTTCGACCGTTCTCCAGCCTCCGAACTTCGAATTTGAATATGTTTTTTGATTACCAACATAAACTCTCTCACGCACATGGACGACTACAAAACTTTGAACATAAAATAAGAATTCGACTCAATACATGAAGACGAAAACAATGCATGGTAAGTGACCGGAAAGTTTCGTAATTTTTTACTCGGAATTTGAAAACTAATGAATGAGTAACCGAAATGACCGAAACTCAATAAGGAATAATATAAGATCATATTCAAGTCCGAAGTCCATAAAACATAAACAAACAAGCATATTAACACACAAGAACGTCATTTCCTAGATATAGTCCTAGCACATGCAATTTACAAACTTGTCAATTTAAAGCTAATGCATGAGCATTCAATATCAAGTGCGTGAATGTGTTTTACAAATTGAGTACAATGATGCAGGTACACATATGGATGCAATGTGTGTGTGTGTGTGTGTGTGTGTGTGTGTGTGTGTGTGTGCCTAAGCCTTATAAGAGGAATAAGGTCTAAATATACATTTGTTGAGCAATAAAGCATATTCCTCTTTGAAGACTCAATCTTGCTTGATAAGTTGCCAAATCGTCTTTGAAGCTTGAATCATCATCAATCTAAGACAACTAATCAATAATAGTGAAACATTGTTTTGATATGGAATTAATGCCAACATGACTCAAAAACCTAACAACGTCCCTTTCTAAATACTCCCTCACGGGTGTCATCCAGCTACTTGATTCCTCTCGGATCTCTGCAATTACTACTGCTTCTGGTTCAGTTATACTTGGTCGGATCATATGAGCAACTGGTACAGACTTGGATTGGATGCAAGTTGTTACAGATGCCAATTTGGATAAAGCATCTACTTTCTTGTTCTCTTCTCACGGGATCTGAGTTATTTTGTAGTCTTTAAACTGCATTAATAGCATCTTTTCTGCGCTCAGATTGTCTTTCATATACTCATCTTTTGCTTGATACTCATCAAAGACTTGATTAACCACGACTTATGAGTCACTAAAAATTTCAACTTCATCTACTCCCAATGCTATGCACACTCTTTGGGTAGCTAATAAAGCCTCATACTCATCTTGATTGTTAGTTGCCTTGAAGTCAAACCTCGTGGCACACTTGACAGTGTCCCATATTGGAGTAGATATGACTATTCCGGCCCTGCTGCCATTGGTGTTTGATGAACCATCGACATGCAATCTCCACCGAAAAACCTTTTCCGTTTCACTTCCATCATTCTTACCACTCCTAAGTCTGACTCGATAAATTCGACCACAAAATCTGCCACCTGCTTGCCCCTTGAGCGACGCTTTGGGAATGTATTTGACGTCGAACTCGCTCAGCTCTATCGCCTACTTAGTCAGTCTGTCTAACATCTCTAGTTTCTGCAAGATCTATTTCAGCGAGCAGTTTGTGTAAACTTCTATTTTGTGTGCTTGGAAGTATGGCCTTAGTTTCCTTGCTGCAAAGACTAGTGTGAGGGCCATTTTTTCGACAGGCAAGTATCTTGTTTTGATAGGTAGCAGAGCCTTACTGGTGTAATACACTGGCTTCTGAATCCTATTCTCCATTCTAACTAGAGCATAACTAGTTACCACTTCTGTGAGAGTCATATACATATATAGCGTCTCTTTGACCACCAGCTAAGAGAGGATTGGTGCTCATCCTAGGTATTCTTTCAAACGTTGGAAAGATCTCTCGCATTCTTCATTCCATTCGATATCATTTCCCTTTTTAGTGCTTTGAAGAACAACGAGCACTTGTCTGCAGACTTCGATATGAATCTGCTGAGAGAGGCGAGACATCTGGTCAGCTTATGTACTTCTTTTAAGGTTTTTAATTAGGCCATGTTCGCTAAGACCTATATTTTCTTTGGATTCACTTCGATTCCTCATTGGTGAACTTGGAAACCAAGGAACCTTCCTGAAGGCACCCTGAACACACACTTGTTCGGGTTAAGCTTCATTTTGTACTTCCTTAGCACATCAAAGGTCTCTATTAGATCTGACACGTGCCAATCATGCTGTGACGTTTTTGCTTAACATGTCATCCATATAGACCTCCAAATTCTTTCCACTTTGTCGGGTGAATATCTTGTTCACCAGCTTCTGGTAAGTAGCCCTTGCATTCTTCAGTCCGAACGACATTATTGTGTAATAGCTGGTTAGTTTTAAATGCAGTCTTTTCCTCATCTGGCTTGTGCATCCGAATCTAATTATATCCTGAATATGCATCCATGAAGCTGAGTAGCTTATGAACTGCAGTGGCATCTACCAACTAGTCTATCCTTTGTCAGGGGAAGCTGTCATTGGGGCATGCCTTGTTCAGATCGGTGAAGTCCATACACATACTCCACTGATTGTTCTTCTTTATTACCAATAACACATTGGCTACCCGTGGTGGATACTTGACTTCCCTGATTGACCCTGCTGCGAACAATTTTTTCACTTCTTCCTTGATCGCCCTGTTTCTCTCCAGGTTGAACAACTGCCTCTTTAAGATTACCAGCTTGGACTCTTTTTCAACAGCCAGGTAGTGTGATATTACCCTTGTGTCAATCCTTGGTATATCCTCGTGACTCTAGGCAAACACATCCATGTATTCTCTTTACATGTTATTCAGGTCAGCTTTGACGTTCCCGAGCAAATTCGCGCCTATCTTGACCATTTTGGTCTGCTCATCTTTGTCGAGGATCACCACCTTGGTTGGGTCATCCTTTTATGCCTCGGGCTCTTCCCTTGGGTTGAGCTCGAATCTCTCTAGTCCCTCCACTTGGGTTGACTCATCAATGCATTCACCAGCCCCTCAAACCATGAACACTTGGTGATCATCTTTCTCTGCCTTATCCCTATAGACTGTAAGATTCACTTTCCGGGCCAACTCTTAAGACCCTTTAATTACGCCTACGCCCAATTTTGTTGGGAATTTTATCATCAAAGTGTAGGTCGCCGTGACAGCCTTTGTCTTGTTCAAGAATAGTCGGCCTAGTAGGGCATTGTAAAGCCAGTTTTTAGTATCCACTACTACGAAGTCCAATAACACTGTCTTCTGGCATAAGGCTTCTCTGATATTTAATGGCAACTTCGCTGTCCCTATGGATCTCACCTATGCTCTTCCAAACCCCCAAAATGGGATGTGAAGGGGTTGCAGGTCTCTTCTATCCAATCTCAACTGATTATACACTTTTGCACTCAAGATGTTTGATGAGCTCCCGTTGTCAATTACTACTCGGTGAACATCCGTGTGCCCGATCCAAGCATTTATGACAAGTGTGTCAATAGTCTTTTCATCCACACCATGCGAATCGGCCTCTATGAATACTATGAGCAGGGGTGGACCAAAATGGGCGCTGACCCGGGCTATAGCTGGGCCAGCCTTTTGGAAAAAATAAATTATATTTAATTCTCTTCTTCCATCACACCTGACACCACATGTCCATTCATTCCCATCACAACTCCAATCTCATCCATTCTCTCTCTCTTTCTCTCTCATCACATATACCAAGTTACCAACTCTTCAACTCACACACACTCTCTTTCTCTTCCCAAATCCCAATTCTCTCTTCTAAATTAATAAATATGTCAAATCCTTTTAAGATTTTTGGTAAGAAAATTGAATATAAAAAAATATTTATATTCAGATCTTCAATTCGTGATTTTTTAGTTAAAATTGATCTTTATTAGAAATTAATTTTTCTAATTAGCAAGTTAGAGTTTTGGGTTTGTTATTAATAATTATAAGTTAAAGTTTTTTTGTTTTTTTTATGAATTTATTTTTCAACTACGATTTACTATTTATAGTGTTATAATTTATAAAGTATCAGTTTAACCAAATTGTTTGATAATTTTGTGTTACAATATCAAGCAACCTTATATCAAAATCAAGAAAAATTATGTTTTCATATTTTGGGAAAAAAAATAATTTTCGAATGGAAGTGGATCAAGTTCTCTATATAATATCGGAGAAGGGGGTTCAAGTTTGTCCCATTCATCTCAATAGAATAAAAAACAATGTCGTTTTATTAAAAGTTTATATATATAATTAGTCTTTCTATTGTCAGTTCGAACTGATATAAGATATATCAGTTCATTGTATTTGGACCATTGGATTTTAAAGATGCTTTGACAAGTGCATGCAGCCAAGTCAAAGCATTTAAATCTAATGGCCCACATGTAAGGAATTGATATATCTTATACCAGTTCGAACTGACAATAGAAAAATTGTATATTATATATATATATAGTTTTGTTTAAGCCCACCCTAACAAAAAAATATGGGTACGCCCCTGACTATGAGGTCCCAGCATTCTTTAATCCTCTTTGAGTCTGGCACAACAGAGTTTACATCGAGGTTCCTTCTTGCCACCATTGCTTCTCAGACTTCTTGCGCCCTCTTTCTATTGCTCTTCCCTGTTGAAGGTCCACCAAAATGGTGTATATCGTCCCCTCATCCTTAGTTTGCTTTGGGCTCAATTTCCTTCCTCTGTTTTCCTCTGGTAGGTTATCCCGACATGATTGATTGTCCGCCGTTTACCTCGACGTGGTCCTTGTGTTGATATCATTTGGAGGTTTCATGTCCATTTTCTTTGTGGAGCCGACAGTACTTTGTAGTATCTCGGTGAGCGAAGCTTGATTGTCTAGGCGGTTCGTTTGATAAATTCTTTTCTTCCAAGATCGTGAGGATTTCCATCTGCTTTTTCTTCAAATGAGTGTAGTTCGTATACTTTCCCTGGAATTTAGAACTGGTCCGATTAGTTTTAGGTTTTAGATTTGTGTTGGCTTAATTCCATAACAAAACTCTCTTTGTTTGTATTGATTAGTTGCTTAGGTGGTTCGTGTTTGATATGAGCTTTTAAAAAAGAAAGAAACTTCTCATGCAAAGTTCATCTTCAAGAGGAAATATGCTTTCTTGGATGCTAAGTTATCAAGATTCTTTCTCCTCTGGCAAGGCTTGAATGCACACTCTCTTTATGTCTCTGCATTGTTGCGCTCAATTAGTATAACACAGACACACACTCTTTATTGTATGCACATGCATTAGATTTAAAACACAAACTTTGTTTGTGTTTTTGTGATATCAGTCTTCAATATGTTCTCATACTATTCCTTATTAAGTTCATAACATTTAAGTTACTCATTCATTAGTTTTCGAGTTCTGAGTTGGAAGTTACGAAACTTTCTATGTCTTTATTGTGTATGGTTTTCATCTTTGTGTATCGAGTCGATTTCCATAATTTTTACAAAAGTTTTGTAAACTTCCATGTTCATAAGTGAGTTAGGGTACATAATCTAAAAACACATTCAAATTCCGAATTCGGAGGTCGGAGAACGGTTGAAAAACCCGAAGGGAGCTCGAAAGGAAGCAAAGGGGAAGTGGAGTGGCAAACTGCCAAAATAGCCCCTCTCCCATGGAGTCGCGTGAGCCTCACGGGAAGAGGTTCCCTCTACCCTCATAGAGGTTATGTGCCTCCATGGGATGCTGATGTGGAGAGACGTGTGTGGCCACCAGAGATTGGATTCTCCTCCATGTCATTTTTCTTCTATATATTCAAAAAATCAGCAGAAATTTCATAGTGGATTCATTTTTGTTTGTAAGCCGGATTTGTGATAAACTAATTCTTTATAGAGTGTGTTTGATAAATATACTCTATTTGTTTATGGTTTGCATAATGTTTGAATGTTTGCATTTCACTTAGATCATTGTCTTGCAAAAGGTAGAAGTCTCTTGTTGAGGTGTAAAGCTTTAACTTAAGCAAGAATCAGGTTAGTCGAGCAAGAAGTTTTCGCCAGGATTTTGAAAATCTGGTTAGTTGAGCTAGGAGTCTTAACTAGGGTTGTGAAGACCTGGTTAGTTAAGCAAGGAAGTCTTGGCTAGGATTGAGAAGATCCGGATAGTCAAACAAAGAAGCTTTCTAGAGGCATATGAAGTGTCTTAGATAGAAAGTAGGCAAGTCTTTCATTGGGTAGGATTAGAGTAGGACAATCCAAGAGGGTGGATCATGTGATTTGATCGCTTGAGGGTGTACATTCTATCATCTAGTGAAAGATTGTTTGCCGGTGGTTGTGAAATCAACCTGTGGATGTTTCCTCAAGTTTTGAGGTTTAACCACATTTAAAAAAAAAATCCTTGTGTTGATTTTCTTTTATTGAATTCATTTGCTTTACATTGTAGTTGTTACTCTTAATTGCCATATTTGTTATACTTCTTACTACTAATCATCTTGTGAAGCTTTTTGGTGTTTGTTTTTAAGAAGCACTTTGATAATTTGTTTGTGCAACAATCAAAGTCCTAAAAAGTTTTTGAAGTTAGATTCAACCTATTCATCCCCCATCTAGATTGCTAAATATCCATCTTAGGAATTTCAGTCATCTATGCAGTCACTATCCCAGTGGCCACCTGAGGTCTTGTTTTTTTTATTGTCCCCCTTTTGTTTTTTACTCCTATTTTCTTTAGGCTTCGTTTCTTCGGGGTGACCCCCATGCATGAAATTTCCTCTTGTTGCAATTTCTTCTTCTTTAGCTAAAGCGTACCTCCCTGTCATGTCCATCATGTCGATGTAGTTTGTCAGTCGGGCCCTTCTCAGGTCAAAAGATAATTCACCATTCTGCAGGTTATTAATAAACGCTGCTACGATGGCCTCATCATTCGCACTCCCGATTTTTCATACTTCCTGACCAAATCTACTCAAATATTTCTTCAGTGACTCGTTCTTATCTGGTTTAAGCTGAGAGTGATGTGCCACCGACTTCTTCCTGTGTACATTCCCAATGAATTGTCGCGAGAATGCTTTGCTGAGTTCACCAAAGCACTTTATGCTGGCTGTGGGGAGTTTTCTGAACCACCCGGAACCTAGATCTTCAAGAGTATGTGGGAAATTGGGACATAGCGGCGCGTCATTTAGAGCATACTGGGCCACTGCACTTTATATCGCCTTACGTGTTCCTTTAGATCAGTGTCCTTCTTGAACTGCTCGAATGAGGAATTTTGAACCTTTCTGGGAACGATGTCCGGAGGATGTCATCGGTGAATGGGCTATCTGACTCGTCATCTGATAGTTCATTGCACCCATATCACCTTACTAGCACGCCATCTGTTGCCTGTTATTTTGGACTTCCATAGTCAGCCTTTGTATGAGTACATCTCACTAACCTTCTGGTTCTCCACTTGGACTAAATCTATGTCGTATGTTCAAACCTTGATGCCCTCGACTGGTATCCTGCTTCTGAGCTTCTCGGTCAAGGTTGTCCAATCAGATTGGTCCCCTTTGGCGTCTTCGACGGTGGTGCCGATCACTATCTTCGGGCGAGGATGAGTGGCTCATTTGGTGGGTATGCCTACTAGGCTTGTCCAAGTCATGCTCGGGTTCATAATGACCGCACCTACCGTGGGGGTGTTCATCCTTAGGTTCTCTAATGTTCCGAGCTTACCTTTCTGAAAAGGTTTCTGAACGGTCCATTGCATTCCTCCCCATCTTCAACACTGCATTCGGTGTTGGACCGACTATTATAGAGCGCAGTCTACTCGTTTGATCCTCTGGTGTGTGCAAGTTGTAAGGTGAGGTCAGCCTTGTAGTGGTTGAAAGGGTGACTCCCTGTCTAGCTGCATCTGCGACAGGTTTTTACAGTGAATCATGAAACCGTTGAGTGATCTCCTCGATGGTCGAGGGAAGTCACTGGATGCTAGGGACGACTGTTGATTGATCCCCGGCGCTAGCGTCGTGTCCAACGATCCTATGGTGTTGGGAGTGGTGTTAACTCCCCTCGTATCATCTAGTAGGTTCTGACATTTCCTCGAACCACTTCCATCCCCGTCGTTAGCCATTGTCACAATGGTTTACCGAATTTAGATGTTTCCCCTTCTTCTAGCGCCAATTGTTGACTGTGATTTCTGGACTTACGAAAAGTCAACCGGTCAACGATATAATTTTTCCAATCTGTACGTAAAACACAATAAGAACTGAGAGTAATAAAGGAAACAATTTTACTTGGTAAAACTCCGGTAACGGAGAAACATCCACGGGTTTCTGCTTGGCGACAAATAAACTAATTCACTATGAAATTGATTAATTACACTCTCTGCTCTCTCTCACTGTAATTGATTGTTTATATATCTTTTACAATGATTATACAGTTGTATTTATACACTATTCTCTAGGGTTTCCTGAATCTTGGCTTGTAAATGGCAGATTGCAGAATCTTGTTAGAACTCTTCTTGCTTGGATTGTTTTGATCTCTTTCCTATTTAGAGTTACCACGCAATTAATGTAGTTGATTTAGTGTTTGATTATGACTCTTGATATCTTGGAGAGGATCAACTTGTTTCCTTGTTGAAGTGTGATTCTAATTTCCATATCTTGGTGGAACTTCCTTACTGGTCGACGTGTTTAAGTCAGTTTGCAATTGCGTGATTTAGTCGAGGAAATCTCGATGTGGAAGATATCTTGATAAGGTCATAATTCTCATTTTGGCTGAGTAGAGATCTTTGGCGAGCATAATCTTCAATCATTAAAACTCCTCAATTGGGCAATTTTATGTGATTTCCATATGAACTTTCTTGATGACGTATCCATGAAATATCCCTGGTCAGCGTTCCTTTCATTGACCGGTTGATTTTCGTTGACGTGACATGGTTGGTCTTCCACTTTTCTCATTCCGCTCAGGTGGACACATCACTTGGGGCAAATTTCACGTACAACAGAGATAAAGTTTTAAAAATGGAAAAAGTTGGTGAGGAAGCTTTTGCTCCATTTTGCATTCACATTTCACATCATGTTAAATGTTCTAAATAAGTTAAATTAAGGGGTCAAAAGATAAATAGCACTATTTGGGGTGGGTGTTGTGCAAATATCACCACATTACTAATTCATGTTTAAACGGCACCAATATAGGTGTCCAGACAAAAATACCCCTTCCAAGTGAGTTTTTGTCGTTTTCAAACTTAGTGAGAAAAACGAGAGAGAGAAAACATCTGCTGAAAAAAAGAACCGGCGTTGGAAGATCAGTGGTTTATTGGCTGAAAAAGACGTCGAAGTAACTGGCGGTAGGACAACAGTGTTTTTTTCGAGTGTTCAGACGAGAGTATCTTCAATCGACTGTGGTAAGTTGAGTCAGATTATGTTGTGGATTTTGTTTTTGATAAGTTCATGTTTGATGTTGGGTGTTGATTAAACTTGTAGATTAGGTTTGTTTGTTGATCTGAGAATGGTTGTGGGTTAGGTTATGGTTTGTAAATCTGTTGAAGATATGGGTTCCCGAGCTTTTTCAAGGTGTTTCCGAGCTTTTTTCGAGCTTTTTTAAACACTTCGAGCTTTTTCTGCGTTTCCAAGCTTTTTAAAACATTTTCCAAGCTATTTCAAACTGTTCCGGAGCTTTTTCAAACTGATCTCCGAGCTTTTTAAAACTGTGTCC
Source organism: Dipteronia sinensis (assembly GCA_033220585.1). Lineage (NCBI taxonomy): Eukaryota > Viridiplantae > Streptophyta > Magnoliopsida > Sapindales > Sapindaceae > Dipteronia > Dipteronia sinensis. The sequence goes on along the minus strand of CM065641.1, from coordinate 49,663,567 downwards.
GAGCTTTTTTAAACTGTGTTCGAGCTTTTTTAAAATGCCTAAGCTTTTTTAAAATGCCCGAGCTTTTTGAAACTGTTCCCGAGCTTTTTTCAAATGTGGCCGAGCTTTTTTAAAATGCCCGAGCTTTAAAAAATTGTTTCCGAGTTTTTTCGCACTGTGTCCGAGCTTTTTTAAACTGTCCGATCTTTTTCAAACAGTGTCTGAGCATTTTAAAACAGTCCGAGCTTTTTAAAACTGTTTCCGAGCTTTTTGAAATTGAGTTCGAGTTTTTCAACAGTCCGAGCTTTTTGAAAATGAGTCCGAGCTTTTAGAAACTGTGTCCGAGCTTTTTAAACAGTCCGAGCTTTTTCAAAATGTGTCCGAGCGTTTTTCAAAATGAGTCCGAGCTTTTTCAAACTGTGTCCGAGCTTTTTCAAACTGCCTAAGCTTTTTCAAAATGTGTCAGAGCTTTTTCAAACTGCTTCCTTGCTATTTTATATTATTATGTCCAAGCCTTTTACAGTTTACTGATGCATTGTTTCTGTGAAAATGCAGATGGGGAGTCGACTAAAGGATTTGCTTAAAACTCTAGAGTGAGAATGGTATGATGGAAAAATCACTCGGCATGACCATTTCAGCGACCTTCAAGATATCGACGTCGCACTAGACAGTGTACCAGAACAATTCAAGGTCAAAGACCAACGTCGGTATACAGAGTCTTGTTTTGGTCATTTCCTTCAGATGGATCAAGGGATGAAGTTTTCGGGTAGCATCGTCCATCAACTGCTATTGCCTTCGGATGCTGTGAAGCTGTGCCTTCTTTATATGCTAAACTGGATATTGATGGGGTTGAACGAGAGAGAGAAAGTTCCATTATGGCAGATCCGGCTAGTCGTGGACTTGGACGCTTTTGATGCGTTCCCGTGGGGTGCCCACGTGTATAGGCAGTCCATTTTTGGATTCAAACATACCTTGGATGGTCGACGTGAGTGGTATGAGAGACGACAGCAGGAAAAGGGCATTGACGTTCACACGGTGGAGACGTACAACATTTACGGTCTAGTTCAAGCACTGTTGGTGAGAATTTAGAAATTGTATCGGTTTGAAAACCTGAATTTTTTTTTACATGAGTTATGGAATAAATGATTGGATTCTGAATAACTTTGTTTTTACATAGGTATTTGCGTATGAGGTTATCCCGGAGCTTGGGACCCGATTTGGGACTCGTAGGGAGATTGACTTGTCCCCTAGTATGCTGAAATGAGAGTTGAATAAGCAACCAAGGTCGGACAAGCTGGACAAGATTTTCATAGCCAGGGTAAGGATCTATTGTGTTAAAGTGTTCATATATTAGGACGAATACAAATACAATGGTCTAACAACGGTTTCAGATGTTTGCGAGGACTGTACTGGTGCCGACGGCAGCTGAGAGGGTTGCACGGTACTACTAGGGCATATACGAGGGACGCAGTCTATATATGGCCGTCGATGGACACGACTGCTCGGTACCAGATCCCTTACATCATACGACTGCCGGACCTAGTCATACAGAGGGTTCTGACCCGGAGTTTGGTGGTGGGAGTCCCCTCAGGCACATGCCGGATTCGGAGGGTTTGGACCCCAAGTTTGTCGCTGGGAGTCCTCTTAGGCACAGACATGTTCGATTTGCGATGCCCGGTGGAGTACATTCACGAGAATACGTTGGAGGGCATCGCCAGGTATGTTAAAAATGGTATAATGCATTATTTATGTTGAAACAAGTGTTCGGTTTTAGTACTGACAATAATGATTTTGTTTTAGGACCGTTTGGAACGTAAAATCCAAGATGTGATGGATGCAGTCGCTGCGTTATGGGAGGATCTCTGGATGAGTGATCAGGAACGGGATAGGTAGCATAATAAGATTATGGACTTTCTCCGGGGGCGGCTGGGGTCGACATCACAGTCAGACAGGGATGGTCCACCCTCCCATGATCGAGACTCTCCACGCAGAGACAGAGACGGTTGGCGTAGTCATGACGGAGGGACAGACCCAGCCATCGGACCTACGACAAAGGGTGATGGACCTCAGACGCAAGGTCCAAGAGCTGGAGATACAGTACGAGACCAGCAGATGCAAGTCCCTGGTGGCACGGATACAAGAGTATTTGGGGAGACATTTACCCAGGCGTTATTAGAGTTTCCGTTGCTTATGGAGGTACAGCATGTGGGTCCTCCTGTTCATATCCAGGAGCACACAGCGGACCCGTCCAGTCCACTAGGTCAGAGTCTCTCCTCTCATACAGTCTACACTTCTGACCTGACCAGGCGATCCATACAGCCCACCCCTGCGGTCCATCCGACACCGCTCTCCTCTACTCGATCCCGTCGCACCTCACCCCCCAGTGACACTACTGGTCCATATCGACACAGCCCACCCCACAGGTCTATCTCATCCCATCACAGCCCTCAACGTGATCCACGGGGACAGATTTCCTCCTCCCAACACCCCCCAGTAGTCCACGGTCAGTATAGGCAGCAGCGGATTCGTAAGCAAGGCTGGCAGTTGGTGAGCCCATAAACTAACCCATGTCGGCCGAAGAGGCCAATAACACTGCCCCTGTCATCAGTATATACATTCAGGCCCAATGATTTGGTAGACGCTGACCAGCTTGCGGCTTACCAAGCCTACAAGAGGAACGTGATGGGGGAATTGTAAGTATTATAATATTGTGAATTTATTTTGAACACCTAAGTTAAATTACTTGGTTTTCTAAATAATTGAGAATTACACAGACATGATATGTATCTGATGACCCCCGTGCCTGTGACTTGGTTCCACCGGTTGCAAACCAACGTTATGGAGTTGGAGGACACAGTACTTTCCTTACTTCGATTGTCTTTTAAGTTTGTTTAACTTATGGAAGAATACTAACAATGTATAATGTTTATATTGTCAGCATATGGATGCGTACCTGTATATTTTACGGAAGCGTCAGTGAGCATTCCCCACTGTCTACATTCAGAGGATGAACCTACTAGATTCTCAGTTCTATGTAAGTGTTTCAAATGTACTATTTTTGCAGTTGCGTTGTTGTGTTTCATCCTGTTTGTAACGTTTCGGTTCGTTAACTATTTTCAGTTAATGCTGGAGTTTCAGTGGCGGAGAATCATGCCTCACGATGCTGTGGGAAAATCCCTGAAAAACTGGTATGTGTTGAAGTACAAGTGGTCCCCTGAAGATCTGCTGACGGTAAGTGGATTGCTCCCGATAGGGAACCGACCATGGCACGAGGTTGACGCGGTGAGTGCAATACAGTTATGGTTTCAATGTGTTTAATTAATAATTCTTATTTTGACCATAACAATTTCTTGAACACTTGGTGCAGGTTCTTATTCCGTGCAACATTGGTGGCCAGCATTGGCTCTTGGCCAGCGTCGACCTTACTGTCGGGAAGATCCACCTGCTAGACCAGTTCAGACAGGAAGTCCCCCTACAGATCAAGAAAGAAAAGGTCGCTCCATTACGGTGGTTTCTACCCTCGATGTTGCATCAGGTGGGATTTCACGATGCCAGACCAAGGGGCGAGGCGAAGTACGAGAAGCGGAATAGGCCATTCGGAGTAAGCATGGTGTCTACAACACATGTGCCCCAACAGACTAGAGGGTATGACTGTACGAACATCATTTAAACTTTAAGTTTGTTTTATTAAACTTCAATTGTAACGGTTGTTCATGTACTGAGTCGCAGGGGCAACTGTGGTGCTCATACCTTGGGATTGATGGAGTACTTACTGGCGAAAAGGGAGACGTTCGACTGGTCAGAAGACGATATGTGCACCATACGGGAAAAGATGGCTGTGGAGATTTTTTGTAACTCCAAGCCCCGTTATATGTTGTAGTTGTCGATGTACAAATAATTATAGTAATGAACTTTCAAATTTCAAATATTTTGTTTAAAATTTCAAGTGTTTGCATTTACATGTACAACACACACATTTCATACAATAACAAAAGTAATAATTAACACCCCAATTTAATTAAACATTAAGTATGAACGGCTCGATTCACTCCACAGAAGATTCCTTGTGTGGGCACGTCTGTTTGTTATGTTCAACTTGATGACATACGCTACACTTGCGACGGTATTCCTCAGGAACAATTCTGCTCGGACCTTCATTAATCAAGGGCGGATTAGAACACCTCCTGCTATTATGACCTGATTGTCCACATCTTCTACACGATTGGGTGGTTGTCATCTCGAAAGATGAGGCATGTCGACCCACCATCGGGCGACCTGATTGTCTTTTGGTCTTTGGATTCAAAACCACCCACTCAGCGATGTCGGATGGCACTACCCATGAAGAAGGATGGCCAACAGGCATAATAGGAACTGAGTATGCATCAATAGGTGTATGTCTCTTGTAGTAGTCCAAACACAACGATGTGAAATCCAAGTTCCACTCCCTGCAAACAATGAAAACAGTGACAATCACGTTTGCTTAATATAGCGTATAATTGTATACTGTTAATGTACCTTGCCGCTGCGAGTGCTTGAGAACACGGAAAATGGTCCATTTGGAATTTGTTGCATGTGCAAGTCTTCCGAGCTAAGTCAACAGTCCACTGCTTTCTGGACCGTTTGACAGAGAATATGTTCCAGTCTACTGGATTGACAGTCATATAACCGCACTTCTCGACCTGTTGTAGCATCACAAGATGTGATGCTTAGGTCAACTGATGACGCATGGATTGTGCAGCTCGATGTCAATCGTGAAACCAATGCTGTAACATATTCCTAATGAACTCTGCCAATGTCAACATAGGGAGTTGTCGTGCGAATTTAAGGCATGAGTTTATGCACTCTGCTACATTTGTTGTCATCACCCTGAACCTTCGTTGGGGACAGTGTACACGAGACCATTTGTGTGGACCGACAGCTTCAACATAATCGAAAGCATTCTTGTGCAGGTTACGTAACTCACCCATGTACCGGTTATATTTGAATTCAGTGTACGCTCTAGCTGCTTTGTCCATTATGGCAGCAACATCTTTTCTGTGATATCACTTCTTCATATTTTCAGCAAAGTGCCAACAACATATGGTATGGGTTGCATAAGGGAACACTTTAGAAATCCCTGCTTCAATGCTTGCATGTCGATCGAAAATAAAAACCAGATCATCTATATGACCAAGGGCACCCTTTAAGCAATCCAAAAACCATTCCCGTGAAAAGTTGTTTTTGGAGTCGTCGTACCCAAAAGCAATTGGATACACCTGTTCGTTTCCATCTTGTGCAGCTGCAACAAACATTGTACCCCCGAATCTTCCCTTCAAATGGGTACCATCAACTGCAATAACAGGACGCATGCACCTCCGGAAACCTCTAACTGAGGCCCCTAACGACATGAAAAAGTAAAGGAATTTACCGTCGTCAGCGCACTGTAAGTCAATGATTATGTCGGAATTTTGTTATTCCAGCACGTAACCAAAAGGCGGCAGCAGTTGGAAGGTTTCTTCATGTGTCCCATAGGTCAATGACAATGCATAATGCAAGGCTTGATGTGCCTTACTGTACATGATTTGGATGCCATACATTGTTTTCATATCGGCGATTATATCCTTGGGACGCATGAGACGACCATCTTATTGTTGAAGTCTAGGTGCAACCACTTCTCCAATTATAACTGCACTAGCATGTCGGTGACGACAGTGAATCTCCTCCAAGGGACAACTGTGTTCATTGACAAAACTTCTTACTAGGAAGTACGTCCCTTCATCTCTTCTCACCGCTCTTAATTTCCATGTAGAGTTGTCAATCAAACAAACAAGATGTAACGTTGTCTTATTGGACCTTTTCACCTTCCATTCGAAGTTTCGCCGTATTGCAAAAAGGCCAACTAGTCTCTTCAAATCCTTTTTAGTCAAAAAGAACTGACCTTTATAAATCATGCTTGTAGGTTCTTCTGCTACCAAGGTTGTGCTTCTACCAATCCCAAACGAGTATGAATCTGTTTCGGGAATAACTCACGTTGTGGTATTATCAGAATCATCTGCAGATACATTATTCCGGACCTCGGAAGTACCAGGCATATCTGCTCCAGTGCAACTAACTCCTTCTACACGTCTTCCACGTCTTTGAATTTGGATATGATCTTCATCAATGTTCTCTACATGATCTACCAGATCAATCTTTGCCTCATTATCCATCTCCTGGTTTGGCCCAAGGTTCGGTTCAGTGTTCTGCTCATTGTACATCTCATTGTATTGCTCATTGTACCGCCCATCATTCATCTCAAATCGACAACCAAACACATCGTCGAATTGAGGTTCACCAGCATCTGTATTGTCGACCACTACCGGTTGGACAGTACATATGTTTTCCCCACCTTCAGTGGCACTCCTTTGTGTGAACATTTGGTTGCTACCGCTAGCGGATCCAAATTGTTGGGTATTTTCAGGAGCAGGAGTATCATTCCGTATCACATCTCCAGTTGCCCTCTCTATTAAACTAACACATACTTGAGGGATCACCCGATCTTCCCCTAGCATAAACTGAACATCATCGTCATTTCTTACAAATGTACGACATGTAGCGCCGGGAATGATTGATATTGACTGTAGATCAACATTGTATTTGTTTACATCATACTTCACAACGGTATGCACGATCGACACAAATTCTTCGTAACTCATATTCTTTGACACATACATTCCTTGGTTGTCGGATCCAACAAACCTCTGACTTCCGTCGGGTAACTGCTCCCATTGACCGTTGTAAGATATTACTATTCTCACCCTATTCATTCTCCTGTAACATTCATCACCACAAACCATTATGACAAACATAAAAGCTATGGAAAAGGCTCAGAGCCTTTTAAAATAGTTTCTGAGGTTTTTATTATGATCTCCGAGCTTTTAGTAAAGGCTCCGAGCTTTTTTCCAAAGGTCGAGCTTTTTTCTAAAGGCTCCGAGCTTTTTTCTAAAGGCTCCGAGCTTTTTACCAAAGGCTCGAGCTTTTTTCCAAAGGCTCCGAGCTTTTTCCAAGGCTCCGAGCTTTTTTTCCAAAGGCTCGAGCTTTTTCCAAAGGCTCGAGCTTTTTCCAAAGGCTCCTAGCTTTTTTTCCGAAAGCTCGAGTTTTTTTCCAAATGTCGAGCTTTTTTCTAAAGGCTCCGAGCTTTTTACCAAAGGCTCGAGCTTTTTTCCAAAGGCTCGAGCTTTTTTCCAAAAGCTCCGAGCTTTTTTCCAAAGGCTCCGAGCTTTTTCCAAGGCTCCGAGCTTTTTTTCCAAAGGCTCGAGCTTTTTCCAAAGGCTCCTAGCTTTTTTTCCAAAGGCTCGAGGTTTTTCCAAAGGCTCCGCGCTTTTTTTCTAAAGGCTCGAGCTTTTTCTAAAGGCTTAGAGCTTTTTTCAAAAGGGTCCGAGCTATTTAATAAGGGCTCCGATCTATTTTCCAATGGCTCCGAGCTTTTTATTAACAGCATCGAAGATTCAAATTTTATAGATTCAAACTTCACAAAACCAGCTTCATGTTTACAAAAGGAATGTTTTTTAAAAATGAAGGATAAAAAAAAGTATTTCAGATATATATTACCTTGTTGTGCTGAAGAACGTCGAGTAGTTTTGAAATTTATTATAGAGAGAGAAAAAGAGGAGTTACTGCATTCAGTGTTCCAAGTGTGGAGATGGAAGTACAGAGACAATCAAAAATTGATTATTTAAGGGCAATTTTGGTAGTTTACCATAATATGTGCCTTTTAAACATAACTTATTAAACAGGTGACGTTGGTGCAACAAGGAGACAAAAATGTGATATTTCTCACCATTTCCACTTAAATTAATATGCAAGTATATTTCTTTCCGAGGAAAGACAAGGGTTTCATAGGTTGGCAAACAACTAAAGAAAAATTAGTATATTTCATATACTTATCGTCTATGAAATAATATTTCATTTAAATTCGTTGAAATATTTTTAGTACTATAACTATTTTCTGTTCTGATTTTTTTTTTCTAAATTCTGCTCTTTTTTTAGTATTACATGTTAAAAAAAATAGTTCTCATACTTAGAAAGTTTTTAAACTTTCTTTACGATTATATTTTGTGAAGGATGCTAGATTCATTCTCTCAATACTCTCCCTTCACATGTTGACACGCATGTGTTTACTTATTACTTTTTTTACTTTAAACTTAGAATTATAATAAATGAGCTGGTTGTGCATGTTATTTTTAATTCAAACCAATAACATCTTGTTAAATTGACCTTTCTTAATATTTATTATTATTATTATTATTATTATTATTGTTATTATTATTATTATATACCTCGTTTTATTTTATTTTTTAAATGTCATTACCAAACATAATTTATACTCATAAAGTTAACAATTATGTCTATATTCTCATAAGTTCAATCACATTTAAAAATAAAATTTCAGTAAAATAACTAAATAAGTTTTTCTGTATTTAATAATTTTAATAATATCAAAACTCAAATCTATTCAAAATGTGGGGTGTCAAGTTTTATTGTATTGTAAATTAATTTCCATGTTTCAAATAACATATATTTACTAGTTTTTTTTAAAAAAAATAAACATAAAATAAATTTAATAAATATTATTCAAACAACTATCTTAATTCTTTAAGTATTTTTTCTTTCATCTTTGGTAAGGGCAATTAGGGAAGATGTTATTGATTTGAATCGAAAATATCATATAAAATAAATTAATTTATTATGGCTCTAAATTTAATGTAGAAAAGTAAAAAAAATACATATATCAAAATGAGAAAAGCGAGTGAATTTAGATAATGGACCTAGCATCCTCATATTTTATATTGTTCAATTTTTATATATTTATAAAAACAATAGCATCAAAAATTTATCGTGTTGATTGAATTTCATCAAAGTCTTTCTATAAGTTAGATCCTCGCTTGCGAACCACTTATCACACAGAGTGCGGACTTTCTCCGAAAACAAAATTATATATATTTTATTAAAGAAAAATTTAATTTATAATTTATTTAATATAAAAATCGTGTGATGGAGATAGGTAGGCAGGTAGCTAGCTGGAAATATAATGGAGAGACAGCAGATCGGATTATTCCAATAAATTTTCACATCTTCCAATGAGATAATTCATTAAATATGGACGGAATAAAATGTATATAAATCTTCCGTCTAAAAATAATATTTTTGTTATAAATAAAATGGATCCCCACCACTTGCCCACTTGATGGCACACGTGGAGGACTTGCCCACTTTGCTTCGTGACTAAGTTTTCTTAAAAATTGCCTATAAATATATATCCCTGTATCATTTGTAAATGTTGGTTCCAGAAATTCAAAAAGCAATTTCTTGCTCTCTCCTTCTCTCGTCTCTCTCTTTCTCTACCTATATCACTTTGTTCTTCATTTATTCTTCATCTATTAAGTTTATTCTTAGTTGATTTACAACACGTTATCAGCACGAATATAGTCTAGAACATCCAAAGAAAAGTTTTCAAGAGTTTTTAGCTTTGATTTTGATTTTTCGAAATACCCAGAAAATTCAAAGTGCTCTGATTGCTTTTCGGAGGATACCGTTGTATTCGTCTCGGAAAGACAATTCCGACGCGGCTGACCGCGTCTCAAACGAAGGTCTAACGAAGTCTCTAGGTCCGGTCAAAGTCCGGTCAACACCCATTTTTTTATCCAGTTTTTCCAGCAGCTTTCCAAGGTTGAAGACGACAATGTAGCGCCACATCAGCGAAGCGTCACTGCCATGTCATCGCATATGTCATGCCACGTCAGCGCCACTTCAGCATGCGTCAGCGCCACGTCAGCATCAGACTGCCATGTCAGCGCCAAATCAACGAACTGTGCATGCCACATCAGCGCCACGTCAGCCAGTGAGGCCTACCACGTCAGCAGGCGCGCCACGTCAGCGCCACATCAGCCAGAAATGTTTTCCGTCCGTTTCAGTGCAATTTGTGCCCAGTTTTCGGTCGATTCGGACTTGTTTCCAGCTATTTAGACCGTTCCGGATGCAACCGTGCCATCCGTTTCAGCTAAATTCGCTTGTAAGTATTATTTTGACTTATTTAAGCTTTATTAACTCTGTTTTCGGGCACGATGGAATATCCAGAACATGTAGATCTGGATCCAGTATTATATACATGGTTGATGCAATATTCAAATAAATATTCAGAGAAATATACACATCCATTCGGATGTTGTAAGCATCATAAAAATAATCTAAGATCCTAATGTATAATGAAATGGGAATAATATTTTATCCATTTCATACACATCCAGAAGGATGCTCTGAATATCATAAAAAAGGTTAAAAATCCTAACGTACAAGATGGCTATGTCGTCAATGGAACATATATATATATATAATATATATATATATATATATATATACTGACTATAACTCTAACTCTAACTATGACTCTAACTCTGACTCTGACATTTATTTTTTATGCAATATATGAGACTGGCTTATGTTGTGTCTCTGGACTGGCTTAGGTTGTGTCTAAGGTGATCTTATGACCCTGAAACTGTTATTTTTATGCAATATATGAGACTGGCTTATGCAGTGTCTCGGGACTGGCTTATGCAATGTCTCAGGACTGACTTATGCTGTGTCTCCGAATAAACTGTTTAAATTTTCAGCATTTATTTTTATACAATATATGAGACTGGCTTATGCCGTGTCTCGGGACTGGCTTATGCAGTGTCTCAGGACTGGCTTATGATGTGTCTCCAAATAAATTGTTAAATATTCATATTATTTGTACATAATATATGAGATCGGCGAGACCAACTAACCAGATCTTAAAGTTTTTGGAATTATTATATTTAAGTTGGTACGGTTTTGAAAACCGATGAGAACTTAGAATTCTGGATTCAGTTTTATAAATGAATGTCATACTTCATTATTTGGAACCTGGGGTTTCAAACACGTTCATAATATGAAGTTATATGAAGTTATCTCATATATATCAAGTGATATATTTACATATCATTTATTTGAAAGAATGAGCTACACATCAGTAGGATGTTGTGAGTATCATAGAAGAGATTTAAGATCCTAACGTATCATTCAGTTGAAGGGAAAAAAAGGGGGATCTACACATCCAGTAGGATGTAGTGAGTATCATAAAAGAGATTTAAGATCCTAACGTATCATTCATTTGAAAAAAAAAGGGGATCAACACATCCAGTAGGATGTTGTGAATATTATAAAAGAGATTTAAGATCCTAATGAATAAAGAAAATGGAATTAATATTTTATCCATTTCATACACATCTGGTAGGATGTTGTGAGTCTCATAAAGAAGAGTTTTAAGATCCTAACGAATAATGAAATTGGAAATAATATTGTATCAATTTCATACACATCCAGCAGGATGCTGTGATTATCACAAAAGAGATTTAAGATCCTAACGTATCATTCAATTGAAAAAAAAGGTCTACACATCCAGTAGGATGTTGTGAGTATCTTAAAAGGATTTAAGATCCTAATATCACGTGTAATAAGATTATAAAGGATATTTTATCCATTTTATACTTGCTCATGAATGAGCAGTATCAAGAGAGTGAATTTGGATATAATTATATTCATGAGATATCAAAACATACCTAGGAGTGGATGTTTGTGAATGACAAGAGGCAAGGTTTATAGAATAAACCTATTGAAAAGATTATTATCATTTCAGATAAGATATAAAATGGCATTACACATAATGTCCACAAAATTCCCAGAAGGGAAATATATGTCTTGCCTAGAGTGCAGGGACTCATACAATTCTGCGGAGTCAGATATATTTTATGAATTTGATTTTGATCTGAGCAAATATTAATATTGTATCACGTCCAACGGATCTGATAGAAAGCTCTGGAAGAGCCATGATATTGTTATTAAACAATACTAAATCATGTATCAGTGATACTTGATATTATTCAAGCAGAACATAAAAGAATATGCTAAGTTCAAAAATATATAAAGTTAATACCAGATCAGATCTAGCAGAACTGATCAAAGGCTCTAAAAGAGCCGCGATATTATTACCAGATGGTATTAAATTGTGTATCGATGATACTTTATATCATTCAAGTTTCAAAGATATATGGAGGAATGAATATCATATTGAAACTATGAGTAATGAGAATGTTTAATATATATGCATTACTCCTTATAGAAAAGATGCGTGCTTTATCATCTGGATTATAAAACACTATTATAAGGAGTGTAGATGTTTATGCAGTTATGAATCATGAATTAAAGGTTCCCAGATCCGAAAATGTTTGTGTTTTGGCATGACCGTATTGGTCACCCAGGATCTACAATGATGAGTATAATCATTGGAAATACTTGTAAGTTCCTCATATTTTGATTGGCTTATTTCGTTGACAAACCACATTGGGGATTATTCTTTGTAAGGGTAATTCAGGCCTCATTGGGTGTGATCAAGCTTCAAGGACATCATCTCTCTTAAGATCACTTCAAAGGTATCTCACTAGTTTAACTTTCTTTGAAGAGATCTAGTTGCACACACTCACTTGCATGCATTATGTTCTTATCTTCATGTTATTGAATGATGTATTGTATGCCTCTTTCCACACTTCACATTTGCACTGATTGCATATCACTTAGTGTGTTGAGTTCACCTCTAAAAGAGAAATTCTTCTCTTAGCGCGGCCTAGACCGCTTGGCAAGACATGTTTGCACCGCGGCATACAAAGCGGTATATCTCAGCAGGGTCATGCTTCCTGTACCGCTTCCTGTACACTTGCACGCATAGCGACCTAAGTCGCGGTGTTGTCCAGTAGGCCTCTGTTGCCCATACCGCGGCCTGTGCACCTGTATGCATAGCGCCCTGCACCGCGTTGTTATCCAGACGGTGCACTGCTGTGTGTACCGCGGTCTGGACACTTGCCTGCGACGCGGTCCATCTAGCGGTATTGACGGGATTTTGTGCCCTAAGTTCAAAACGATGATGATTTCAACTAGGGCTCCCTTATATATACTCTATCTTCTTCCTTGCTCGTTTTTATGAGTTCAAGAAGCCATTTTTGAGAGGCCAAGCTTCCTTTAGAGAGAGAAACTCCCAAGAACTCATATTTGCTCAACCAAACACAAATCCATGTGCATCTAACACCTTCAAGCATCATCTCATCATGGATTCTTCTTACTTTCATTGACTAGGTAACTTGAACATGCCCTAAATCTCATTGTATTTATTTATGTTCTTGTTTGCCTAGGGTTAGCTCTTTTATGTGATTTTATTGCATATCTTTATGTTTATTGGCATTTATAACATGATTGAGTTGTTGTTTGTTGGTTGAGAGCCTTGTTCATTAATAGCTAGCATTTAGGACGATTTTACCCTTCTAGCTAAATCTTCATGCATTTGCATTTAGATATTGATATCTAGGATTTGCATTTATTGACATCTTTAAATCCTTAGATAAGCATTTATTGTTGCCTTGCATTAATTGCATGTTTGAATATCTTTTACATATCCACATAGGTTGTTTAACCTCTTCATTGATTGTTAAGCTTTGTGACTAAGTGAGTTAGTGCACAAGCTTGTGGTCAAGAATCACTATTAAAGGCCCGTTGGGTAGAGTGAAAGGGTTAGTGACCAAGTAGGTGTGACTTGAGGTCAACCTAGGTTGTAAACTTTCGTTCAAATAGTGGATTTACGGACCGTATGTGGCTAGAAGGATAGCCCGTGAGTTTTTGCCCAGTTTGAGGGTTTCTCACGTAAATCAATCCTTGTGTTTTTATTGTTTCCGCATATTTATATTGGATTGATTGATTGCTAATATGGGGCAGGATTATTAAAATTGATTAAGTCGAAAAGTTGGTAATAAATCAACTAAAACCTATTCACCCCCCCCCCCCCCCCCCCCCCCTTTAGGTTGTATTAGACACTTTGTGTATTTTCAATTGGTATCAGAGCGGGTTCCTAGATACACTTAGGTGATCCTTGCTCTTTGTGTGTCTTGCATTTTGGTTGTGATTGTTGCATCATAAACATTCATCTCATTCATACCCAAACACTATGAGTGGGAACGGAAGTGGTAATGAGGGAGCCTCTAGCACAAGACCCCCTTTACTCACCGGAGTAAACTATGCCTTTTAGAAAGGCAAGATGGAGTCTTACATTTGCCAAATAAATGACCGAGCATGGATGGCAATTGAAGATGGCTACACTCTTTCGGAAAAGACTCTTGAAGACCAAAGTGTAGTTCCCAAGCCAAAGTCGGAATGGTCAACTCAAGAGTTTGAAGCATCCAAGTGGAACAACAAGGCTATGCATGCTATTCTTTGTGCAATGGATGACAATCAATACAAATTGATCCAGACAACAAGAATTGCAAAAGTGGCATGGGAGATTCTAGAGACGGCCCATGAGGGAACCGAGGTGGTCAAGGACTCCAAGCTTCAAGTCCTCCAAACACAATTCAAGCAAATTAAGATGGAGAAGGATGAGTGCTTCAACGACTTTCAAGTGAAGTTGATAGACATAGTCAATCAAAGCCATAAACTTGGTGATCCCTATTCGGATAGGAGGATCAAGCAAAAAATTATGAGGTCGCTTCCAGCAAGATTTGAGTCAAAAGTGACGACTCTTGAGGAGAATAGTGACTATAAGAATATGAAGCCAAGTGAAGTTATTGGAAGGCTTTTAGCATATGAGTCTAGATGGACTCCCACACCTACACCTCAAAAGAAGCAAAAGAGTATTGCTCTGAAGACTTCTAAGGTTGAGAAGGAGGAAGAAGACTCAGATGAAGAAATAGCCCTCATGGTGAAAAGATTCAAGAAGTTCATCAATTTTGAGAAGAGGGGATTTGGATCCAAAGGAAAGGAAATAAAGAAGAAGACTCCTTTCAAGAAGTTTGAGTCAAGTGAAGACAAGCCCACAAGAAAAGGGATTCAATGCTTCGAATGTGGAGGTTTCGGACACATCTCCACGGATTGTGGAAATTTGAAAAATAAGAAGAAAGGAAAGGCCATGGCCGCCACGTGGAGCGATGGTGATGACTTGGAAGAAGAAGAAGAATCCTCAGATGATGAGGATCATGTGGCAAACTTTATTGCCTTCGCATATTCTCTCAAGAGTAAGTAAGCAATAGATGATGAAGAGGTAGAGAAACAAAGTGAAGATGACTCTAGCGATGGTGACTCTTCATCCCATTCAACAAATATGGATGTAGGAGGAATGGATCTTGAAGGCTTCATTGAGCATTTTCAAAGCTCAAGATTGAAGATGAAGAAAGAGATTCAAAGGCTAAAAGGAGAGAATCTCAAGCTATCCACCGAATCTACTCACTTAAATAAAGAAGTGAAGATTGCCAAAAGGAATGAGGAATTGATGGAAAAGGAGCTTGAAGAAGCTAGAGAGATCATTGCTAAGATGACGTCAAGCACAAATAAACTTGACCACATGTTGGGAGTTGGCAAGAGACCAAGTGATAAGAAAGGTCTTGGCTATGAAGATGACAAGGAGACCTCATCCTCAAGCAAGATTGTGTTTGTCAAGAGTTTGGATAACAAAGAGCCTCCACCCCCACAACATCCTAGGAAGAAGATCAAACTAGGAGAGTGCTCTAAAGATCCTCAAGTCAAGGTAGCTCAAGGGAAACAAGCTCAAGCTCAATCAACAAGGGTGCATCAAGCAAGTTTCCCTCAACCGAAATACCATCAAGCTAAAAAGCAATTCATGCAAGGTCAACCAAGGAAGCAATTCATTCCAACTCAACAACAAAGAAGAAGAGAACTAATCCAACACTAAAGACAAGCTCAAATGCATGGGAAAGCCCCTTTGTACTCACAAGGGCATGGTATGTCTTCTTATTTTATTCCCACTTGTCACTTTTGTGGTGTTGATGGTCACATTAGACCTAATTGCTTCAAATACATTGAAATGTGTAGAATCAAGAGAATGATTGAAAGAAATAGAGCTAGAGCTAAAATGCATGTTCTTAGGAAATCTAGAGCAAATTTGCATGATCCTAGGAAATCTAGAGCCAATGTGACTAATACCACTAGGAATGAGAACATTACACCTAGGTGGATTAGAAGGGATAACTATTCTTGCTATGTGGCTCAAATTGCCTTGAAGGCAAATGCCTCTAACACTTGGTATTTGGATAGTGGGTGTTCTAGGCATATGACGGGGAACAAGAGCTTCTTTAAATCCCTTGTCTTGGAGGATGGAGGATTTGTCACCTTTGGTGATGGATCTAGAAAGAAAGTCATAGGGAAAGGAACCATTTCCATTCCCGATTTACCCTCCTTGTCCAATGCTTTACTTGTTGATGGCTTGCAAGCCAATCTTATAAGCATTTCTCATCTTAATGATGATGGACTCTCTGTATTGTTTAACAAAAATGACTGCTCTATTTTAATGCCAAATGGACAAACCTTGCTAAAAGGAAAGAGATCCAGTGACAATTGCTATTGTCTTGAAGCTAGTGCTATCTCTTGCAATATGTCCAAAGGTGAGGAAATTGAGTTATGGCATCAAAGACTTGGCCACATGAACTATCGAGATTTGAGGATCTTAGATAAGTTCAAGGTTGTGCGTGACCTCCCTAAGCTTGGGAAGAAATTCGATGGCGTTTGTGAACCTTGTCAACAAGGGAAACAAACCAAAAGTATGCACAAGAAAGGCAAGTATCTCGCCACCAAGGAGCCATTAGAGCTTTTACATATGGACCTTATGGGTCCCATACAAATCGAGAGTCTTGGCGGCAAGAGATACATTTTTGTTTGTGTTGATGATTTTTCTAGATTTACATGGACATATTTTCTTAGAGAAAAATCTGAAACTTTTGAAAAATTTAAAATGCTTTGCACTAAAATTTAAAATGAAAAGAACTCACACATTAAAAGCATTAAAAGAATTAGGAGTGACCATGGGAGGGAATTTGAAAATGCTTGTTTTGAAAGCTATTGCAATAGCTTAGGCATTTCCTATGAGTTTTCGGCTCCTAGAACTCCTCAAAAAAATGGGGTTGTTGAGAGGAAGAATAGGGTCCTTCAAGAGATGGGCCGTGTGATGTTGCTTAGCAACAATGTCCCTAGGAACCTTTGGGCCGAGGCCGTCAATACGGCTTGCTACATAGGAAATAGAGTCTTCCTAAGGCCTGGTACTAGGCAAACCTCCTATGAATTATGGAAGGGTAGGAAGCCAAATATTAGCTACTTCCACTCATTTGGGAGCAAATGCTACATTCTAAATGACCGAGATCAACTTGGCAAGTTTGATGCCAAGAGTGATGATGGGATTTTTATTGGTTATGCCCTTAATAGTAAGGCCTATAGAGTTTTCAATTTAAAAACTCGAAGTGTCATGGAATCATCTAATGTCGTCATAGATGATTGTAGGCCTAAGACTAGAGACCATGATGAGGAGGTCATTGTGCTTGATGATCCTTTCTTGGAGAAGAATGGTGAGACTTCAATTGATGTGAAGTCAAGTCTTGATGAAAAGGTCATCCAACCTCTTGATAGAGATCCATCTTTGGACTCTAAAGAACCCGCTCCATGGGTTAGACATCTCCACAATAAGAATGACATTCTTGGAGAAATGAATGAGGGTGTTAGAACTAGGCGTCAAATAGCTAATCAAATTAGCTATACTTGCTACACCTCTCAAATTGAACCCAAAAAGGTTGATGAAGCCTTGAATGATGAGTTTTGGGTTCTTGCCATGCAAGAAGAGCTAAACCAATTTGAAAGAAATGAGGTTTGGACTCTTGTTCCTAGACCCAAGGATACTAATGTCATAGGCACCAAATGGGTATATAGGAACAAGTCAGATGAAAATGGCAACATTGTGCGCAACAAGGCTAGACTTGTAGCACAAGGATACTCTCAAATTGAGGGTATTGACTTTGAGGAGACTTTTGCTCCGGTTGCCTGTCTTGAGTCCACAAGGCTTCTTTTGTCCATATAATGTGTGGACAAGTTCAAATTGCATCAAATGGATGTTAAGAGTGCCTTCCTCAATGGTTTCTTACATGAGGAAGTGTTTGTTGAGCAACCCAAGGGGTTTGTGGATCCACACCACCCCAATCATGTCTATAGCCTAAAGAAGGCTTTATATGGGTTGAAACAAGCACCTAGGGCTTGGTATGAGCGCCTCACTCAATTTCTTGTTGACAATAACTACACTAGGGGTAGTGTTGACAAAACCTTATTCATCAAGAGGAACAAAGAAGAGCTTTTCATAGCTCAAATTTACGTTGATGACATTGTTTTTGGCTCCACCAACAAATCCAAAGTCCAAAAATTTGTTGATGTCATGTCTCATGAGTTTGAGATGAGTCTTGTTGGGGAGCTCAATTACTTCCTAGGTTTACAAATCAAGCAATTGCATGATGGGATTTTCATATCCCAAGCTAAGTATGCTAAGAACCTAGTGAAGAAGTTTGGCCTTAAGAATGCCAAACATTGTGACACACCCATGAGTACCACCTTGAAACTAAGCAAGGATGCTAGTGGCAAGAGTGTGGAACAAAGTCTTTATCGTGGCATGATTGGTAGCTTGCTTTACTTGACTGCAAGTAGGCCCGATATAGCCTTTAGTGTGGGCTTGTGTGCTAGGTACCAAACGGATCCCAAGGAATCCCATCTCTCCTCCGTGAAGAGAATCATTCGATATGTGAATGAGACATCCAACTATGGGATATGGTATTCTTTTGACACTAATGCTAGCTTAGTTGGCTTTAGTGATGCAGATTGGGCCAGAAATTGTGATGATAGGAAAAGTACATCGGGCGGTTGCTTTTTCCTAGGTAACAACTTGGTCTCATGGTTTTGCAAGAAGCAAAATTTAATCTCTCTATCCACAGCTGAAGCGGAATACATAGCCACCGGGAGTGCTTGCACACAACTCCTTTGGATGAAACAAATGCTCGTGGATTATGGCTTTGATCAAGGTATTCTAACCCTCTATTGTGATAACTTGAGTGCAATTAACATTTCAAAGAATCCTGTTCAGCACTCTAGGACAAAGCATATAGACATTAGGCATCATTTCATTAGAGAACTAGTTGAAAACAAATGCATTGCACTTGAGCATGTGGGCACTAATGATCAACTAGCGGATTTATTTACAAAGCCCTTTAGACTTAACTAGGTTCAAGTCACTTAGTAGGTCTATTGGGATTTGTCATATGCCTTGATGTGTTTTGGTGATTGACCCCTTATGGGGAACTCAAGCAAAGAGAGCAACCTTGCATGTTGGAATAAGCAAAAACTTGATTAACTTTATGCTTCTTTATTAATTGCTTGAGTATTCTTGGTTGTGCTTATATATATTCTTATATGGCTTTTTATTTAATAAGTGTGCCTTGCTGGATTTGTAATCCATGTCACCTCTATGTTCAAACATGCATTTTTGGATTGGGAGAATTGATTGGGAAGTACATTTGAATGACCTAAAATTTATCTCCATGACATGTGAACTTGATTTTGACATGCTCAAAATGTTATGCATGAAATGTGTTTTGATTGCTTGAATGCAAATGTGTGTGTATGCCAATGAGAAGACTAATCAATAAGGATCTTGTATCCACGTAATCAATAAGGATTTTATATCCAAATTAGTCTTCTCTCTCTTCTTAATTGTTAATCAAGACTATTATCATACGGAAAAAATTATCCGGAAAAATCTAAAAGGATCTCTTAATCCAATGTCTTGATTTGCTTTTAAGAATTGATATAGTTTTGTGTGCGTTGAAATTTCTTTTCAAAATACTATATCATGTTTCTTTATGGCAAAAGGGTGCAAATTGGTTTGAATTCTTTTGGAACCTTTTTTGATGTTCTCCTTGCCAAATACCATTTGCTTGAACCATGATACTACATATCTTACATCCAGAGCAACTAAGTCACACATTTTCTTCTAAACAATAAAACCCTTAATGATTCTCTCTTAATTAATTAAGTTGCATAAAGTTGTTGTATATGATTATGCACTCATCTTGCCAATAGCTCTCTTTGCTAAAGTGACCCGGTTGGGGAATACTCCTTTGCCTATCTCATGACAAAAAGGGGGAGTAGTAATGTGGTTTTATTTAAGGGGATTGCATATTTGGAGAGATTGTCCCCTTAAGGGGGAGTAACCTATATAGGGGGAGCATTTGCGTGTTGCATGTTGAAGTTTTCTTGTATTATGCAAATTGCTCTTATTTATTTATCTCTCTTGATCACCTCACATGCACTTGTCTTGGAAAGTGTAGTCTCATTGTTTTGTAGGGAAAGTGGCTATTCTACAAGAGCTTGAAGTTTTGAAGACCTAGTATCTAGGTATCTTTTTGTAATGTAGAATATCTTTTTGGTGACCTTTAGTTTTTACTTTTTTGTGAGGATGATTTGTGAGTGGTGGTTTTGTCACGAAATAGCCAAAGGGGGAGATTGTAAGTTCCTCATATTTTGATTGGCTTATTTCGTTGACAAACCACATTGGGGATTATTCTTTGTAAGGGTAATTTAGACCTCATTGGATGTGATCAAGCTTCAAGGACATCATCTCTTTTAAGAGCACTTCAAAGGTATCTCACTAGTTTAACTTTCTTTGAAGAGATCTAGTTGCACACACTCACTTGCATGCATTATGTTCTTATCTTCATTTTATTGAATGATGTATTGTATGCCTCTTTCCACACTTCACATTTGCACTGATTGCACATCACTTAGTGTGTTGAGTTCGCCTCGAAAAGAGAAATTCTTCTCTTAGCGCGGCCTAGACCGCTTGGCAAGACATGTTTGCACCGCGGCATACAAAGCGGTATATCTCAGCAGGGTCATGCTTCCTGTACCTCTTCCTGTACACTTGCACGCATATCGACCTAAGTCGCGGTGTTGTCCAGTAGGCCTCTGTTGCCCATACCGCGGCCTGTGCACCTGCATGCACAGCGCCCTGCACCGCATTGTTGTCCAGACGGTGCACTGCTGTGTGTACCGCGGTCTGGACACTTGCCTGCGACGCGGTCCATCTAGCGGTATTGATGAGATTTTGTGCCCTAAATTCAAAACGACGCTGTTTTAACTAGGGCTCCCTTATATATACTCTATCTTCTTCCTTGCTCGTTTTTATGAGTTCAAGAAGCCATTTTTGAGAGGCCAAGCTTCCCCTAGAGAGAGAAACTCCTAAGAACTCATATTTGCTCAACCAAACACAAATCCATGTGCATCTAACATCTTCAAGCATCATCTCATCATGGATTCTTCTTGCTTTCATTGACTAGGTAACTTGAACATGCCCTAAATCTCATTGTATTTATTTATGTTCTTGTTTGCCTAGGGTTAGCTCTTTTATGTGATTTTATTGCATATCTTTATGTTTATTGGCATTTATAACATGATTGAGTTGTTGTTTGTTGGTTGAGAGCCTTGTTCATTAATAGCTAGCATTTAGGACGATTTTACCCTTCTAGCTAAATCTTCATGCATTTGCATTTAGATATTGATATCTAGGATTTGCATTTATTGACATCTTTAAATCCTTAGATAAGCATTTATTGTTGCCTTGCATTAATTGCATGTTTGAATATCTTTTACATATCCACATAGGTTGTTTAACCTCTTCATTGATTGTTAAGCTTTGTGACTAAGTGAGTTAGTGCACAAGCTTGTGGTCAAGAATCACTATTAAAGGCCCGTTGGGTAGAGTGAAAGGGTTAGTGACCAAGTAGGTGTGACTTGAGGTCAACCTAGGTTGTAAACTTTCGTTCAAATAGTGGATTTGCGGACCGTATGTGGCTAGAAGGATAGCTCGTGAGTTTTTGCCCAGTTGGAGGGTTTCTCACGTAAATCAATCCTTGTGTTTTTATTGTTTTCCGCATATTTATATTGGATTGATTGATTGCTAATATGGGGCAGGATTATTAAAATTGATTAAGTCGAAAAGTTGGTAATAAATCAACTAAAACCTATTCACCCCCCCCCCCCCCCCCCCCCCCCCTCTCTAGGTTGTATTATACACACTTTGTGTATTTTCAATACTCATGGATATCTATTAAAGAACCAGAAGATTCTTTATCCAGTGAGTACTTATGTACTGCATGTTCACAGGGGAAACTAGCAGTAAAACCATATTATTCTAAAAGTTGGTTTTGAATTCTCATCATTCTTACAAAGAATTCAAGGAGATATATGTGGATATATTCATCCACTAAATGATCCATTTCATTATTATATGGTTCTAATTGATGTATCTACGAGATGATCATATGTTTGTTTATTATCAAACATCTCCATATTGCTTACACTTGTTAGCAGTTTTCCAGATATAATCATAATCAAAATGGATCAAAGGAATCACTTATCAAATATATCCAGATTATTATATTGATTAATTTCCAAATGGAAAGTTTGTCAAGAAGAGAAAAGTAAATGTAAAGTTACTTATATACAAAATAGAGATACCAGTTCGGTTCTCTATATATATGTGTGTCTCATTTCAATCTTCGTATCTCTCAAATACGAAAGATAATTGATCATCGGATGATTATTAATCTGTTACCTTGGATATTAAAGGTAACAAGATTTTATCAGTTGCCATCTCATAAACCCCGGCCGGGTGATTGTTCTTGAAGAACGATCAGAGAAAAATGCAACAAATAAATAATCTGATGCATATCATAAACTTATAAACCTTTTGAAAATGTATTGTTATTGGGATCCCAAGAGTAAACAAAACTCGAGTTATGAATAAATCCACTTTCTCTAAATCAACTTTATAAGAGTCTGATATATCTAAAAGAGACACAAGTTTATGAAATGACTAAATCCATTGAAATGGAAGAAATCTCAATAGAGATACAAGAATATAGAAATTGAGAGAAATTCTATAAATCATACGGAGTATATGAAATGACTAAATCCATTGAAATGGAAGAAATCTCAATAGAGATACAAAATTATAGAAATTGAGAGAATTTCTATAAGTCATATAAGAGAAATGTGGAATCATAAGGAAACAATCATTGATGATGTATTTTTATACACAGTAGCGCTACTGAAATTATAAAATGATAATTATGATATTCATAATATCAATGATTGTAGATAAAAGGCATGATTGGCCTAGATGGAAGAAGCAATTCAAGAAGAATTGACTTCATAAGCCAGACATAAAGTATTTAGACCAATAGTACTCCAGACACCTGGAGATGTCAAACTAATTGGATACTAATGGGTCTTTATACCGAAAGGTAATGAGAAAAACGAGATCGTGAGATATGAGACACGACTCGTAGCGCGAGGTTTCTTACAGAAACTTGGTATTCACAATTGATGAATACGATTACGTTGTTGATAAATTTGGCTGCCTTTAAAAGGCTTGAAATACGTCTCTTAGACGTAGTAATCATTTTTATATATGATTCACTCAATGCAGAAATTTATAAATCCTGAAGGATTCTAAAATGCTAGAAGCATATAAATCGAGATCTCGTAATATGTATTTGATGAACATACAAAAATCCTTATATGGATTAAAAACAATTTGAACGGATGTGGTATAGCCGTCTCAGTTAATATCTGATAAAGATAAAGATATAATAATCATATAATATACTCATGTGTCCTCATAAGGAAATGAGAAGGAAAACATTGTCTCGACCTGAAGGTCGAGCATAGATTAAATGGAATGCTTGTCCATCAATCAGAATATGTTGAAAGGATTCTGAAAAGATTCCATATGGATATTACTCCATAAAGCAAGTTTTTGCTTATACTCCCTTCAATAATTTTATGATGTTATGCGTCAGTTCAGCAATCTAGAAGATTGCTTTAAAAGAACTCTTATTAGGGGGAGCGTCCCATCAGGGGAGCGTCCCACCAGGGGGAGCATATCAGATAAAGTATATTAATTATTTGGGACATATGTGCATTGTACTCTTTTTCCTTTTAATCAGGTTTTTCATCCCATTGGGTTTTCCTGATAAAGGTTTTAATGAGGCAATTCTTTAAGCACACCAAAAAAATTATTTGATCCATAAAGATCATCATAAATATTACATTTATTCAGTTGATCATCGTATATATGTTATCTTGATCCAAATATCATTGTAAATATTACTTTGATCTTGCTAATCATCGTATATATGTTACATTGATCCAGAAGATCATTATAAATATTACTTTGATCCGACGGATCAATGAATATCTTTGCTTAGGTTTTTTTTATCCCACTGGGTTTTCCCTAGCAACGAATAAATGTGATAAATGTTTTGAAGAAAACAATAAATCTGGACATATGTACACTATACTTTTTTTCCATTCGATCAGGTTTTATCCCACTGGGTTTTCCTGACAAGGTTTTTAACGAGATAGTTTTAAGAACGTCCAGCACCACTAGATCCAGAGAGATCATTTTATACATTTTTATCAGATTTTGTCTCATTGGGTTTTTCCTAGTAAATTGAAATACAAGTGGTGGAAATCCAAGGGGGAGTGTTATAAATAAAATGGATCCCCACCACTTGCCCACTTAATGGCACACGTGGAGGACTTGCCCACTTTGCTTCGTGATTAAGTTTTCTTAAAGATTGCCTATAAATATATATCCCTGTATCATTTGTAAATGTTGGTTCCAGAAATTCAAAAACAATTTCGTGCTCTCTCCTTCTCTCGTCTCTCTCTTTCTCTACCTATATCACTTTGTTCTTCATTTATTCTTCATCTATTAAGTTTATTCTTAGTTGATTTACAACAATTTTAATTTATATTTAACAAATTAAATTAAAATATGTGTTTATATTAATTATTTTTTTAAAATTATTATATAAATATAAATATATATCTTAATTTAATTGATTTGACATAAATTAAAACTACTACTTTTAAGACTTTAATCGTAATAAAATTATTGGTCTAAAGTCGGACGCCATAATATTTGACAAGTATTAAATAAAAGCTTCAATTCTTAATATCTTTTTTCATTATCTTTCACATCTTTAAAATTATATCTCAAAATGAAAACAGATAAAACCTCAGCAGCGACATATAAACAAGTGGAGATACAAGTTTTTATTTTATTTTATTTTTTATATTTTTATATGACAAGTGGAGATATAAGTTAAGCACAAACATAATTTAATATTTACAGTATTGGGTTTAGGTTAAATCAATTTCAAAATTTGACTTAAATTTCTGACTTTTATATATGTACATATGTTCATAATCCAACGGTATAGATAAAGACTTATGACAACCCTAGATGGATGTACAGTGACACATTTTAAGTTAAAATTTTAAACTGATGGTACATATATATTTATTAATCATATTAATTAATAATTAAACAAATTGTTTAATAAGAATATTAAATTAAAAATTTTGCCCAGTGATAAGAACAAAGCCTCTCCAGTCTGCCTGTCTCCGCCTACAAACAAGTGGAGGTAGAAATAATATAGAATCTTAATTTAAAATATATTTTATATTATCTTTCTGATTATTAAAAAACTTAGGGCAAATTGCAATATGGTATCTAACCTTAGTTGTGATTGCAGATATAATGAACTTCTTTCCAAATTACAAATCAATACTATTGACTTAACTAAATTTTTTATTTATTTCTTAACCTAACTATTAATTATAAGAAAAATGAACAATTGACTTTTTAAATACTTATGAAATGTCTAACTTGCTCCTAAGTACCTATCTTATCAATTAGTTTTTAAATAGTCTTAAAAATACTTGAAAATTTTTAAGAAATCAAATATCAATAAAACATAATTAAAAAAAATTAAATAATGACAATAAAAAAATTAAATATCAGATAATGACAGTACAGAAAATTTAAAAAATAAATCAAATAATAATATAAAATTAAATAATAATAATAATAATAATAAAATATTAATTAATAACAATAAAAATTTAATAATCCGGATAGATGGATCTACATCTATTTAACTAAAAAAAAATCATCATCGCCACTTTCTTCTTCCTCTCAGTTTCTACTTTGTATTTCTACTCACTCTCACAAATTCAACATCCAAAAAAAAAAAGAAAAAAAAAGAGGACCAGTATCATAAACCAAATCACTCACTCTCTTACGCTTTCAACCAATTGTCTCAAGTCATAATCCATGCTTTTTTGACACAATCAAGCTAAAATCTTCGATATGTCCGGTCTTATTGCCAATTGATGAGACCGTCCAATGAGATTGTATGAAG
Source organism: Dipteronia sinensis (assembly GCA_033220585.1). NCBI lineage: Eukaryota > Viridiplantae > Streptophyta > Magnoliopsida > Sapindales > Sapindaceae > Dipteronia > Dipteronia sinensis. Next base: position 49,637,420 of record CM065641.1, on the reverse strand, counting down.
TTATAGTTTAATAATATAGATTTAAGTGTTGCTATTGGCACACCCCCCCTACGAATCTATTCATGTCTCACTTTTTTAATTATATAATATTTTTTTTTCCTTTATCAAAATTACTTAAAGAGACATACGATTTAGGAAAGAAATCTTCTACAAAGTAATTCTATTAAAATTTCACATTCCTTTTCCAAAACATAAACCCAGTAATCTGTTTTTTCAAAAAAAATAATAATTTAACTCTTAAACCCTAAAATCTGCTTCTTACATACATATAAAATATTATGGAAGAGTTTGAGACCGATATCAAGAATATGAAAAAATTGTATAAGAACGATATCAAACATCTTGAAGAATTGTAGGAGAATGACATAAAACAAGAATTTTCTGACAGTGATAGTAAACATCTGGAAACAATTCATTTTTTGGAAATACGTTTGAAGTTTATTTTTTCTTTAAAATGATATCAAGCTGTCGTTGTGTTGAAGTACCCTATTATTTTTCATTTTTTCTTTTCCATCATGAAATAAGAAGAAGAAAAAAAACTAAAAAAAAAAAGAAATAAGAAGAAAAAAATAAATCAATCAATGGAGGTGAAAGAGATGTATAGATACAGAGATGGAGAGATCAACTATGGTATGTATTAAGTTTGAAAAATAAGTAAAATGGGTAATTTTGGAAATAAACCAAAAAATTTAATAAAAACATTTAATTTTATTTAATTAAATCAAAATTTTAAAAAGTGGGGCATGAATAGATCAATAGGGGGTGTGCCAATAGCACCACTCTATAGATTTATGTTCTCGAGATAAATAGTTTAATCTCATTGGAATGGTCTTACCAAATGACAATGAGACCATCATATTAAAGATTTTCTCCACAATCAATGACAAACACATAGAGGGACACATTATCAATTGAGATATATATATATATATATATATATATAGTGAGTTTTTAGATCTCAACGGTCTTACCAAGTGGTACAGAGACCATCATATTAAAGATTTTCTCTGCAATCAATGACAAACTCATAGAAGTACACATTCTCAATTGAGATATATAGATATATATATATATATATATATATTTATACAGAAATTTTCAAGTCAGTACGCACTGATATAACTTCATCAGTGCATTGAATGTGAACCATTAAATGTACATACTTTGACTCAAAGTGTATGCACTTGTCAAAACTTCTCTATCCATGGCTGTTGGCAGGGAGCCTTAAACAATCTCACGCTAAGTCTCTTAGCAATTATTTTTTCCCTAAAGCGGCAACCTAGCCTGAACGGGACACAAAAGCTATTGGACTTACAAGAGACAGATAAGGACCTTAAGCCGGTGGATCAATATCAAATTTTCTGATGTGCAGGATCCTCAACTATAGGCAAGCACAGAGCATACTCAGATATTACAGGCTGTAAGTCCTCTGATAGAACAATATAAAGAAAGAAGAAGAATTAGTTGGACATGATGATAAACAGAGAATATATTATATTTTGATGATCTTCATACAAGGGATAAAACCTCCTTTTATAGGAGAAAGAGGGAAGCAATCGGCAGACAAGATAGGATAAGATAAGGCCGACAGATAAGATAAGGCCGACAGATAAAAGCAAAAGGGGCCTAACAGGTGGCCGACAAACATAAAGCAAACAGTAAGATACAATGATGAAAGGATAAGATTACGGGCTGCTGAGATTACAATTCTTATGATCTTCATCGTCAGAGTCCTGGGCTCCACAAATGAAGCAGAGCCAGGTGTCAACAGCCATGGGGTCTTGTGAGTCAGCTAGGATGGAGACCTGGAAAGGATGCCAACTCAGAGAGGGATTTCTGGGTACGCCAGGAAGGATGAAAGTTTCATCAATGGAGATGCAGTTGACGTCGAGCAAGAAGTTTAAAAGAGCAGTCTGTAGATTCCTGGGATATGAGGTTTGATAGTCAAAAGTGGTCTGTCATTCATAACTGATGTTGGAGGACCATATGAGCTTCTAATGAGGGTTGATGCGGTAAGGTCGGTGAAGGATCCAGATACAGGAGAAAGAGGCAGCAGAGTCAATATCAAGTTTCCAAAGGTTGTACTGACCCATGAGCTTGGTGAGTTCAGATTTTCAGACTGTTAAGGGGCTGAACCATTAAAGGAAAGTTAAGAACAGTGTGCTGGAGGGAGAAGGCTCGTGAACCAAGGCATATGTGGCCTGGAGAGGGAAGACACGGGCATGGTGGTAGAGGATAGATAAACACCATAAGTACCAGAGAGCCTGAGGAGTGAAGTAATAGACTGGAGGCATGACAAATGGGTCCAGAAAAGGTCTGGATGGGTTAGAGAGAACATGCTTGAGCCCAGGTTGCTTAAGCATGTTCTCTCTAACCCATCCAGACCTTTTCTGGACCCATTTGTCATGCCTCCAGTCTATTACTTCACTCCTCAGGCTCTCTGGTACTTATGGTGTTTATCTATCCTCTACCACCATGCCCTTGTCTTCCCTCTCCAGGCCATATATGCCTTGGTTCACGAGCTTTCTCGGTCAAGCACACTGTTCTTAACTTTCTTTCAATGGTTCAGCCCCTTAACAGTCTGGAAATCTGAACTCACTAAGCTCATGGATCAGTACAACCTTTGGAAACTTGATCCTGGCTCTGCTGCCTCTGTCTCCTGTATCTGGATCCTTCACCGACCTTACTGCTTCAACCCTCATCAGAAGCTCATATGGTCCTCCAACATCAGTTATGAATGGCAGACCATTTTTGACTATCAAACCTCTTATCCTAGGAATCTACAGACAGCTCTTTTAAACTTCTTGCTCGACGTCAACTGCGTCTCCATTGATGAAACTTTCATCCTTCCTGGCGTACCCAGAAATTCCTCTCTGAGTTGGCATCCTTTCCAGGAATCCATCCTAGCTGACTCACAAGACCCCATGGCTGTTGACACCTGGCCCTGCTTCATTTGTGGAGCCTAGGACTCTGATGATGAAGATTATAAGAATTGTAATCTCAGCAGCCCGTAATCTTATCCTTTCATTATTGTATCTTACTGTTTGCTTTATATTTGTCGGCCACCTGTTACGCCCTGTTCGCTTTTATCTGTCGGCCTTATCTTATCCTATCTTGTCTGCCGATTGCTTCCCTCTTTCTCCTATAAAAGGAGGTTTTATCCCTTGTATGAAGATCATCAAAATATAATATATTCTCTGTTTATCATCATGTCCAACTAATTCTTCTTCTTTCTTTATATTGTTCTATCAGAGGACTTACAGCCTGTAATATTTGAGTATGCTCTGTGCTTGCCTCTAGTTGAGGATCCTGCACATCAGAAAATTTGATATTTATCCACCGGCTTAAGGTCCTTATCTGTCTCTTGTAAGTCCAATAGCTTTTGTGTCCCGTTCAGGCTATGTTGCCGCTTTAGGGAAAAAATAATTGCTAAGAGACTTAGCGTGAGATTGTTTAAGGCTCCCTGCCAACAGCCATGGATAGAGAAGTTTTGACAAGTGCATACACTTTGAGTCAAAGTATGTACATTTAATGGTTCACATTCAATGCACTGATGAAGTTATATCAGTGCGTACTGACTTGAAAATTTCTGTATAAATATATATATATATATATATATATATATCTATATATCTCAATTGAGAATGTGTACTTCTATGAGTTTGTCATTGATTGCAGAGAAAATCTTTAATATGATGGTCTCAGTACCACTTGGTAAGACCATTGAGATCTAAAAACTCAATATATATATATATATATATATCTCTCTCAATTGATAATGTGTCCCTCTATATGTTTGTCATTGATTGTGGAGAAAATCGTTAATAGGATGGTCTCATTGTCATTTGGTAAAACCATTCCAATGAGATTACACTGTTTATCTCGAGAGCATAAATCTATATTATTAAACTATAACTTCATACAATCTCATTGGACGGTCTCATCAATTGGCAATAAAACCGTCCATCGAAGATTTTCTCTTGACTGTGTCCAAAAAGCGTGGATTATGACTTGAGACAATTGGTTGAAAGCGTAAGAGAGTGAGTGATTTGGTTTAAGATATTGGTCCTCTTTCTTTTTTTTTATTTTTAGGATGTTGAATTTGTGAGAATGAGTAGAAATACAAAGTAGAAACTAAGAGGAAGAAGAAAGTGGCGATGATGATTTTTTTTTAGTTAAATAGATGTGGATCCATCTATCCGGATTATTAAATTTTTTTGTTATTAATTAATATTATATTATTATTATTATTATTTATTTAATTTTATATTATTATTTGATTTATTTTTTAAATTTTCTGTACTGTCATTATCTGATATTTAATTTTTTTATTGACATTATTTAATTTTTAATTATGTTTTATTGATATTTGATTTCTTAAAAATTTTCAAGTATTTTTAAGACTTATTTAAAAACTAATTGATAAGATAGGTACTTAGGAGCAAGTTAGACATTTCATAAGTATTTAAAAAATCAATTGTTCATTTTTCTTATAATTAATAGTTAGGTTAAGAAATAAATAAAAAAATTAGTTAAGTCAATAGTATTGATTTGCAATTTGGAAAGAAGTTCATTATATCTGCAATCACAACTAAGGTTAGATACCATATTGCAATTTGCCCTAAGTTTTTTAATAATCAGAAAGATAATATAAAATATATTTTAAATTAAGATTCTATATTATTTCTACCTCCACTTGTTTGTAGGCGGAGACAGGCAGACCGGAGAGGCTTTGTTCTTATCACTGGGCAAAATTTTTAATTTAATATTCTTATTAAACAATTTGTTTAATTATTAATTAATATGATTAATAAATATATATGTACCATCAGTTTAAAATTTTAACTTAAAATGTGTCACTGTACATCCATCTAGGGTTGTCATAAGTCTTTATCTATACCGTTGGATTATGAACATATGTACATATATAAAAGTCAGAAATTTAAGTCAAATTTTGAAATTGATTTAACCTAAACCCAATACTGTAATTATTAAATTATGTTTGTGCTTAACTTATATCTCCACTTGTCATATAAAAATATAAAAAATAAAATTAAATAAAAACTTGTATCTCCACTTGTTTATATGTCGCTGAAGTTTTATCTGTTTTTATTTTGAGATATAATTTTAAAGACGTGAAAGATAATGAAAAAAGATATTAAGAATTGAAGCTTTTATTTAATACTTGTCAAATATTATGGCGTCCGACTTTAGACCAATAATTTTATTACGATTAAAGTCTTAAAAGTAGTGTTTTAATTTATGTCAAATCAATTAAATTAAGATATATATTTATATTTATATAAAAATTTTAAAAAAATAATTAATACAAACACATATTTTAATTTAATTTGTTAAATATAAATTAAAATATTATTTTTAGACGGAAGATTTATATACATTTTATTCCGTCCATATTTAATGAATTATCTCATTAGAAGATGTGAAAATTTATTGGAATAATCCGATCTGCTCTCTCCATTATATTTCCAGCTAGCTACCTGCCTACCTATCTCCATCACACGATTTTTATATTAAATAAATTATAAATTAAATTTTTCTTTAATAAAATATATATAATTTTGTTTTCGGCGAAAGTCCGCACTCAGTGTGATAAGTGGTTCGCAAGCGAGGATCTAACATATGGGAAGACTTTGATGAAATTCAATCAACACGATAAATTTTTGATGCTATTGTTTTTATAAATATATGAAAATTGAACAATATAAAATATGAGGATGCTAGGTCCATTATCTAAATTCACTCGCTTTTCTCATTTTGATATATGTCTATTTTTTACTTTTCTATATTAAACTTAGAGGCATAATAAATTAATTTATTTTATATATTATTTTCGATTCAAACCAATAACATCTTCCCTAATTGCCCTTACCAAAGATGAAAGAAAAAATACTCAAAGAATTAAGATAGTTGTTTGAATAATATTTATTAAATTTATTTTATGTTTATTTTTTAAAAAAAAAACTAGTAAATATATGTTATTTGAAACATGGAAATTAATTTACAATACAATTAAACGTGACACTCCACATTTTGAATAGATTTGAGTTTTGATATTATTAAAATTATTAAATACAGAAAAACTTATTTAGTTATTTTACTGAAACTGTATTTTTAAATGTGATTGAACTTATGAGAATATAGACATAATGGTTAACTTTATGAGTATAAATTATGTTTGGTAATGACATTCAAAAAATAAAATAAAAAGAGGTATATAATAATAATAATAACAACAACAATAATAATAATAATAAATATTAAGAAAGGTCAATTTAACAAGATGTTATTGGTTTGAATTAGAAAATAACATGCAAAACCAGCTCATTTATTATAATTCTAAGTTTAAAGTAAAAAAAGTAATAAGTAAACACATGCGTGTCAACATGTGAAGGGAGAGTATTGAGAGAGTGAATCTCGCATCCTTCATAAAATATAATCGTAAAGAAAGTTTAAAAACTTTCAAAGGATGAGAACTATTTTTTTTAACATGTAGTACTAAAAAAAGAGCAGAATTTAGAAAGAAAAAAAATTTCAAAAAAAGAAAATAGTTATAGTACTAAAAATATTTCAACGAATTTAAATGAAATATTATTTCATAGACGACAAGTATATGAAATATACTAATTTTTCTTTAGTTGTTTGCCAACCTATGAAACCTTGTCTTACCTCCGAAAGAAATATACTTGCATATTAATTTAAGTGGAAATGGTTAGAAATGTCACATTTTTGTCTCCTTGTTGCATCAACGTCACCGGTTTAATAAGTTATGTTTAAAAGGCACCTATTATGGTGAACTACCAAAATTGCCCTTAAATAATCAATTTTTGATTGTCTCTGTACTTCCATCTCCACACTTGGAACACTGAACGCGGTAACTCCTCTTTTTCTCTCTCTACAATAAATTTTAAAACTACTCGAGGTTCTTCAGCACAACAAGGTAATATATATCTGAAATACTTTTTTTTATCCTTCATTTCTAAAAAACATTCCTTTTGTAAACATGAAGCTGGTTTTGTGAAGTTTGAATCTGTGAAATTTGAATCTCCGATGCTGTTAATAAAAAGCTCGGAGCCATTGGTAAATAGATCAGAGCCCTTATTAAATAGCTCGGACCCTTTACTAATATGCTCAGACCTTTTGGAAAAAAGCTCTGAGTCTTTAGAAAAAGCTCGAGCCTTTGGAAAAAAAGCTCGGAGCCTTGGAAAAAGCTCGGAGCCTTTGGAAAAAAGCTCGGAGCCTTTGGAAAAAAGCTCGGAGCCTTTGGAAAAAAGCTCGAGCCTTTGGAAAAAGCTCGGAGCATTTGGAAAAAAGCTCGACCTTTGGAAAAAAGCTCGGAGCCTTTGGAAAAAAGCTTGGAGCCTTTGGAAAAAAGCTCGGAGCCTTTGGAAAAAGCTCAGCTCCTTTGGGAAAACCCTCGGAATCTTTGGAAAAAAGTTCGGAGCCTTTACTAAAAGCTCGGGGCCTTTACTAAAAGCTCGGAGATCATAGTAAGAACCTCGGAAACTATTTTAAAAAGCCCTGAGCCTTTTCCATGGCTTTTATGTTTGTCATAATGGTTTGTGGTGATGAATGTTATAGGAGAATGAATCAGGTAAGAATAGTAATATCTTACAACGGTCGATGGGAGCAGTTACCCGACGGAAGTCAGAGGTTTGTTGGATCCGACAACCAAGGAATGTATGTATCAAAGAATATTAGTTATGAAGAATTGGTGTCGATCGTGTATATCATTGTGAAGTATGATGTAAACAAATACAATGTCGATCTACAGTCAATATCAATCGTTCCTTGCGCTACATGTCGTACATTTGTAAGAAATGACGATGATGTTCAGTTTATGCTAGAGGAAGATCGGGTGATCCCTCAAGTATGCCATGGGCTCTGATACCATGCCTATTGGCAGGGAGCCTTAAACCATCTCACGCTAAGTCTCTTAGCAATTATTTTTTCCCTAAAGCGGCAACCCTAGCCTGAACGGGACACAAAAGCTATTGGACTTACAAGAGACAGATAAGGACCTTAAGCCGGTGGATCAATATCAAATTTTCTGATGTGCAGGATCCTCAACTTGAGGTAAGCACAAAGCATACTCAGATATTACAGGCTGTAAGTCCTCTGATAGAACAATATAAAGAAAGAAGAAGAATTAGTTAGACATGATGATAAACAGAGAATATATTATATTTCGACGATCTTCATACAAGGGATACAACCTCCTTTTATAGGAGAAAGAGGGAAGCAATCGACAGACAAGATAGGATAAGATAAGGCCTACAGATAAAAACAAACAGGGCCTAACAGGTGGCCGACAAACATAAAGCAAACAGTAAGATACAATAATAAAATAATAAGATTACGGGCTGCGGAGATTACAATTCTTATGATTTTCATCGTCAGAGTCCTGGGCTTCACAAATGATGCAAGGGCAGGGTGTCAACAGCCATGGGGTCTTGTGAGTCAGCTAGGGTGGAGTTCTGGAAAGGATGCCAACTCAGAGAGGGATTTCTGGGTATGCTAGGAAGGATGAAAGTTTCATCAATGAAGACGCAGTTGACGTCGAGCAAGAAGTTTAAAAGAGCAGTCTATATATTCCTGGGATAAGAGGTTTGATAGTCAAAAGTGGCCTGCCATTCATAACTGATGTTGGAGGACCATATGAGCTTCTGATGAGGGTTGAAAGCTGTAAGGTCGGTGAAGGATCCAGATACAGGAGACAGAGGCAGTAGAGTCAAGATCAAGTTTCCAAAGGTTGTACTGACCCATGAGCTTCGTGAGTTCAAATTTCCAGACTATTAAGGGGCTGAACCATTGAAGGAAAGTTAAGAGCATTATGCTGGAGGGAGAAAGCTCGTGAACCAAGGCATATGTGGCATATAGAGGGAAGACAAGGGCATGGTGGTAGAGGATAGATAAACACCATAAGTACCAGAGAGCCTGAGGAGTGAAGTAATAGACTGGAGGCATGACAAATGGGTCCAGCAAAGGTCTGTATGGGTTAGAGAGAACATGATTGAGCCCATGTTGCTTAAGCTGAAGAAAGTAGATTGGAAGGTATGACCGGGCAAAATTCTGCATCTGTAAAAGAGAAGGTAGCTGGCCTGGAGGAACCTGGGAAATGAGTTCTGGAGGATAATCCTTGACATGAGGGAAAGACTAAGAAGAAGACGAAGCTGAGCTGGCCATGAGGACAAGAGGAATTCTGAAGGCGGAGGTGACAAGATGAACTGGTGGGGGTCTTGATAGCATATCATTTATTATATTATGATATCCTTTCACGTGCTGAATAGTGAAATCATATCGTGCAAACTAGTCCTTGAGCTTGAGCAATTGTGGATTGGGAGGAATCTTATTTCGAAACTCGAGAATTTTAGGAAACGACGAGTTGTCCATTTCAACTGAAAAGTTCTTTGTCCTGAGATAGAAGTCAAACTTCAAGATGGCATATTTGACCGCTAAGATTTTCTTGTAGACAGTATGATAATGTTGTTGAACTTCTTTGAACTGTCCATTAGCATGGCCACAATAATGACGGTGGTTATGCTTATCTTCAATTAGGATGGCTCCCCAGTAATGATCACTGACATCTGTCTAGAGGATGAGCTGTCCTTTGGAAGGAATAGTAAGAGCAGGAGGAGATTGGGCGACCTGCTTGAGATGAGTCACTGTCGAGGTGTAGGTGTGGTCCCACAGAGGAGGGTTTTTCTTGAGAAGAGCGGAGAGTCTGGAAGTGTAGCGGCTGACTTTAGAGATAAAATGACTGATAAAATTAATAATTCCAAGAAACTGTTGGATTTGTTTCAGAGATATGTGGGAATCTGGAAAAACAAGAAGTTGGGTGGCTAGATGGGGACCAGGATGGTACTGACCATTGGAAATATGCATTCCAAGGAAGTCAATTTCTGATTGACCAACCGAACTCTTTTTATCAGAAAGCATGATACCATATTTGAGAATAATGTCATGAAATGCTTGGAGAAGATGAGTATGAGATTGTTCATCAGAGGAAAACAGAAGAATATCATCAATGTATATGAGGGCTGAATGTAGCAAAGGATGGAAAATCCTGGTTACGGCCTTCTGGAAAAGAGAAGGAGCAGTTTTAAGACCGAAGGGAAGAACATTCTATTGGTAATGGGCATTGGGAAGACAGAAAGCTGTCTTATGCCGATCATCAGAATGGATACCGATTTGCCAAAAAGCACCTTTGAGATCAAACTTGGAGAAGATGGTAGCACTAGGAAGTTGGTAGCACCAGGAAGTTGGGAGAACAAAGTGGAGGTTCTGGGGACTGAAATTTGTCATCTCTAAGAAAGAGATTCAGAGGTTTGTAGTCGATGACCAGTCGTTTCTTTCCCCGTGTCAATTCAGATCGTTTTTCAACATAAAAGGCATGGTAGGCCCACTGGGACGAAGTGGGCTCAATTAAGCCTTAGCTGAGCAGCTCATTCCATTCAGAGGTGGCTAACTAGAGATTTGAAGGAGACATCCTTGTGTGGGTGGCTTTTGTAGGATTGACATCTTTATTGAGCTTGAAAGGAAGATGGACGAAGAAGTCAGGATTCTTCCATAGGGGAGAAGGATGGTTAAACTCAGCATGACTATTAGTACAGGACTTGAGGAGTTTCTGTTGAATTTGGAAAGAAGGCTGGAGAGTAGACAAAGGAAAAATTTTATGGATAGGAGAGAAGGGTTTAAAATCTCTTTTGTATCGGACACCAGAAGGGAGAATGCGAAGAGAGTTGCATTGACAGTAAAAATCCCAACCAATGAGGATATCTTTATCTAGTAAGGATGTACCAAGGACTTGGGTCCAAATGGTGTATGATGGGAAGAAATTGATACCAATCTTGGATTTTGAGATGAGATTGGTAGTAAATATATTACCGTCTGCAGCTTTAAAATAACGGGTATCCGGTTTCCAACAGTCAGGAGGAAGGATGTTGGGGTTCATCATTGTAGTGAGAGACCCAGTGTCAAAATAGGCAATGACATCAATGGGTTTGGAAAACTTTTCCAATAGGATTTGGGTAGGAACTTGAGGTCCGGATGCAAATTCTGTAGAGATCACTTGGTAGGAGCTGTAGGCTGGGCTGGAGTTATAATCAGCAGAGTCTTCGTCTGAATTGTCTGAGTAACTGAGAACAAAAGAAGTATTCTGATCAAATGTTTCTTGTTCAGAGAAGATAGATTCAACATTAGCATCTGAAGGGATTTCGGCAGCAATGACATTCAGCTGATGAACCAGTTTGGCCGACTTTGCCTTCTTGTTTGGACATTGTTTGGCATAATGACCTGGCTGGCCACAAACAAAGCATTTTGAGGACTTGTTCTGGGCTCTGGAAGATTTTCGTTTGAAGTATTTGAATCCTTTTGACTTGGACTTAGAATATTTACCGGAACATGACTTGAAAAGGCGGAAGTGATGCTTCTTCTTGGGTTTGCAAAAGCATTGCTCTTTGTCTTTACACTTGATATGAAGAGAAGGTTGTTTACACTGACCTTCATATCTTTTTCCTTCTCTAAGCATTTTAGAGAAGATCTTCTGGGTGGTGCACAATTTGTCAAGAGCACCAAGTGCGAACATATGTATTTCCCCCAAGGTGATATCATTAAAAGGTCTACCAGACGTATCAATTCGACACTGGAGTTCTTCTTGGAGTTCTGTGGGGAGAAAGTTTACATACAAATGTTTAAGACTTTGATCATTGATACCTCCAAGAATGTGGTATCTTCCTGACATACGTTTATAGTGGTATTCGACATCCTTTTTCTTTAAGGAACAACAACGCATGTCAAAAAACTCTTGGCGAACCTGCTTGTAAAACTGGTCGGGATCACCGAGAAACTCTCGGAAGAGAATTCCCATGGCATGAGAAGTGGATTGGGATCTAACAAACTGGAGTTGTCTATATTCTCCCAAAGATTGGTACCAATCTCGAATAGAGCTAGTAAAACGAGAAACAAATTCATGCAGGATAGCCTCAAGGGTCTGTTCGGACTTAGCCATTTGTAAGTCGAGCCAAGGGCTCATTTATGAAATGATCTTTCTCCAAGTGTCATGAGAAGAATCATTAAGTTGGAACCAATGACCCTTGGTAGGTCTGGATTTTGGGACTAGATTGGGCTGAGTAGGAGATATGTCAGGTGATTCTTCGACAATAGGAGTAGGACCGGTAGAACTTTCTCCAGGATATTCATAAGTTCTGGCAGAAGGTTCTGCTCTTGAAGCCATAAAGACCTGGGTAGGATCCGATAGATCTAGAGAAGAAGACAGGTGAAAAGGAGACCCTGTGGAGGAATGGGTCATAGAAGAGGAGACAGAAGCAGAATCTGAAGCAAATGTAGTGGAAGGGGAAGACCGAGGAGATATGTATAAGGCGGGTTTGTAATGAGCTGAGGAAGAAGCGGGGCCTAAATCTTTACGGGAAGTCGAAGCTTTAGAGGGGCGAGGCTTAGACTTGGCAGCGGCTTCTAGAAGAGGATATTTTCGAAACAGCTCTCCTATAGATTTGAAATAGTGTGAATAATCTAGAGATTATGCAGGAAAAGGAGGAGGAGAAGACGAAAACCCCATGGAATGGGAATGAGATGCTCTGGGCTTATAAGGCGGTAGACTAGAATATGCTTGGTCTTTCTACAATTGTTCTAGCTGGGCTTTGAGCTGTCTAATTTCCCTTTCTTTCTTATCAAACTTGGAGCCCTGATAACCAAGATTGATATAGTAGTAGAGATCTGCATCTAGCTTAGCGATCCGGGATTGGAGATCTGAGAACATGTTTCTGAAGGTGGAGTCTATTCTCATGTTGAGAAACATGATGAGAGACTCGGTCAATCTTCTGATCAATAGAGTTCAATACTCTATTCGTGATTCTAGCATTATGAGATTGCCAGTTGAGAACTTGCTCAACATGAGAAGGGTGTTTGACAGAACCATCAGGTAAAACTTCAGTAGATTGTACATAAGGTTTGAAGAATCTGGTCTTCTCAGGATTAGAAGTTGCTTCCAAAAGAGGAAAGTCCTGGTCATAGCTAGAAGCCATGAAACAAGCAATAGGTTGGGAAACAGGAATAGGCAAAAGGCCTTCAATGTAGAGGATTTGCAAAGCTCTGTCATAAATAGGAAGAGATGGTGAAGAGATAGGTAGTAAAACTATCCAGGGATTGTCTGGGTCATCTGAAGAGTGACTCCGATGGTGGACTGGATTGCAAGAGGAACGGTGGAGCCATCGGGGAGAACGGCTACAAGAGCAATCTGCATCACACATGGAGGGATCAATATCCCAAATAAAGTGACCGTTGATCTTATCTATATAGATTAGCTGAACCATCAGCTTCAAAACTGTGTATTGGGATTTCTTCTTCAAAAGTGAGAGGTCGGATCATTAGTGATTGAAATATCGGAGGATTAGGAGGAGCACTGGGTGCTAAATCTGATGAAGAGGTAGGAACATCCGTAAGGGGCTGATATACCATCTTAATAGTGCCATCTGGTAGTCTGGTGTAAGAAGTGTCGAAGGAAATAACTGGAACAGTATTTTGAAATGCCTTTTTATAGTTCGTGATCCAAGACAAAGGCAAAATCTCAAGAAGTTGGTCTCTGGGAAATTGTTTAGGAATTTGGATGATTGTAGGGACTTCATCCTCTCTTTCTGACTTGATGAAGATAGTATCACCGGAATGGCCTGGAATTTGGAGATCCAAGGTATTATCTTGAAGACGATATGCGATCTGATGATAGAGAGTAGCCATGTAAGAATTTTGGAGCATTGTAATACCCGTCAGCTTGAGCTGGATTTTGAGGCAGCTGTGAAGATTGGCATCCCAAAGGGGGATATTGAAGTTAGGGTAGTATGTCAGAGAGATGCTTCCTGCATGGAGTGTGGAGAGGCAGGTGCCAATAGTTGCTTGCTCATAGTCTTTGAAGACTGTATTAAGCAAAGCGATCCTGGCAGTAACAGGTAACCCTTTTCTGCCATGAAGGGTTAAGACAATTCGAATAGCTCCGAGATGAAGGTGGGAATAACCTTCTTATATCCATTGATTGATCAAAGGTTGACCAATCTCAAGATCGACGTATTGTTCAGCAGAGGTTGCTAGAATTAAACAGTTATCAAAAGCAGTGGACTGAACGTACTCCTTAATAGGAGGGCGTCTTTATTGCACAAGGTGAGAGATTCTTCGTGTGATTGATTTGTTCCTTTTAAAGACATTATAAGGATTTAAAAGAGGTAGAGCAGTTTCAGAGATTTGAGCGGAATCAGGGATGTGTGTATATTCAACAAGGTTTTGTATTTTATTTGACTAGGTACGCCGAACATAGGGAGGTAGAGAAACAGAAGAAGAGAGTCTAAGAGGAGTGATCTCGGATGATGAAGAATTCATAGTGGAGAAGGAATCTTTCTTTTATATTGAAACTATCTGACTTCTAACAGCCTAACTCTATTAAACTTTCGGACATCCAAAAGAACAGAGGCTCTGATACCACTCGAGCTAGATAAGATATCTTTTCTAGCTCGAGTGGTATCTGAGCCTTGGCGTCAGATCGAAGTGCCGAGTTCTAGCCCTGGGAAGTGCAAAACATTTCCGGCTCCCTTGAACTCACTCTGGGTGGGCCCCAGGTAGGGGAGTGGGTGATATGAAAGGATTAAAAGGTTATTTGGGCATAGACTATACAAGATATCTTTTCTAGCTCGAGTGCCACATACAACGCACTGATATAAGTTATATCAGTGCGCACTAAGAAGAAAATGACTATATATATATACATAAATTTTCAAATTAGTACGCACTGATATAACTTCATCAGTGCGTTGGATGTGGACCATTAGATTTACATATTTTAACTCAAAGTGTATGCACTTGTCAAAACTTCTCCATAATCAGTGGTCCACATGCAACGTACTAATATATATATATATATATATATATATATATGTAGTCCTTTTCTTCTCAGTGCGTACTGATATAACTTATATCAGTGCGTTGTATGTGGACCACTGATTATAGAGAAGTTTTGACAAGTGCATACACTTTGAGTCAAAGTATGTAAATCTAATAGTCCACATCCAATGCACTGATGAAGTTATATCAGTGCGTACTGACTTGAAAATTTCTGTATATAAATATATAAATATATATATATATATATATATATATCTCAATTGAGAATGTGTAATCAGTGCGCACTGAAGAGAAAAAGAATGTATATATATATATATATATACATATATTTGAGTTTCTAGATCTCCAATAGTGATCTATTTTTTTAAGTGTAAATGACTGTCATACCTTTCTGACTTAAGATAAGAGTTAAAACCAACGGTTAACTCTTAAATCAATGATACATTTATGTAATTTTAATATGAAATTATACCAAAATCTAGGAGCCTTATTGCAATTAGCGAATAAAATAGAAAGAATATTGAATTACATATCAGTTGTTAGATCGGCTTAATTTACTAATGGAAAAAACTAAACACAGTCCAGACCAGACAAGCCCCCGGTCTGGTCCGATTCCAATTCCAGGTTCTGGGGTAACCAAAACTGGAAGAATTGGAACCTTCTTGAGGTAGTTTTCGATTCCGGTTCTGGTTCCTAGTTCTGGTCCGGTTCCGACGGTTCTGTTCGGTTCGGTTCGGTTCTTTTTTTTTTTGAATTATTATTATTTTAACAAATAAAATTAATAGACATGTAAATTTGTAAATGCACTTTATTGGGTAACCCAAAATTAAAATAAAATAAAATAAATATATGACAAACTAAAAAAAAGAAATTAAAATAAAACTAAAAAAATATAAATTGGTCTTGCACTTCATTTTTACCACAATTAAGTTGCTTAAGTATCCCCTTGTGGTTTAGAGGAATCAAATGTTACGTAATTCTCTTACTTTTTACTGTAGGTTTGTTGATGACGTGATGTGAGGTGGCACCGTAACTAATTGCTGCCATATGTTCCAGTGGTAGGGGTATGGTGGTCATCATCGAAGAAATCGTAAGGTGCATCTTGATCGATTTTTTGTTGTCTGTTTTGCGCTTTTGTCCAATCATCAACACAAGCTTGTATCTGAATTGATTCTGGACTCAAAAGTGAACGTCTTGTGTCAAGAATATTTCCACGTTCGCTAAACTCTTATTCCACAGCTATTGTAGAAACTGGTGTTAAAAGAATTTGTTTGGCTATAATAACCGAGGTTGGAAAGTACCTTTAATGCTAATTCCACCTATGTAGGATATCAAATTTTTTAACATCACCGTCTCCCATAAATTCAAAAGAGGTGCTTCGTTAACTTACAACCTCGGAATACGAGGTTGAACTTGATGAAGAAGAACCTCGTAATTTTTTGGTTTCTTAGGAAAACAGTTTATACCCTAACCCTATTAAATCGAAGGATAATGGAGAATGAGATGCATTTTGAGTTTGTAGAACATCTATATTCAGTGATGGACCACAAACTGTAAGATATTCATCATATAACTCATATAATAATGTCTTAATTCTAAAAGAAGACCAAGTAACATCATAATCTATTTCTACACATTGATAATAAACAGTTAGATATTCAGACAAATTTTCTAATTTACAACGTGGATTGAAACACATTTCAATCAAATAAATAGGTTGAAACTCCTTATAATAGTCTAACAATTTTGTTTTCATAGCATTAACAGACTACTAATTCTATATCAGATGCACATTCAGAAATTGCACCAACAATATTAGCACTCTCAATAATAAATTAATTAGTTGTAGGATAATAAATACTAGATAAATTTTTAGTAGATTTATTAAAGACTTTTAACAAACCATAAATTTTTGTACAAACATCCCAATGGTTTGAATAAAGATTAATGTGACTAACATTGTATTGAATAAAAATAACTAATAAATCTCTATAATCATAAGTTTGAGCAAACAATTTATAAGTAGAATTTCAACATGTTGGAACATCACGAGGAAATCTAATGGCACGCCTACCATTTTGTTTACAAAATTTTACCCATGCTTTCATTGTAGAAGGATGTTTCCATGAATAATAGAGAACATCTTTATAGGTTTAATAAAATTTTGATGAATTTCTATTCGTTTTTGAACACATAAATTTAAAATATGTCATGCACATCTTTGATGAAAAAATTTACCACCAAGATAAGGTTTGCATAATTCAATTAAAGAAGGAATATCTGTGGTATTGTTGGAAGCATTATCGAAACCAATTGTAAAAATTTTGTTTTCAATTTTATACTCATCAAAAATAATTCGAAGCTGTCTAAAAATATTTGCAGTAGTATCTGCATCATTAAAAACTCTAAATACAAGAATTCTTTTTTGGATAGTCCATGCATTATCTATATAATGGTAAGTGACACCTAAGTATGAATGTATTTGCCAATGGCCAGTCCATATGTCGGCACATACAACGACTTTTATAATTTTCAACAGAAAATTCCAACTTCCTTTTTTCTTTGTTATAAATGTTAGAAAGTGCATGTGTGAGAATGATTCTAGGAACATGACATGCAGCATAATTTCATACTTGTTGACAATAATTAACAAAACCAACATTTTCACTAAAACTAAATGGTAAGTGTTCTACTGCAACCATTCTAGCTAATTCTTCTCTATTTTTTTCATCACTATATTTCAATAATTATTGGTTAGGGGTAGCGTACTTGGAAATTTGGCTTGTGAACTCGATCTACCTGTGCGTCTGGATGACTGTTCGTTATATGCTTCCGATATGAGCCATTTCCTCCATATTTGCTCCACTTAAATTCTTTTTTGTAATTGCAAACCCACACAGTACTTCCATCTATTTTTGTAATTTTCTTCATGTGGACTACAAAATAGATCAGATTTGGGCTGCTTTTGTAACTTCACTTCCGTAGGTGGTTCAAATTTAAAATCTGGAGGGGGATAAGACATATTTTCTGGTTGGCCTGTGAAATAGGGGGTGGCATTGGGTTCGGAAATTATTAGAGGGGGATGAGGACAGTTTAGGGATTCAACATAGGTTTGGTGTTGCATGAACTCAGTTGATAGGCGGTGTCATCATAACCGACATTGTCCTACATACGACCCTTACCTTTCATCAAAATGAAACGCCTTGGACCGTCTCCACTTCCACTTCCACTTGCGATTTAAAAAATTGATTTGTAAACAATCCTTGAAGAAAAAATGTGAAAAAACCGATGGAAATAAATAAATTTTAATAATTTAGTAATTGAGAGAGAATTGGAGATTTGGAGAATTGAGACTTGGGAGAGAAATGATAATTTGGGGGGGGGGGGGGGGGGGGGGGGGGGGGGGTTGTATTTATAGAAAAGAAAAAAAAAGGAGCTGTTGGGACGTTCAGCCGACTGTTATGCCTCAACGGCTCCAACGAATAATTATTTAAAAAAAAACAAAAAAATATGGTAAGAGAACAGCCGGTTCCAAAATCGGAATCTAACCAGTGGTTCCGGTTCGGTTATGAGATTTGTGGAATCGAAACTGGAACCTCTATTATAAGGTCCACGGTTCAGATTCTATTCCACGGTTGGAACCAAACTGCCGTCATTTCTGGTACCGACTGAGTTAGTCACGGGTTGTGTTTGTGACACATGGTAAAATGTGATTTTCATTCCGTTGTTGCCCTCATAATTTGGTCAACATTTGACAGTTTACTACATGCATGCCATCGTTATGGACAAATGAAAGAAAAATAGGGGGAGAGTGGCTTAGTCGCTCAATAATCAACATTTTTATATATTAAATTATTAATATATATATATACACACACATCGAAGCATGTGATGCATGAAGCAGTTCTTGATTGATATTGTCCTTTTCAAACCATTTGAATAATTTTTGTTCAAATTTCAGGAAAAAAATATCCACGTATCCTTGTGGGGAGTGGGGACCATACATACATACATACATTTCGAGAAAATGAATATTTTACAACGGAGATTCGAAGCATATCTGCTCGTGAGTCGTGATTTGGTTGAAATAAAAAGAATGGAGTAACGGAGTTAGAGGTGACTGGATAGACAAACTCTCTCTCTCTCCCTCCGCAGCTCCATGTGCGGTGTGCCATTGTGCCTTAATGCGCAGAATTTAATTTTTTATTATAATTTGATTTTTAAAGAGTTTGATAACTTTGATTACTTGAAGAAAGAAAAAAACAACTTGATGAATTAGAAACAACAGAGGTTTGGTGGTTCATAATTCGCCACCACTGGTTGGCAAGCAGAGCTTTGTTAAAAGTCTTTAAGAGCTTGTTTGGTTCAGCTTTTATAAAATTTCTATTGGTAAAAGATCTACTTGTAGTAGATCTATTAGAAATAGAGTTTTTTTTTAAAAAAAATTATAGTTGTTTGATTAGTAGACTTTTTTAAAAAAAAAATGTCTATTTGAAGAAGTACCTCACCATCAACTTTTGCCTAGTAGAGGTTTAAACTCTACCAGCATCTACTCAATTTAAAATAGACAATCTCAAAATCCAAACCGAACAACTCTAAAAAATTCAAATAGACGCTTGTAGACCTTTTGAAGCAGTAGAAAGCTCAACCAAACGAGCATTAAATCCCTAAAACCCAGACCTCCTTTCTCACTGGCTTCACATAATCGTGCATAACCGTGACCATACACACCAATGAATCTTCCTCGAATTACCCTTACTGCCCCACCAAAACCGCACACAAAGACGATAAGCCTTATTCAAAAGGCACTTAGGAAGCCGAAAAAGGTTTATAGTATAAGTGGGGATGGATTGTATGTCGGCTTTGATTAAAACCTTTTTCCCTTCCTGTCGAAAGAAAATTGTCACGCCATCCTCTCAATTTGTCTCAAATTCTTCCAGTAATATCTGAGAAAATCTCCCTCTTTTTTCTCTCAGTAACACAAGGAAGCCCTAAGTACCTCTCATGGCAATCAACAACACCAATACCAACAATCAATGCCAATCGAGCACGTTCTTGGTAAGAAATAGAGGGACTTACACACATCGCGGATTAGTGGAAATTAATCAACTGACCCGAGGCTTTAGTATAGGTATCCAAAATTTTTCTGAGCATGACACAATTGGAGTCAGTGGCCTTAGCAAATAGGAGACTATCATCTGCAAAAAATAGGTAGGAGATAGACGGCCCATTCCGGCTGCACTTAAAACCTTGAAAATGCCCCTGACCAACTGCCTAATCAATCAAACTAGAGAAGCCTTCTGCACATATAAGGAAAAGGTAAGGAGAGAGTGAGTCTCCTTGGAGCAGCCCACGCGTCGCTTGATGTTGCAACATATATCACCATTTAACACAAACCAGTAAGAAACCGAAGACATACAACGTGTAATCTGGTTAATCCACCGCTCGAATTTCCGCATCATCTGTTCAATGAAAATTCACTTCACACGATCATATGCCTTCGACATATCTAGTTTGATCGCCATTGAGCCCCGTTTCATTTTTCTCCTTTTGAGTCTATGCATACATTCAAAACTGACCAAAATGTTATCAGAGATCAGCCTTCCTGAGATTAAAGCACTCTATGCCACAAAAATGATCCCATCGAGTGCCTGGCGGAACTGGTTGGCGATAGTCTTCGCCACAATCTTGTAGAGGACGTTACACTAGCTGATTGGTTTGAAATCCATTATCCTTTCCGACACTTTCTTTTTAGGAATAAGCGTTATCAATGTATCATTCAGTTTTTCTAACGAATACCCATCATTTAAACACCCCAAACAGGCCTTCACCACACCTTTCCTTTGTTCAGAAGAGCCTGATGTGGGGTAAGGAGATTATTTCTGCAGGAACACGTTAGAGAGTGGGGGACGAAACTAAGATCCATATTTACAACTGTAAATGGATCCCGAGACCCACCATATTCAGGCCTCTTTTCCCCCTTCTTTAGGCGAGGATACTACCGTTGATAAACTGTTGACCCTCTCTGGTGCGTGGAATGTGGAATTGGTAAAACAAGTCTTCTCTGCGATTTTGAGCATCCCTATTGGGAGGTACAGAGTAAAGGACTCTCTGCAATGGCATTTTGATCAGCAAGGATCCTATTCTGCTAAGAGTGACTACTGGGTTAGCCAGTCTCTGCATTCAAACCCCCAGTTCGTCAAATTCGGGTTCATTCTCGAGTATCTCTATCGCTTGGTGGAAGTCCCTTTGGAAGCTTCAAATCCTTTCTAAGATAAAGCTTTTTTGTTTGGAAGGCTTGCAACAATATGCTTCCTACCTATGAGAATTTAGCTCAACGTAAAATCCTGGTTGATGAGTTATGCCCAATGTGCAAATGCAAGATGGAATCTATCCTCCATGGACTTTGGAGCTGCAGCTGTTTGAAGAAGGTGCATGAAGTTTGATACCCAAAACTGGCTGGGAATCATAAAGGTAAATCCCATATTTTTGATTTTCTTCTTGACTGCTTCTCACGCTTAAAGTTGGAGGAGTTGGGACACTAAAACTCAAACGAGTCCTTTGATCCAGCCATGACCACCATCAACACAAACGAGTCCAACAACTCCTTAAACACCACCATCATCTCATCGACCTCTTCTTCCCATAACATTACCACTTCCTCCAACACAATAATCTCCATTAATGTCACAGCTCAAGCTCCTCTAAAATTGACAGCAACCAATTACAGATCATGGAAACTACAGTTCCACACACTTCTTGTGGGATTCGATCTCATGGGCTTCGTTGATGGTCGGAACCCATGCCCACCGGCAACAATCACGGCTGGTGATACCACCACACCAAATCCGGTGCACCAACTATGGACCAGGCAAGATCAATTGCTCTTGAATGCAATTCTTGGATCCATTTCTCCATCCATTATTCCTTTCATTGCTTCCGCTCAAACGGCTCGAGATGCCTGGACCACGCTTGCAAACACATATGCCAAACCTTCCAGAAGCCACATCATGCATCTTAAAAGTGTCCTTACAAACGTTACAAAGGGAACTCAAACCATTACTGAATACATGCAAAACATCAAGTCAATCACCGATGAACTGGCCATGCTCGACGCTCCGAAAAATCCTGAAGACCTAACTGTTAAGATCTTAAATGGTCTGGGTGATGAGTTCAAAGACATCTCCTCTGCTGTACGTGCCCGTGACACTGCAATATCCTTTGAAGAACTCCATGAGAAGCTCATCAATTGTGAAGCAATAATGAAACAGGAGGCTGCAAAACTTCAGAAACTACCTATTACCGCAAATTATGCTGCAAAACAAGGCTCCGGAAATCATCACAACACCTACACTCGCCGACCAAACAACCAAAATCACAACTCGACCTACACCATCGCCAAGCAGGCTGAACATCATGGTCCAAATCAGCAATCTCACGGTCCAAATCAGAATAACAGGTACTCTTCGAATCCACCTAACAAACCTCGCGCATATCGTGGTTTCTGTCAGCTCTGCAGTGAGCAAGGTCACACGGCAAAGCAATGTTCACAGTTTACGACCAGCCCTGTTCTCTCTAGGCCTTCAACCGGCCAGTCCACCAGACCATGGCAGCGGAGAGCGCATTATGCAGCTCCAACCAACGTCACTGCTCCTGAGTGGCTTCTTGACTCCGGTGCTTCTCACCATGTGACTTCTGATCTTAACAACTTATCGCTCCATTCTCCATATAATGGCTCAGACGATATTATGATTGGTGATGGTTCAGGTTTGCACATCACACACACTGGTTCCCTCCACCTACCCTCCAAATCTAAATTTTTTTTATTATCTAATGTGTTGTGTGTACCCAGTATGAAACAGAATTTAATCTCTGTATCCCAATTTTGTACTGCTAACCATGTCTCTGTTGAATTCTCACCATACTCTTTTGCTGTGAAGGATCTTCGTACGGGGGCGCAGCTCCTGCAAGGACGGAATAATGGTGGTGTTTACGAATGGCCGTCTCATGCTAAGCCGAAGTCGCCTCCCATCATCGCATTCTCTAGTGTCAAAACCTCGATCTCGGAATGGCATCACCGTCTAGGTCATCCGTCACCAAAAATAATTCATAAGTTAGTGTCGTCTCAGGAATTGTCTGTTTCGTCAGTTAGTAAGTCTAGTTTTCATTGTGATGCATGCAAATGTAATAAAACTCATAAATTACCTTTTTCGGTTTCAACTGTCTATAGTTCAAAACCCCTTGAGGTAATTTACTCGGATGTTTGGAGTTCCCCAATTATTTCTAGAGATGGTTATAAATATTATGTTTTATTTGTTGATCATTTTACGAAATATATGTGGTTGTATCCTTTAAAAAATAAATCCAATGTCCACGATGTATTCATGCGTTTTAAAACACTGGTAGAAATTTTTTTTGGACACTCCATTGTTTCGTTCTACAGCGACAATGGTGGTGAGTACATCGCTTTGAAAAACACTTTTTCCACTTATGGTATTTCACATTACACAACACCACCACATACACCGGAACATAATGGCGTTTCCGAGCGTCGCCATCGTCACATTGTCGAAACCGGTCTCTCCCTCCTCACTCATGCATCAGTGCCTCTTTCCTTCTGGTCTTATGCTTTCACCACAGCAGTCTATCTAATTAATAGGATGCCAACTCCGGTCCTAGACATGTCATCCCCATTTGAGAAAATTTTCTCTTCTCGTCTATCATATGCAAAATTGCGTATATTTGGGTGCCTCTGCTACCCGTGGACCAAACCATATAATCATCACAAATTAGAACCGCGGTCTAGAGCGTGTGTCTTTCTAGGATACTCACTTTCCCAAAATGCATATCATTGCTTAGACTTGGAGACTGATCGTATATTCGTCTCCCGCCATGTGACGTTCGTTGAGTCTATTTTTCCATATGCTTCATATCCTGATTCTTCTCCTAGATCTAGTTCCGAGTCTCAAGAGTCTTGGCTGCCGCATCTGTCACCGACGGCCATTGTCCCTACTCACCATGCCCATTCCTCCAACAATATGGCTACACATGAGGCTTCTCATTCGACAGCACCAGCAGATTCCCGAGCTCGAGCTGCAACAAGGCTTTCCTTCTTCCCCGAACCAGGTCCAGCTACGTCCCATGACCATCCCGCACTAACCAGTTCACCCGCTAGCCACACCATCTCTCCCGTGACTCACACTAGCTCACCCGCTAGCCACACCAACCTAGCCGCGACACACACCAGCTCTCCCTCACCTCACTCGACCCAGCTCATCACTACACCACCTGAACCAAGACCTGACCCAGCAACCCAAACTGGTCATCCCATGATTACTAGATCAAAAAATAATATCCACAAACCGATCACCAAGCTTTCCCTCACCAGTGTGCTGGCTTCACCAATACAAATTGAGCCAACCTGTGTCTCTCAAGCTCTAAAGTCACCCGAATGGCGTCAAGCGATGTCAGAAGAATTTGATGCTCTAGTTCGGAATGGCACATGGGACCTGGTTCCCTCTCAGTCATCTCACAATACTGTAGGTTGCAGGTGGGTTTTTCGTATCAAGCGGTCTCCAAATGGTTCTATCTCTAGATACAAGGCCCGTCTGGTGGCCAAAGGTTTTCATCAACGGCCGGGTCTTGACTACACAGAGACTTTCAGTCCAGTGGTTAAGACAACTACTATTCGGGTAATATTAAGTGTGGCGGTTGCTCGTGGTTGGCCCCTCCGTCAACTGGATGTGAACAATGCCTTTCTTCAAGGGCATCTCTCCGAGGATGTCTTCATGGCACAACCGTCGGGCTTCACTGACTCCGTGTATCCATCTCATGTGTGCCATCTCAAAAAGGCTATTTATGGTTTAAAACAGGCTCCTCGTGCTTGGTACAATGGGCTTCGTCAACATCTTCTCCAAACCGGGTTTGTCAATTCCTTATCTGACTCCTCTTTATTTATTTTTAATGAGAATGGCTGCACTCTTTTTTTGCTAGTGTATGTTGATGACATTATTGTCACCGGAAGCAATGGGGAACTTGTGGACAAGTTTGTTGCTTCGCTAGCTCAGCGTTTCTCAATTAAGGATCTCGGATGCTTATCATATTTTTTGGGGGTTTAGGTTCTTCCCTCTCCGCATGGACTTTTTCTATCACAACAGAAGTATATTACTGATCTCTTGGCTCGCACCAAAATGCTTTGATACCATAATATGGCAGAATAAATAATATTCTGTACTGCATATGAATGAAAAACAGTACAGCTATATTTATACAATTGTATATACCTGAAGACTAAGTCTTCTTATTCTAAGTGAACTAGGAGTCATAGACTCATACTTATACAGGAGTAGTTAAGATAAATATAAACAAACTAGATAATCCTTAATAGGTATGGTCTATTCGCAATGACGTTGTCCACAATTCTATAAATGATTGGGAGATTGATGTGGTTGGTTGGGCTCGTTGTTTTCTTGATGAGTTGCACAGTGTCAATCCGGTTAAAGGTCTGATTCGTGAACATACCACTATCCAAAATTTTATTTGGAAACCCATGGATCCAGGTGTGTACAAAATCAACTGCGACGCTGCTATTAATATGGTTGGTCGCTTGATGGGTTTCGGAAATGTCATCTGCGATTGGGAAGGCTTCGTTATGGCCTTTAGCTCTCAAAAAGTCGAAGCCACGTTCTCCCCGCAAGTGGCTGAAGCTATTGCCATCCTTCGTGGTCTCCAACTTGCCATTGATACAGGCTTAACTCCATGTACAGTTGAATCATATGCTGAAGTGATAGTTGGTTGGATCAATAACGTGAAACCTTTTTGTTCAGAAGTTGGAACTGTTGTTACTGACATTCAAAATTTGCTGCAATTGGCACAATGTATCTATGTGAGTTTCGTTCCCCGAAAGGCTAATCAGGTAGCCCATGTTTTAGCAAAAAACGGTCTCTCTTGTTCGGAGGGCATGTTTTGGCTGGAGGATTTTCCTTCCTGTCTTGGTTTCTATGTTTCGGCTAAGTGCCGTGTTCGCTTGTAATCCTTTGTTTTCCTCAAAAAAAGAAAAAAAAACAACCCAATAAGTGGTAAAAAAAACACAACAAACTACCCCTTAGTTGAGTACCACCTCCAACCGGGTGAGTGTTGTTCGATTATGATAGATCACTATTGGAGATCTAGAAAACCATATTAAACCATATTGTACATTGTCTTGTGATCTACTCGAATACTGGATTACATATTTTTTATGATATAACACATGAGATGACGTCAAATCGTTGTCTTATCAGAATGAATGAATACTCTTTCCATCGAACCATATTGGACAACAATTTGGATAATATTTATTGTTATTGATCTAGATATAAAAAATAACTTTATAATTAAATAATATGATCATATTACTCTCATAGGATCATGAGAATAATGACACTTATTGTAGTTTTTTTTTTTTTTTTGAAAGAGGACACTTGCCGTAGGTCTATAACAAACAAACTAGCATTAAATTAATGAAGGACACTTCACAGTCAAATAAAACAGCTATACATTTCTTAGAAATAACCTTAGAAATTTGTTCCCATCCAGTAATATATATCTTCCAAATTAATTAAATGTGTCTCTAGATCAGTGAAAACAATCTAATCATTTTCAAACGTTGGATCCTCAGTTTCTTTAGAACGGAAATTAATCACATTAAAATCACGTTTCGAATTATAAATGCTGTCCCTCTCGAAATTTTTGTATATAAAGAGGAGAGCGCTAGTCACCCAAGTCACCAACCACATTTCTTCTTCTTCTTCTTCTTCCAAAAGATATGTTGAAACCACAAGTTAATCACCATACTCAATCAACCAAAACCCTATTCCCAATAGAGAAGCCATTTCTCTTTGGAAATGGAGGCCAATCTTTTCTTCTTCAAGTTCAGTCAAGGCCCTCCAGCTCGAACAAAGCACCCAAAGTTCGAGTTGGGTTCTCAAGTAACATCAAAGCAATATCAATTCCTTTTACTGGCAGTAATAATAAATTTACCAAAGTGAAGGCAGTTGTTACTGTTAAACGAACTATTAGTAGCCTCATCTCTGATGTAACCTTGACCCCAGGTGACATCAATGAATTTTTGGGCAGATCACTCAAACTGGAGCTTATTAGTGCCGAGCTTGATCCTAGTAAGTATTCAAAAAGTCAACTCTCTTTCTTTCTTTCTTGTTCAACATAACGAGTTCTCAGGTTTGTTAATTTATTATTGTATTAAAAAATTATAAAATATAATATTTGATCCTTAAAGGCAAGACGCTTTTGATAGCATGATGTCTTGAAAAAAAAAACTTTTTTATTAACTTTTTTTTTTTGTTGACATTATTTCAGAGACAGGATTAGAGAAAGCAACAGTGGAAGATTTTGCGGACAGAGATAACTTTGCGAACGATGGCTTTGACATAACATACAGAGCGGAGTTCAAGGTTCCACTGGATTTCGGGGAAGTGGGTGCCATTTATGTTAAAAATGATCAAGGCTTGGAGTTTTTTCTCAAGGATGTGGTGCTTGAAGGGTTCCCTAATGGTCCTATCAAAATAACTTGCGACTCCTGGATTCAACCTAAGAACGTCGAAGAGAAGCGAGTCTTCTTTACTTACAAGGTCTGCACATATATATTGTTTGTTAAACTATACAGCATTCATTAGCTGCCGAAAAGTCAGTCAGCATATATGGCCAAATTTCATGATTTTTTATTATCAATTTTTTTTTTTTAAGTATAACATAAATTTATGGTATTTTTTTGGAAAGGTGAGAATTCGAATCCGTAACCTCACAGTGCAGGTGCGAGGAGTATACACCGGAACAATCTCATATCGTCTAACTTTTTATTATCATTTAGTTGTGGATAAATTTCATTAATTAGAATAAATAAGATGTATCAACTAGAATATATAAGTACGTGGGCACCGATTAAAGTATGGCTAAGTGTTAAATGACATTCATTCAGTTCGGTTTTACTGATTTAAACCGGTTTACTGATTCTAACCGTATGAATTTATATATATATATATATATATATATATATATAATGTTATCTCATATGAATTACATATGATCAAACAATTAAGTTATTTTCATCGCATGTTAGGTGTGTGATCGTACCAAAAAAGACACCATTACGATCATAATCAAATTTTTTTAGATTTCACTATACAACGTTGCACACAACAGCATCCCATATATGTATATACACATATATATATATATATATATATATATATATATAGTGTATTGATGTATTAATTAGAATAAAAATGAGTTATTCATTGATCTTTTGGATTAAAATACCAACAATTCATATTTAAACTCATGAAGGAGTGTTTTTTTTTTCTTTTTTTGGATCAGTCATTTTTGCCATCTAAAACACCAAAAGGATTGGAGAGGCAAAGAGGCGAAGAGCTCAAAAAATTGCGAGGAAATGGACAAGGATGGCGCCGAGCCAGTGATCGGATATATGATTATGATGTGTATAATGACCTTGGATCCCCGGATAGTAAACAAGATCTAGCACGACCGGTGCTTGGCGGCAAACAACACCCGTACCCTAGACGTTGCAGAACTGGACGCGACCCTTGTAAGAAAGGTAAATATTAATTAAAATAAAGACAAATTCGGAAGGTTTTGGAATATTTGAATTTCATAATACCTGTTGAAAAGTTTTCTAAAATTTATTTAATGGAGGCTAAACTAAATATATGTCACCAATTATATAATATATATTTTTTCAATAAATAGAATTAAAAGTTGATCTTATATTAAAGAAATAGTATTTAATTATAATTGTTTAGATTGATATATATGATCATGAACAAGTTGTACTGTTGCAGATCCGAAGTCAGAGGCAAGAGTAAGGGATAATCTGACATTCTATGTGCCTCGAGATGAATCATTTTCTGGGATAAAAACAGCAACATTTGGAGCAAAGGCATTATACGCACTGTTGCATTCCTTGATACCTACCTTAACAAGTTTAATTATCGACCGTGATAGAGGGTTTCCATATTTTACAGAAATCGACAAACTCTTCAATGAAGGACTTAACTTGCCTAAAAAAGATAAAAAATTGTTGATAAATGTTATTCCTAGACTAGTCAAGGATGTTAAAGACACAGCTGAAAATATTTTGAAGTTCGAGACCCCCGATGCAATGGATAGTAAGAATTCCCTTCTCATTTCTGTTTAATGTCAATATTGCATCCCTGGAAGCTGACTTATTAATTTGTGTCTATTCATTTGCAGGAGACAAATTCTTTTGGTTTAGGGATGAGGAATTTGCTCGGCAGACTCTAGCTGGCCTCAATCCATACGCTTTACAGTTGGTCACGGTATGAACTACCAATATATGTTTATAGACCAGCGAACAGTATATATTAATTGAGATGCATTCAATTATACTTATGCTATCCATGTTACTATTTGTCTCTTTAATTAACATTTCCTACTAATAATTAAGTTAGCTAAACCCTTTTTTGTGCTCTGAAGAATGACCGGTAGTGTATCTAATCTGTTCAAAATACTGTAGGAATGGCCGTTGAAAAGCACACTTGATCCCAAAATTTATGGTCCGCCGGAATCAACAATCACCAAAGAAATCATCGAGTATGAAATTAGAGGCTTCATGACACTTGAAGAGGTATATAAAAGTTCCATAAAAAGTAACTTCACTTTTTCCTTATTAATTACTGCATAAAAGCATATCAATTGAATTGATTACTAAACCCGTAAAATTTTGGTTTTGTGCAGGCTTTAGAACAAAAGAAGTTGTTCATGCTAGATTACCATGACCTACTTCTACCATACGTGGAAAAAGTGAGACAGCTCAAAGACACATCCTTCTACGCATCACGGACATTATTCTTCCTGAACCCAGATGGGACGTTGAGACCAGTAGCAATCGAGCTAACTAGGCCACCGATGGGCGGAAAGCCTCAGTGGAAACGAGTGTACACACCCAGTTGGCACTCCACTGAATGCTGGCTTTGGAAGATCGCCAAAGCTCATGTCCTTGCTCATGATTCTGGCTACCACCAGCTAGTCAGTCACTGGTACTTATATATATGCCCTTCTCTCAGCTTTCTAACTAATTGACCAATGACCACACTATTTATTTGCATTAACATGCTTGTACCTCTATTTGCTATTCAGGTTGAGAACTCATTGCTGCACAGAACCTTACATAATTGCAACCAATCGGCAACTTAGCGCGATGCATCCAATCTACAGGTTGCTCAATCCTCATTTCCGGTACACTATGGAGATCAATGCTCTAGCTCGATTGGCTCTAATCAATGCTGATGGAGTCATTGAAAGCTCATTCTCACCTGGCAAGGAAGCTATAGAGTTCAGCTCTTTTGCCTATGACAAGCAGTGGCGGTTCGACAATGAGGCACTTCCCAAAGACCTCATTAGCAGGCAAGAATTCCCAGATCCAATTCAAAAGTTTGATTGAAAATAAAAACAATTAAAATGTATCTGATTGTTTGCCTATAATTATAGGGGATTAGCTGTTGAAGATCCAAGTGCTCCACATGGACTAAAGCTAACAATTGAAGATAACCCTTTTGCAACTGATGGTCTAGTACTATGGGACATCATAAAACAATGGGTTACAGATTATGTCAATCACTATTACCCTGACCCAAGCCTTGTAGAGTCAGACAAGGAGCTTCAAGCATGGTGGTTCGAAATTCGAAACGTCGGACACGCTGACAAGAAGGATGAACCATGGTGGCCTGTACTGAAAACCTCAGAAGACCTAATTGAGATCGTAACAACAATAGTTTGGGTGACCTCTGGACACCATGCTGCTGTCAACTTTGGCCAGTACACATATGGAGGCTATTTCCCTAACAGACCCACCATTACAAGAACCCACATGCCTGATGAGGACCCAACTGAGGAAACATGGAAGTTCTTCATGGAAAAGCCAGAAGCTGTGCTTTTGGAAGCCTTACCTTCACAAATTCAAGCCACAAAAGTCATGGCTGTTCTTGATACTCTGTCTACTCATTCACCAGAAGAGGAGTATTTGGGCGACATAGTAGAACCATCATGGAAACAAGATCCAGTCATAAATGCTGCATTTGAGAGATTCAATGGAAAGTTGAAGGAGTTTGAAGGGATTGTTGATGGTAGAAATGCAAACACAAATTTGAAGAACAGAAATGGAGCTGGGATGATGCCTTACGAGCTCTTGAAGCCATTTTCGAAGCCTGGTGTGACTGGAAAAGGAGTCCCATACAGCATTTCTATCTAGATTTTCTAGAGTGATTAATAACCGAGCTGCCATTCACCTGAAGGAGTAGTTTTCATATTTAATGCTTTTTTAACGTACTATGTATTTGGTTATAATAAACAAACTCTGTATTTTTCCGTTGAATGCCGTTCACCTTAAGGAGGTGCTTTAATATTTAATTTTTTTTTTTTAAGAAAATGAGAATGATTCCACATTGAAAAGAGAATTTAAGAACTTCAGTCAAAGTATATCGAGTCACTAATTGATGGTTCTGATGAAGTCCTGAGGATTGTGAGCTCAACAATCTCTTGCACAAATATGATGCAATGGTTGTTACTCCAACAACAATGCAAGGAACTGTTTCTTTTTAGGATGCAAAGTTTCTATTGATGAGCTCTGAAGCAAGGCTTAATCAACACATGTCCTCAGCCTCATTTGCAAATGTCAATGGCTTTGCTAATTACTCTTTTTAGAGTACGTGATCAAAAATTTTAGAAGCAGGGGACGTGGTTACTTGTTAGGTCCACGAAATCACATGAAAACTCAATTTAGGGGTTTATTTGGTAGTTTTTTTTTTCCAAGTATTACACTATTACATAAATTCAAATTTTTTAAGGAGGGGAAGAACTTGAACTCGTAACCTCGTAGTGCAGGTATGAGAGGTTTACTACTGGATCAATCTCATCTCATCAATTTAACATCTCTTATCCTTGTATAATCAAATGAATTGAAGATACAGAATAATGTGAACTTTTCACTTGTTCGATCTTTTTTGTTTATTGCATATAAGATTAGAACTTGGGTTGGGGCGTTGAGCAATATGATAAAAGAAATGGACAGCTCATGGTTAGTATTATTGGTCTTGGGCAATGGGTTTGATGGGCTGAAAGGTTATTTCCGTTACATTTTTTGTTTAGCTTTATATGCAGTAAAATGGTGCACATACAAATTTTTGAAGGGTTTAACTATCGTCATTCTATACTGAAACACATAAAGTCTACAAAAAAAATGACCAACAATTACTGTATGAAATATCTCCTAATGGTCATACCATCTTCTTTTGGTTTCGTTTGACATACTGGATCGTATTGTACTGTATTGAATTTGATTGTATTGCACTGAATTGTATTAAATTATACAATGTCAGGATGTGATTTTTGTTTTTTAATATTTTGTTAAATGAAAAATTAAAATTATTTAGAATAAACAACATATTAGAAAAAATATTTTTAAAATAATAAATAATATTTTTATTACGTAAATTATTATACACGTAACAAATTTCAATAATACTTGACAAATATTTCTAATATTTTATTTAAATTATATAATTTTAACATTTATACTATTAGAATAACATTTTATTAAATATAATATTTATTTATATTGAATATTAAAAATAAAATTATATTATATTTAAAATATTATTAAACTTATTATCAATATTATGATTGTTGATGGCGATTTTTGGAAAGTCAACCGGTCAATGTTTGAATGTGATGATATGTGAAATAAGCAATGATAACAGACAAATAATGAGAGGAATTTTACGTGGAAAAACTCCGGCAACGGAGAAACATCCACGGGTGTCGCAAGGCGACGAGAGAAGGTGTTTCACTATGAAATATAATGATTACAAGCTTTTAATCTCTCACTCTGCCTCTCTCTTCGATCCCTTTTTATAATGATTCTTCAATCATATTTATATGGCACTCTCTAGGGTTTTTGGCATATGAGTAGAGGATTGTTGAGTTAGACTTAAGCTCTTCTTTCCTTGATTGCTTTGACTTCTTTCCTGTTTTGATCTATTTTGTAATTAAAGTGGTTGATTCAGAGTGTGATTAGCATTCCTAATATCTTGGAGAAGATCAGATTGTTTCCTCTTATGTCAGATGTATTTTAGTATAATCGTGATTGTCTTACTGTATTTGTCCAATTAAATCTTCCTTGTAGAAGGCAAGCATGTTATGGATTTATTTACCATTTGGCCTAGTGGATTCTAGCGAGCAGAATCAATATTCATCAAAGCTTCCGTATGTAATTCGTTAATGACGCGTCCATGCTAGTATCTTTCTGTTTCATCTGTGTGACACGTCACTCGGGTAAATTTTCTATTCAACAATATCCCCTTAAATATCTAAGTCGAGTATTTCTCTCTTGCTTGAGGAACTGCTCGAGCAACTAGTGTTCCGAGTAACTAGTATTCGGTATAATTCTCACTGCTTGTCTATACTCGGCGTAAGGTATTTAAACGGAATCCTCACTTTGTCGTTTTCCTCATCAACTGTCATGAATACAATTAATTACACCCTTACTAATTTTTCAAAATTAATTTCGTGTATTAATTTTTGCCGCAGAAACCCTATTATGCGTGATGATTATAACTTTATTGATGCTGATGTTTGGGGGATTAAAGTCGTTTGGTTATGCCACTTGTCATCTCGTAAAAAAGGATGTTAGGCTTTTTTATGGAAGGACGTGACTTGTTTGTTCCCACGTCACCTGTGCATGTCGCTCTAGTTTCCTGCCCCTTCTTGGCATGACATCATCTAGGTTCAATTCAAATTTTGATTTGGTATTTAACCCTATGTGGATCTTCTGGCCCTTTCCCCTTCATTTTTCTTCTCTCTTGAAAGCAGATTTCTTCGAAACATTGCAGCCTCTCCTAGAAACTCTGAAGTCTCAGACGTCTTCTCAAAAAATTCTGAAATCTCAAACCTTCAGTCTATCCTTCAAGGTGATTTAATTTTTATTTCTCTTCCTTTTTTCGTTGTTATTTTCTTTGACTCTGTTGAAACAAGTTTTCAGGTAAGAGCCATGGATTCTGAAGCCAGGCACCGTATCTTTGTCAAGATGATGATCGTAATAGAACAGGGAGATACTCTTGCTATGAGTGCTTTGAAAGATTACTCCAACCCAAGTCCTCCGATCATCCCCCTTTCTTAGCGGCTGACGTTTCTGGATTTGGGATCGACGTTTATCCTGACCTTGTCCCACGCACTAGTGGTCCTGGTTCTGGTAATAACAATCCTCAAACTAACCTTTATGTTTTTTCACGCAGTGATATCCATATAACAATGACTAGATCAAAACACGATTCTCACCCACACCCAAAGGCCACCTTTCCTTTGGACATCAGGATCGGGTGTCAGGAAGTTCGCGAGTTCGATGTTGAGGAATAACATAAAGAAATCATTATTCCCTTCTCGGCACGTCAAGCTTGCGCATACGATTGTGAGCCGAGCATAGTCGGGAAACAAAAGTTGCGACAATACAAGGGCATGTTTGATATGAACACATATACTATCTAACTGATTCCTGCTAAAGATAGAGTAGCATGGAATCCCCCACCCAGGGCCGTGGCAATTTATGGTGCTATGTTAAGTTGTGGAGTGACTTTATCACTCCAACTTTTCATCGCTCGCTTCCTTGCTAAAGCCCGCATATCTCCGGCTCAGCTCGCCCCGAACAGTTATAAGATCCTCATGTGCATGTGGCGCATATGGCACATATTAGGTTTTTTTGCGCCAAATCCTCTAGAAATAAGACACTTTTACACTCTCAGACAATCTGGTCGGTCAGGTACTTATTTTCTTCTCTCAGTCAGCCAGATCACTAGATCCCGAAGGGTGTAAACTCTTCTAAGGCCGTAAAGTTTCTCCCATTTGGTGAAGTAGTCTACTGCCACTATTGCGTGCTTTGCTTCTCCTATTACTCAGATAGGCATTGGTCCTATAAGATCAAGACCCCACATCGTGAATGGCTAGGGAGATGTAAGGCTTTGGAGTAACTCGGGGGGTTGTCGAATATCATTAGCAATCTTTTTGCATGTTCGACAACTTTCCGTAAATTTCTGAACATCTGTAAACAATGTCAGATTTTGTTCACTGTTTCATTTTGCCTATTAGTTTGAGGATGAGCTGAGCGAGGCGTAGTAGTTCGAGATCTTGTATTCCTTGCATAGCTTTCTAAACTTTGCATTGTCAAACTGGGTGCCGTTATCTGTGATGATGGTATTTGGGATCCCAAACCTGTACAATATGTTTTTCTTCACAGAGCTTGTGCTATTTGCCTTGGTAATATCTACCAGAGCCTCTACTTCCGCCCATTTGGTTAAGTAGTCTATTGCCACTATTGCGTGCTTAGCTCCTCCCTTTAGTCTGGTAGGCATTGGTCCTATAAGATCAAGACCCCACATGGCGATTGGCCAGAAGATGTGAGGCTTTGGAGTAACTCGGGGGGGGGGGGGGGGGGGGGGGGGGGGGGTTGTCGAATATCATTAGCATTCTTCTAACATGTTCCATAGCTTTCTACGAATTTTAGAGCATCTGTAAACAATGTCGGCTAGTAGAACCCTTGCCTGAATACTTTGTGTGCCAAGCTCTTACCCCCAGTATGATTCTCGCATATACCATTGTGGATACTCTTCAAGATCTTGTCAGCTTCTTCAGCTTCCACACATGCCCTTGAGAATCCTTTCTTGTATAGTTCCCCATTCATGATAATGTATCAGGTTGATCTGTACTTGACTTATTTTGCTTCAAGGGTATCTCCTAGTAAGGTATCTTCTTGAAGGTACCTTTTGATGGGTGTCATCTAGCTGTTCGGTCCTCCTCGGATCTCAGCTACCATCAATATTTCTTGCTTGGCTATGCTTGGTCAGGCCAAGTGAACTACTGGAATAGTTTTAGATCTTATGCAAGTTGTTGCTGATGTGAGTTTGGACAGTGCATATGCCTTCTAATTCTCCTCTCGGGGAATCTGAGTAACCTTGTATTTTTTAAACCGCCTAAGCAACTCCTTTGCCTCCGCCAAGTAAGCGATCATGTGCTCATCCTTTGCTTGGTACTTGTCTAAGACTTGGTTGATTACCACCTGTGAATCACTAAAGATCTCAACTTCATCCGCTCCTAAAGTCACACACTGTTAGGTTTTAGATTTATGTTGACTTGATTCCATAACAAAATGCTCTTTGTTTGTATTGCCTAGTTGCTTAGGTGGTTCGCGATTGGATCAAGTTTCAAAGAAGGAAAGCAACTTCATATGCAAAGTTCGTCTTCGAGAGGAAAGGTGCTTACTTGGATGCTAAGGTATCAAGATTCTTCTTCCTCTTGTAAGGCGTAGGCGCACACACATAAATTGGAAACATTTGTTTCCTTGCATCATTGCACTAAATTTGTATATCAAATTTCACACATATTGTTGTATGCACATGCATTATACTTAATTTGACAAATTTTGTAAAATTGCAAGTTTTAGGACTATTTCTAGGAAATTGCATACTTGTTTGTTCTTGTGTTTATTTGTTTGTATTGCTATGTTTTTGAACTTGGATTTGAGCTTATATTATGCCTTATTGAGTTCCATATGTTTACATTACTCATTCATTATGTTTCAAGTTTAAAATAGGTAGTTACGAAACTTTCCATGTCATAATCGTACTTGGTTTTCATCCTTGTTTTTTAAGTTGAATTCCATATTTTTTATCAAAAATTTTGTGACTGCCTTGTGCATGATGGAGTCCTGGTTTGTAATATTAAAACAGATTCAAAATCGGAGTTCGGAGGCCGGAGAACGGTTGATAAACGCAAAGGGACTCAAAGGAGGAAGAAAGGGGCCATGTACCCTTTCCCGTGGAGGAGTGTGGGCCTCACGGGAAAGGCTGCCTTCTGCCCCCGTGGAGGCCTCGCACCGCCATTGGATGCAAAGGTGGCACCCTTCATTTGTTGGTTGTTTCCCTCTCTACCTTTTCCTTTAAATACATCATTTCCCTCTCTTTTTAATTGAAGAAGTTGAAGTGAAAGAAACTTGTGCAGAAATTTTCTCTCTAAATTTTCTCAAATTCCAAACACCATAACTCTCTCAAATCAACTCCGATTTTAGATTTTCAAAAGCTGAAATTGTTGGTCTTGAAAAGAGGAACAAGTCCCAAGCATTTTCAGAGTCAAAAAATTTGTAGATATTTCGTGATGATCTGATTTCTACTGGTGAGTCATTATTTGTAAGTGAATCATTTTTCTTCCATTTTTCTTTTATGATCAGCTTGATGAATCTTGTTAATTGATTAAAGAAAAATATTTAGAATTATTTTGATTCAACTTTTGGACTTGTTTGAGTGATTCTTGAAATTAGCTTTTGTGATTTTGTATTGAATATCTTTTAGCTAATTTTGGATAACATGAACTTGAATATAGAATCTCTTTGTGATTTGATTTTGATTGTTGATTTATAGGTTTTTGTCACATGTTCTAGAACTAGGATATTTTGATTGTGATTTCTATCATCTAAATCTAGTTCTTATTTTATTGAATATGTTGTGGATTTCAAGTGTTAACTTGTTCACTTAATTTCAAAGCTAGTTTTTGTGTTTTTTTGTTGAAGACTTGTTCTTCTAGCTTTGATTGACATGTTTAGGTTTCTAGATATTATTGTGAATGATTTTAAATGCCTAATCTAGATCTCTAATCACATGTTCATAAGAATTAGTTACATTTGCTTGTAAGCTTGATTTGTGCAAAACTAGTTCTTCATAGAGTGTGTTTGATCAACTTGCTCTATTTGCTTGTGTTTGCATCATTTGCATTCACTTTGATCATATGCCTTGTGAAGAGGTTGAAAGTCTCATTTCTAAGAGTGATTCTTTGATTTAAGCATTGGAAGTCTTGGCTAGAGTAGGGAGGACTTTGATAGCTAGGCATTGGAAGTCTTGGCTAGGATCAGGGTGATCCGGATAGCTAAGCGTGGAAGTCTTGTCTAGAGTCAGGAGGACTTGGATAGACAAGCAAGAAATCTTCCTAGAGAAGTCAGGTCTTGGATAGGAAGTCGGCATAGTAAGTTCATTAGGCCCGATGGAAAAATAGGTGTAGATAACTTGGAGAGTGAATCTTGTGTGGATTGCCTCTTGAGTGTGTATCTCCTATTTGTCATAGTGATTTACTTTTTGTTGGTGGTTGTCATATCAACTCGTGGATGTTTCCTCATTTTGAGGTTTTGCCACTTAAAAATCCTTTGTGTTGATTTTAGCATTTTAATTTCCTTACTTACTTTAACTTGTATTGTTTCAACTCTTGATTAATTGATCTTATATTGTCTTGTTGAATCAATATATTTGTTAAAGCTTCTTTTTGCAATTGTATATCTTATGAAGAAAAAGAAATTGCAAGAATTTTGAGACTATACTTATTCAACTCCCCTTTAGGTATATTTGACACTGTAAGTGATTAAAGGGAATTTCAAATGTTATCAGAACGGGTGTCTATAAGTAATTAGATAGATCCATATTATAGTGTTTGTGTTAATCGCCAGAGATAAGAACTCGTGAATCTAATTTAACTCATGATAGAAGGACACCTTACCTTTCGATTCTCTCTAAGTCTTCTTCTTGCATAGAAGAACACAACTGTGTGTTTTGTAATAATCCATGATTGATACTATGGGTGATTCAATGCCCAAAAGTGCTTCTGGTGCTAGGCCTCCACTCTTGAAAAGTTGTAACTACTCTTTTTGAAAAAGTATGATAAAAGCCTACATTTGATCAATGAGTGATGTAAAAGAGGAAAATGAGTCCTCAGATGATCGTGAAAATACTAGAAATTACATTGCTCACTCGGCTATATATGAAGGAAGATTTGAGGATAGTAATGAAGACTTCTCAAGTAATGAGGAAAGTGAATACTCTTCAAGTAGTGAAGATATTGAAGTCTCCTCAAATCATGAAGAGATTGAAGCTTCCTCAAATGATGATGAAACGAGATTCAATGACAAGATCCTTCAACTAACTAGTGAAAATGTCAAGAGGAATGATGAGAATAACTTAATGCCAATTTGGTGGTTATAATTAAGGCTCTTGACAATGAAAAGAAGATGTTTTTGAAGAAGATGAGCAAGCAAAGTGAAGTCATCAAGGAGCATGAAAAAACCATTGAAAAATATTTTTCAAAGATGGAGGAAAGTCCTCAAGAGTTGGATGATTTAAAAGAAGACTTTACTATGAAGTTGTTTGTCATGGAAGGAGAGATTATGCAAAAAGAGAACACTTTGACTATCTTGAAGACAAAGGAGTGTGATCTTAAAGATGAAGTTAAATTGCTCAAAGAGTCTATTAATGGTATGAAAATTGGAGCCATTAAGCTTGATGAAGTAGTAAAACTTGGAAAGCATCATGGAGATATGAGTGGCTTGGGTTTTGTAGAAGATGTTAAAAAGACTCTTACAACCAAGAACAAGTCAAGGAAGTCCAAGAAGAAGAAAGACTCAACTACTACTCTTTCAAAAATCAAAGACAAAGACAAGAAGAGCTATGGAACTTCTCAACCGAATTCTCAACCAAAGCATGCACACCCAAAAG
Organism: Dipteronia sinensis; assembly: GCA_033220585.1. Classification (NCBI taxonomy): domain Eukaryota; kingdom Viridiplantae; phylum Streptophyta; class Magnoliopsida; order Sapindales; family Sapindaceae; genus Dipteronia; species Dipteronia sinensis. The sequence continues at coordinate 49,597,884 of CM065641.1, read as the reverse complement.
GTAACTTTTCTAAATTCATTTCGGTTTGTCATTATTGTAATGTGGTTGGTCAAATTAGGCCTAGATGTTATGAATATATTAGGCAATGCAAACTAGGAAATGTGAAACATGATAAAGATGTGAAAAAGTTACCTAATCATTCTCCTAAGAATGAGTTTAAGTCTAGAGCCAAACATAATATCTCTAAGTGTATCCCGGTTTGTCCATTTTGCAAAGGTATTGGGCATTTAGATGGCATATCAAACCAAAATGCTACAAGTATATTAGACAATGCAAACTAGGGAATGAGATGCATGCTAGTGAGATGAAAAGACTTCTTTTGGTTGTTTCTAAACATGTCAAGGCGTTAGAGACTATGCATGATGAACATATGAATAAAAAGAAATCAACAAAGAAAGTTTGGTTTAAGAAGAATAATTTGCATGCTAGTGAGTTGAACAAATCTTCTTTGAAAGATTCCAAACATGATAAAAGTTTTGATGCTTTGAAAAATGTGCATATTGATTATGATCATGTGAAGAAACTTACAAGGAAAGTTTGGATTAAGAAACATGATGTGAAAAAGATTCCTAGTCATTATTCTAAACATGTTGATATTGATAAATCTTTGAATGTTATGCTTAATAATGATAAACTTGTGAAGAAGAATGTCAAGAAGATTTGGGTGCATGAGAATGTGAAAAAGCATAGTGGTCATATACCTAGTCTTGATGAAATATTTGTGCATGGCAATAATGATGAGTTTAATATGAGTGATATTTTCATGAAGAAGATAGTTGATGATTTATCTTATAGATTTCATATTGCCATGTTTAATGATTATGATGTTGTTTGTGTTGGTTCACCTAAGACCAATATGGTCAAAGGTAAGTGCTCTTGTACTTGATTGAGTAGCACATATGAGAATATTTTTTTTGTTCTTGTTAGATAAGAGTTCTAAGTTTGATGCTTGACTAAACTATTTGTGATATGCTGGGTCTAGTATTCAAATTTTGTGTCTCTAGTCAGTACATGAACTTAATATTCTCATACATTCACTATGATAGTCAAAATTTGTTGTTTAACTTTAGAGAAGTTATATCTTGAAATCTATATGGTGATGAATTTTGTTAAGCTTTTGGAGAAAGTCATTTTATATGTTTGTTTGAGTTGAGATGTTTAGTCTTTATTCTCTTGGGAAGACACACCAAAAACATGTTGTCATGAGGACAAACAAGCCAAGAGAGCTCATAAAAAGGGCAAAGAAAAAGCATGCTAAGGTATATCTCTATTCTATAGCTTGCTTTCTTGTTTCATCTTTTCAACTCTATGTGTGCATGACATCATATGGCATGTTATTTTAGAGAACTTTGTTTAGGATACATATGTTTCTCTTTAAATAACGGCCATCTAGAGATCATTAAGTGAAATCATTCACAAAGATCTTTTACATGATGCATGTGTTATATTTTATACTTGTTTCATTGATGAGTAGCATATTTTTGAAAAATATGAGCTTCATATTCAATGAAAGCTACTCTCTTGAGAAGTAATGATCCTAAGTAAGTCTATTTGTATTGCTTTTAGATCATGCACTTTTAAGCCTTAAAACTTGGTTTTCAAAAGTACACACTTTGCCTCTTTCATATGTTTAGTTTGAGTAAGTTGAGTTTGAAGATACGTGAGTTATGGATGCACCTTGAAGTCTTTTGACTAGTACATTAAAGATGACCTATGGTTAGTATCCATTTTGCTTTGGTAAATACATAGAACTCAACTAGCACCTTCACGAAAAGGGCTACAGATTTTGGTTGTGTAGCCGCCGGATGTAGGAAAGAGCTACACCATTATGATGAGTGAAAGCCGTTAGAAGCGTATATGTTTATGTTAGAAAAATCAAAGAAGTTGAGAAAAAGAAAGAATCACTAAAAAAAACTTTGATTCAAAGCCTAAAAAAAAGGCTAAAAGAAGTATAGTTGAAAATTGTGATTGCTCGGGTTGAAAAACAGAAATGGGATGACGAGTCACATGCACACACACGCTCATATATTGAAATCTATTCTCTTAAAAGCAAAAATTTCGGATGATAATCGGTTTGACCTTTTATGGAAAAGCTAAGATGAATAGATGTTGATATGGTTTGCATGTTGATGATCCAATTACTCCTTTATACATGTTTGAAGCAAATCCACACACACACACACACACTTGTTTTGCTTTCAAGTGAATTTGATATACTAGCAGTGTTGGAAGAATTATGAGAGAGATTGAAAATCTTGGTATATCTCTCATAGTTTGTGAAGCTTATTTTGTTGAATTTCTTTAAAATTGCTGGATTGTGTGATTGTGTGGATATCATTGTGAACAATATCCTACCTTGATCTTAGATAGAGCACTTATCAAGGGGGAGCACTATATGCTAGACTTTGTTCTCTTTTATGATATGTTCACATGATTTTTATTTTGATAAAAACATGACATAATTGAACTTTGAAAATGCATGTTACTTATCTCATATATTTGCCTATTTTCCCTTGATTATCCCTTGTTTGTTTCTTTGACTATTCCTTGACAAAAAAGAGGGAGAAATGTATACCTCACCATGTGTGGGAGAAATGTACCTCATGTTGGAGAATGTACCTCTTTGTGGATTATTGACCTTCTTGTATTAAGGGGGAGTAAAGAATTCTTGTGTGTTGAGGTAAAGGAACTAAGGGAGTGCATTAAAATGAACATTTATATGAGATATGTAGAGTCTTGTTTGTTTTTGTGGATATATCTCACCAATCTTAATTGTAGAAGATTTCTTGTTTGTTTGGTTGTGTGTTTCTCACAGGTGCCTTGATGATTAAAGAGGAGAATCTTGACGACTCATGAAGACTTGAAGATATTTTAGTTTAGGGTTCTCTTTGTAATGTGAGGTTGTGGGAATGCAATCAACTATGATTTAGTTTGAGTGATCATTGTATGGTGAGGTTGAGGTTTTGTCATGGAAAATCCAAATGGGGAGATTGTTAGGTCTTAGATTTGTGTTGGCTTGGTTCCATAACAAACCATTATTTGTTTGTATTGCTTAGTTGATTAGGTGGTTCGTGATTGGATCAAGCTTCAATGAAAGAAAGCAACTTTGCAAGCAAAGTTCGTTTTCAAGAGGAAAGATGCTTACTTGGATGCTAAGGTATCAAGATTCTTCTTCCTTTTGCAAGGCGTAGGCACACAAACATATTGCATACATTTGTGTCCCTGCATCATTGCCTAAATTTGTAAAACACATTTACACACATATTGTTGTATGCACATGCATTAGACTTAATTTGACAATTTTTGTAAAATTGCATGTTCTAGGACTATTTCTAGAAAATGGCATACTTGTGTGTTCTTATTTTTATTTGTTTGTATTTCTATGTTGTTGAACTTGAATGTGAGCTTATATTATGCATCATTGAGTTTCGGATTTTTAGGTTACTCATTCATTGTGTTTCAAGTTCAAAATAGGAAGTTACGAAACTTTCTGTGTCATAATAATACTTGGTTTTCATCCTTGTTTTTCAAGTTGAATTCCATATTTTTTATGAAAGTTTTTATGACGTCTCTGTGCATGAGGGAGTCCCGGTTCTTAATCTGAAAATGGATTCAAAATTAGAGTTTGGAGGCTGGAGAACGGTCGAAGAAAGCAGAGGACTGAAAGGATGAAGAAATGGTCCATGCACCCTATCCCGTGGAGGGGTGTGGGCCTCACGGGAAAGACTGCCTTCTACCCCCCTGAAGGCCATGTGCCTCCACAGGATGTAGAGGTGGCACCCTTCCATTTGTTGGTTGTTTTCTTATCTACCTTTTCCTTTAAATATCTCATTTCCCTCTCTTTTTAATTGTAGAAGTTGAAGTGAAAGAAACTTGTGCAGAAATTTTCTCTCTAAGTTATTTCAATTTCTAAACACCATAACTCTATCAAATCAACTCTGATTTTAGATTTTCCTCTCAAATCAACTCTGATTTTAGATTTTCAAAAGCTGAAATTGTTTGTTTTGAAGAGAGGAGCAAGTGCAATTTCAGAGACAAAAAATTTGAATAGTTTTCGTGATGATCTGATTTCTACTCGTGAGTCATTGTTTGTAAGTGAATCATTTTTCTTCCATTTTTGTTTTATGATCAACTTGATGAATCTTCTTAATTGATTAAAGAAAAATAATTAGAATTATTTTGATTCAACTTTTGGACTTGTTTTAGTGATTTTCGAAATTAGCTCTTGTGATTTTGTATTGAATATCTTTTAGCTAATTTTGGATAACATGAACTTGAATCTAGAATCTCTTTGTGATTTGATCTTGATTGTTGATTTCTAGGTTTTGTCACATGTTCTAGAACTAGGATATTTTGATTGTGATTTCTATCATCTAATTCTAGTTCTTATTTTATTGAATATGTTGTGGATTTCAAGTGTTAACTTGTTCACTTGATTTCAAAGCGAGTTTTTATGTTTTTTGTTGAAGACTGGTTATTGTAGCTTTGATTGACATGTTTAAGCTTTTAGATATTTTTGTGAATGATTTTAAATGCCTAATCTAGATCTCTAATCACATGTTCATAAGAATTAGTTACATTTGCTTGTAAGCTTGATTTGTGCAAAACTAATTCTTCATAGAGTGTGTTTGATCAACTTGCTCTATTTGCTTGTGTTTGCATCATTTGCATTCATTTAGATCATATGCCTTGTGAAGAGGTTGAAAGTCTCATTTCTAAGAGTGATTCTTTAATTTGAGCATTGGAAGTCTTGGCTAGAGTCGGGAGGACTTGGATAGCTAAGCATTGGAAGTCTTGGCTAGGATCGAGGTGATCCTAACCAAGCAAGCCTATGGATAGCTGAGGCCTCATACATGCCCAAGCAAGCCTCTAGAGCAGCACGACCGGTAGAGGTCCAGTGGCTCCTCACTTCATGTACTGGGCCGGTCAATGCCCAAGTGAGCCACGGAGCTCCTGTTTCATTCCTGAAGGGTCCAGAGCTTCATTTCAGTTGCTGGGGAAAATTAGGATCCCAAGCGTGCCTTTGGACCACTATCATACTAGTGGCTCCTCTCCATTTGTACCGGGCTATTCAACGCCCTAGCGAGCTACCGATGTTCGGATCCGTTCGGGGAGAGCCCAGAGGCTTCCCACATTTGCTGAGGCTTTATATTTTCCCAAGCAAGCCTCTGGAGCAGCACGAATGGTAGAGGCTTAGTGGCTCCACACTTCGTGTACAGGGCCGGTCAATGCCCAAGTGAGCCATAGAGCTCCTAGTTCATTCCAGGAGGGTCTAGAGCTTCATTTCAGTTACTGGGGACTTCTAGGATCCTAAGCTTGCCTCTGGACCAATATCATGCCAGTGGCTCCTCTCTATTTGTACCGAGCCCTTCAACGCCCTAGAGAGCCACTGATGTCCCGATTCATTCGAGGAGAGCCCAGAGGCTTTCCTACATTTGGTAAGGCTTTCTACATGCCTAAGTAAGCCTCTAGAGTAGCAGCACCGTTGCAAGGCCTAGTGGCTCCTCACTTCTTTTACTGGGCCGGTCAACGCCCAAGTGAGCCACTGTTGTCTCGATTCATTCTAGGAGGGTTCAGAGCCTTATTGCAGTTTCTAGGGACTTCTAGAATCCCAAGCGTGCCTCTAGACCAGTATCATGCTGGTGGCTCCTTTCCATTTATACTGGGCCATTTAACGCCATAGCGAGCCAATGATGTCTCGATCCGTTCGGGGAGAGCCCAGAGGCTTCCCACATTTGCTGAGGTCTCCTACATGCCTAAGCAAGCCTCTGGAGCAGCAGCACCGCTGCAAGGCCCAGTGGCTCCTAATTTCTTGTACCGGGCCGGTCAACGCCCGAATGAGCCACTGCAGTCCCGATTCATTCCAGGAGTGTCCAGAGCTTCATTTCAATTGCTGGGGACTTCTAGGATCCTAAGCATGCCTCTGGACCAGTACCAGGCCGGTGGCTTCTCTCTATTTGTATCAGGGACATTCAACGCCCTAAGGAGCCACTACGGTCCCGATCCATTCGAGGATGGTCCAGAGCCTCAATTCATTTGCTGGGGAATTCTGGGATCCCAAGCATGCCTCTGGACCAATATCATGCTGGTGGCTCCACTCCGTTGTACCGAGCCATTCAACGCCCTAGTTAGCCACTGAAGTCACGATCCGTTCGAGGAGAGCCAGAGGCTTCCCACATTCGGTAAGGCCTCATACATGCTTAAGCAAGCCTTTGGAGCAGCAGCACCATTGCAAGACCTGATGTTTCTCATTTATTGTATCGGGCCACTCAACGCCCCAGTGAGTTACCGAGGTCCCTGGTTCGTTCAAGTGGAGTCTTGAGTCCCATTATGATCGCTGAAGACTCTTATTTACCTCGAGTGAGCCCTTAAACTGGTTACATCACTTGGGGACTAAAAGCTCACTATTCTCTCTGGCAATCCCCAAGGGAGGGACGGTGACCCCTACATTCAGAGATCTGATCAGGCTACCAATCTATGATAAAAGCACCTGAAAATTGAGATTTCTTGTGTAGAAATATCTGATACCATGGACCGGATTAATCCCTCCGAGAGGATTACCTTAAGACCAGGAGAGCTACACATCACTCCTGATGCTCTGAACCGGATTAATCCCTCCAAGAGGATCGCCTTGAGACCAAGAGAGCTACATAGCACTCATGATGCCCTGGACCAGATTAATCCCTCTAGGAGGATCCCCTTGCGACCAGGGGAGCTATACATCACTCATGATGCCCTGGACCAGATTAATACCTCCAGGAAGATCGCTTTGAGACCAGGAGGGCTGTACAGCACTCCTAATGCCCTGGACCCGATTAATCCCTCAAGAAGGATCACCTTAAAACCAGGAGAGCTACACAACACTCCTGATGCCCTGGACTGGATTAATCCCTCCAAGAGGATCGCCTTAAGACCAGAAGTGCTATACATCACTCCTGATGCCTTGGACCAGATTAATCCCTCTAGGAGGATCTCCTTAAGACCATGAGAGCTACAGAGCACTCCTGATTCCCTAGACCGGATTAATCCCTATAGGAGGATCGCCTCAAGACCAGGACAGCCAAATGGCCCTCCTGCTGCCCAGGCCGGGCACCACCTCCTGCCAGGAAGGATCTGGTTCATTTAAGGCATAGTTGCCTGCCAGATCAAGGCCTTGGCCGAGCACCACTCCTCACCAAGAAGGGTTTGGTTTGTAAGAGCATAGTTGCCTGCCAGACCAAGGTTGCGAAGTTGTGCCCTGGTTGCCCATCGCTTCCTCAAGACCACGACTGAGCTAAATGGCCCTCCCGCTGCCTTGGCCGAGTACCACCCCCACCAGGAAGGATTTGGATGGCATAGTTGCCTACCGGGATCTTTTCGTCAATGTGTTCGCCTTGTTTTCGCCAAAGTACCAGGATTCCTAGAACAGGAATGCCAGGTACCCAGACTGGCCACCGGAATCTCACCTCTATAATCGAGCAATACAGTTTGTCATATTTTACCTTTCTTGCTTATTAAATTTATGTTAACTAGAGCGTCGAAAATTCCACCCAAGGGAATATCCTCATCTGTGGTTTGCCACCGCTCATTTGTTTTGCAGGAGTTCCAGGTACCCGAATTCGCCTATGTTTCACCTATGTATAAAGACCTGGTATGAAAGTGGCTTTAATTGTCTACCAATATTTTTTCTACTAAGTACCGGGATTCTTGATGCTGGAATGACCAGTACCCTGATTTGCCTAAGCCAAGCGTGCTGGGAATGGTTTTCGTTTCAAGTAATGGCTACTAGTAAGAAACAACGAGAAAAATTCTTTAAGCAGTACAAGATCCTGACTCCAACCCCAACTTGGTATTGGTGTTCAAGTCAGGGGGGACTTCTGTTAACAACTATTTTGGGCAGGGGTCCAAAGAATAATTTTCCATATGTCGGGAGCCTAGTAGAACCTAGATCGAGACCGGTACCCAGATACCGGGGATACTTGATACCATGAACCAGGAAGAAGTCAATGCCACATCGCCACTTTCTTAATAGCCATTTCCATCAGGCTAGCTCCTAGCAGGACCTAAGTAGAGATCATCTCGGTTCCCATGTACCAAGAATCATTGATGCCACGATTGGCAGAACCACGATACTGTCACATACCCTTCTCTCTGGTACCTAGAAGTACCGGTACCACGCCACCATTACCTGGTATCCCGGTACCGCGATACTTGTCCTGGACTGATCTATTAAAGTGTATCCCATCCACTAAGTAGGGAGAGTGACATCGAGGAGGCTCCAATGCGCTAAAGAGTGAATTACCCAAGCAGAAATGGACCGGTACACCAGAGAGCCTAGAGCAGTACCTAGACCAAAGGAATGAAGCCAGGTTTCGCCTTCAACGCAATTATTGATGAAATCAGTCAACTCTTTAATGGCCATTCACAACGCCATTAATGAGGAATCAGTCAAATCTATTAATGGAGATATTCACAATGCCATTAATGAGAAAATATTCAACTCCATTAATGCCAAATCAATGTTCCTTTGATTGCGAATTAATTAATGGAGTGGGCAACAAGAATCAGAACATATAAATACGACAAAGCTCTCTCTAATAAGGGGTTCAAGTTCAGAACCAAGGTCCAATCCGAAAAATGGGATCCAGAGATCAATAAAAAAGAGAGACACCATCATCTATCAAGCGATGGAGATTTCACCCACCTTTCTACCAGAAATACAGTTCACCATCTCCTACCATTGTATCAACTATTAAACATGTTATTTTCACCAGGAATATACTGGTACCAAGTGGTACCCCTTCACCTATGACTTACCAGGTCTCAGTTTATACTAATGTAAGCTTTCTGTAGCATCTCTCGTGATGTATATATATAAAGAAGGGTTTTTCTCCTTCATATGGACACTTCCTGGGGGTTTTTAAGCATATGATCATTCGTGATGCTTTTTCCCCCCTAGGTCAGTCCAACTCTATTAAAGAATTGTCATATTTTCGTCTATCTCTTTTGTTATGCATGTATGGAAGCTAGATCTGACCCCACTGGTCCTAGCTTTCTGTTATCTACCTAAATGCATGCCAAGTCACGTATAAAGGAGGTAGAAAACCATCTGGATCAGCTAGAAGAACCGAGACAGGTACCGGAAGAACCCAAAGGCGAAGGATTGCTATCATGTGGTCCCATCCTTCACGATCATATCAATACCGTCGAGGAACACCTATCCCTTCTCATTGCTTGCTACTTGGGTTAGAGAACTACAGAGGAGACATAGAGAAGAGACCGGGTACCGGGACCAAATACCGCGATCGGGTACCAGGATCAAGTATCATTGACCAGGGATCTGGACCAGGACAGCCACCCATACCAGCAAGGGGACCTCAAGTACCATCTCTTCTACCTATCCTCGATGCCCCGACGGGTAGGATGAATGTTCTCCTACTTACTGCATCTTACTGTTTCACCTTACCAGAATTATAGTACGAGGTACCTACCCATGCTGCGACCTCCGGGGTAGTGGGTTGAGGGTCTTGATCAGAATTTTACTCCCTGACTGAATTTTCCTATTAACAAACCTTTTGCATGACAATGATCTACGTGAAGTGCACACATGCAATCATGATGAAATCACAAACAAATAGAGATAGTAGATCAAACACAGTCTATGAACATGCAATTAAAGAACTTGATTAGGCTTTCAAAAATCAATCACAAAGATATCTAAAAACCTAAGCATGTTAATCAAACAAGAACTAGATTAGAAAAATAGAAATCACAATCAAATTATCCTAGTTCTTAGAACTTGTGACTAAACCTAGAAATCAACAATCATGCTTAAGAACACAAAGTATTTCTAGTTTCAAGTAAATGTTCTTCAAAATTAGCTAAAACATGTTCAATCAAAAATCACAAAAGCTAATATTGAAAATCACTCAAACAAGTCTAAAATTTGAATCAAAATCATTCTAAACATTTTTCTTTAATCAAATAGGAAGATTTAACAAATTGATCACAAAAGAAATGTAGAGAAGATGATTCACTTACAAATGATGAACACACGAACTGTTGTCAGATCACCGTGAAAATCTTGGACATCATTTTGTTAGGATTATGCTCAATAGCAAGAGTGTAATGATGTATTTGAAAATCTTTTCATATTAATAAAGTGATTTCTAGTTTAACAAATCTTATAGCATTTATAGTTTAATTATTATAATTGTCAAAAGTAAATAATCATAAGGTCAAAAGACTATGAGAGATGAAGAATTGTTCATACATCTGGATATGTATGAGGTAGACACAATTCTTTAGTTAGTCTTGAGCAATGTTCACAACTTAAGATAAAGGTTGGGCGCCTTTACTTTGTTAAAGTTGTAGATTCTTTTTCTAGCATTTGAGTAGGATCAAATGTGTTATGATAAGTCTAAAATCATCAAAGTGTAGTGTCTTTGGGCAAAAGAATCTAGTGCACTAGGTGCATTGAATAGGATCATAGTGAAATACTTTATCTAGAACCGGTCAATGGATAAAAGTTTTCACTTGAGGACAATCGGAGAGTCTATCTCAATCCTGAGATAAATGATGGACTTATGGTTACAATTGTTATCATTTGAGCTATCAATGAGTATGATTATATAGCATAGTCTATCCTCCATAGTTTGGTGGTATTCATTTGTTAATCGATAGAGGACTTCATTTATAGATATGGACATCGTGGCTCTATTTATTAAATGTGAGTAGAATATCATCATATGGATGTTTTGAGGTATTGGATATTAAATCTTAATGTTAAGTTTTCAATAGTGTCTATTAAAACATGGCTTCTAGACAAGTCAAAATATCCAAGTTCAAAATGTGGTCATATGAGTAAATATGGTAACTAGGAGAGCTATAGGCTGTCTATGAACTCTTGGCAATTACTGATATTCTTCACGAGGATACACTATCTCCAATAAGATTGTCTAGGGTAGGAATGAGAAATATTATCTTATTCTATCTTTATTTAAGAGTTCAATTTTAGCTCTTTAGTGGAATGAGCTAAAATTAATAGATCGGACCTAAGTGAATCGTTTGTTGATTGTGATTAGGCTATGTCTATTGAAGCTTAAATTAGATAGTCCGCCAAGATCCCCAATCCGCACAAACTTGCATGGATCACTTGATATATTCTACCGGACCAATTCTGGGTCCATCTAGAATTGTTTTTGGATTTCGAAATCCAAAGGTGCGGTCTTATGTGATCAAGACATGCGGTAACTCTTCAAAAAGGCCTGGAATAGGTGGCCAAGGATGTAGGAATCCTAGGGTGGCCCCAATAGGGTGCGTTCAACATTCCATTAATACATTAAGAATATAATTTGCATATTTTAAATAAACGGGCTGCTAAATTATATTAATGTATTGTTAACGAAAAATTTGCTCGAGGCGAGAAATCTCAGTTAATACCCTCAAGGCCACTATCACGGAGGTGGTGGCCGGGGGTAGGTACCTTTGGTATCAGATTTGAAATGGACGTTAAACATTGATGATGACACAATGTGAAAGGGAATATCGTGACTATATTATTAATTGCATGTCGTATACATAAAAATCTCTCAAACACACTCTATCTCTTTGGGATACAATAGGGTGGCAACCTTGTGCCTGTCGAAAAATAGCTCTCCCCTCTCCTTTATCTCTGGAGCTCCAATCCTTTATTTATACATAGTCTTGATAGGTTAAGTTCATGATTTCCCGCCTTGATTTTCTCAATCCTCCCCTCCATATCGGGGGGGGATCTTTTATTTAAAAGTCATTGACTTTGTTTTAATAACGGATTCAAGAATATCTTCGATGGTGATAAGTTTGTTTCCTTTTTGGATTCAGTCACTTGTTCTACACGTAGTGCTTCCATGTTTGTTGTAGGTATGATCCTGTGAATCTTCATGGCATGATTCCTCATAGAGGTCGTCGAGTATGGCATCTATTGATTTCTCATAGAGGCAAAGTGTCTTGGCCTTGGTGCTAGGAGCTTGGTCTGACTTTCCCAGGTCCTGACTTTCCCAAGTCCTTTGGAGCTTTAAATTGCCCCCTGTGGACGCTCTTCGATGGCAGCGGGGCTTTGACAAGCTTCCCCTGCTTGTCCAAATCGTTCTGAACCTTCCTTCACTGAGGTGGAGCAATATATTATAATGCGAGCTTGGAGCCTAATAGACTTCTCTCTGAGTTTGGAGAGGATGGCGGGCTTCTAGGGAGGTTGCGAGGTAATTTTGGCTTCGGTGTTACGAGCTCGAACCGATTGTGTCTAGCTCCGTAGCTGGACCTCAGGAACCGCGGTTCCATGGTGAATCAGCTTGGGCCTGGATTCGGGTTAGGAGGGTGGAGAATTTCCCTATGGTCCCCAGCCAAATTTGGATATTAACAGAAGTCCCCTTTGACTTGAACGCAGGTGATTGAGTTTTGGGGTTGGAGTCAAATTTCCTATTTTAAGTGGGAAATTTTCCCTCCATTACCGTTACCAGAATCCTGGTGGAAATCATCTCATTAATTGCCCAAGTGACGTGGCGAGTGTAGACCGGTGAATTCCTAAAATAATCCGGCTGCGTTACGGCCATTCCGTGATTTAAGGCAATCCCACAGAAGATTTTGCTTTTGTGTCACCGACGACATTGCTCTATCCACTCCTATTTAAACCCGGCTGTTTCACCGCCTTCTTCATACTTTCCTTTCTTTCAAACTTCAAACTTGTTGCAGAGAAAAAGTTCCTCTTTCTTTCGTTGGCCTCGTAAACCTCGCTCTAGCATGTCGAAAACCAGCCACGACTCCATCGATTCCATTGTTGATGGCGAGGAGGTCGCCAGTGTCGCCCACAGAAAGTGGGCATGAATGAACTTTGACAGCATTGACTCTCGTCCACATCCGCAACTACGGCGGTCAAATAGAAATGTCGTTGTTAAGCCAAACTTGGCTAAGGACCAAAGGGAAATTTTCACCGTCCTAGTCTGACTCCAGACAAGAGACCATCCACCAGGAGACCACGCTTCCTAAAGCTGGGCTACGATACCACCCCACAGAAATAAAGGCGAGCTCTAGAAACACCCGGAGTAGAGCCCGACGCGACCAGATCAAGCCCACGTCGTCAAACCTGAAATCAGAGAGCTCCATCGGGGTCGAGATTACCTCGCAATCTCTCTTGAAACTCTCCTAAACCCCGCTATCACAGATGAGTGTCCACAAGGTGTGGCATCAAGCTCCAAGAAATCAAGGGAGGTCAGACCAAGCTCCTGGCTAGGTTAAGCACCTGAATACTGGAACCAAGACACTGATCTACCTCGCTATCTGATCTACCTCACCATACATGCCATATTCAATTACCTCTATGAAGGATCATGCTGTGAAGATACGAGGATACACTGGATCATATATGGAAACATTACATACATGCAAAACAAGTTATAGAGTCCAAAGAGGAAACAAACTGATCTCCACCAAGATATTCTCAATTCGGCTATTAACTCAAAGTCAATGTCATGTAAACAAAAAATCCCGCCCGATAAGGAGGGGAGAGACTGAGAAAATCAAGGGGAGAGTTAGTTGACTTAACCTACAAAAACTACATATAAATAGAAAGAAAAGGGAAGGAGAATGGGACTTTTTTTCGACAGGCATACGACAACAACCCTACTACACCCTAGCGAAATGGAGAGCCATTGAGAGATTTTGTACACGATACACCATTAATAAAAATAAAGAAAGCATGTCATTCTTTTTTTTTGGTGGTACTCATAGTATTACTTTTTGTCATTTTGAACAAGCTATCTGTGGGAAGACCCACACCCAGTAAATCAAATCAACCATTTGCATTTTTATTTGTTTTACAGGAACCATGAGGCTCCGCTCCTCCCTAGGACAACATGGAGCTTCGGAACAACTTTCGGCGATGCCAACACGAAAGGCCCCAAGGAAGGGGAAGAAGTCTGGACATCGTAGTCAAGCTCCAGTCCAGACGACTAATGCGCGGGCTTCTGGCCACCCTGTGATAAGCCAGGCCGCGCTCAACCAACAAGCGGCAGCCTTCGTGGAAACCGTTCACCTCCGTTTGCTCACCGAAGGCATCACAATCCAACCAACAAACCCAAATGATCAGGGAGAGCCGAGTAGGCCGGGGACCAGGCAGCCTGCCTTCGACCGCCTGGGACCTCCTCCTCCAGAGCCAGCTCGCTACAGGACTGGTCTCTAACCTTCAATCCGGGATAGGCTAGGACCCATGCCCCCAATTCCGAGAAGACCTTCACAATATCAGCCCAAGCTAGTTAAGTCTGCAGCAGATGCACTAACTCGGGAGCAACAAGAGGCACCTCGCCCGTCGATCTTAAGAAGAGAAACACGGGCCCATGAGGAAGGAAGCCGATAAACCTCTCGAGTAGATCCCGCTCATGAAGAGGATCGGGTCGAGGTCGCTAGTTTATCGGAGGGATCCGATATCGAAGAATCCGAGGTCAATTCAAAGAAACCCGGGAATAAGCGACTGAGGGATCAACTGGTGAAGTTATAGAAAGAGGTCCAGCAGATACGAAAGGGAAAGAACAAAGAGGATAAGAAGGATCCATTGAGCGAGATGAACGCTCCCTTCACTAGAAGGATCCGGAAAGTGGAGCTCCCACCAAAATTTATAATGCCAACAGATAAGTTCTTCGGAACGGAAGACTCTTTAAGTCACCTGGAGAGCTTCATCCAACAGATGGAGGTCCAGAATACTACCAGAGCAGCTATGTGTAGGATGTTCCCAACGACCCTAACCGATTATAAGAAGACCTGGTTCAGGAAGCTACCTGCTGGTAGCGTGGATTCTTTCACAAAGTTATCAACAGATTTTTGCTCTCAGTTCCAAGGAGTCAAACCTTGTCCAAAAGATCCCATACACCTCCAATATATGATTCAGGAGCGGGGTAAAACACTTCGATTGTACGTGGAACGTTTTCACAAAGAAGTCACACAGATGGGAGTCTTTGCCGAGAAAGAGACTCTCGCCAATTTCAGGCGAAACCTGTGGGCGAGAAAGCTTTTCTGTTCCTTCGCCGAGAGACCTCCAGAGACTTACCAAGAGGCCTATGATCGGGCTCTTGAGCAGGTCGAGATAGACGAATAGCTCAAAGTCAAGATGGAACACGATGATATGAGAACTGCAAAGCGTCAGAAAAAAGAAGCTCCCAAATCTGAGCCAGCTCAGAAAAACCAGAACAAATCCCCCAATAAATCGACATACCGTTTCCCCGTTGCTCAGCTCAAGCAGGAAAGGTATCCAGTAAAATGAACCCCTCCTCAAGATTCGCCTCCTCCTAGGACTGTAGCTCCCATAATGCGAGGGGAGAAATGGTATGATTATTACACGCCCCTTGAACTCCTCCCGGGAAACAGTCTACCTTGCTATACGGGAAAAGAGGCTACTCCAAAAGCCCTCACCCATGAAAGCTCCTGTCGATAGGAGGAACCAGTACAAATACTGTGACTTCCATGAAGACGCAGGCCACAACACTTCAGAGTGTTATAATTTGTGCAACCAGATCGAAGCCCTGATAAGGGGAGGATGTTTGATTGAATTCTTGTAGTAGGTCAAAGACAATATTCAGACTAGAAGAGAGGTACAATCCGAGATCCGCAAGCATGCGGAGAAGAGAAAGGGGGAACAAACTAACTTAATACAACAGATACAGGTGATACACAACATCATCGGAGGTCCCACATTGGCCGATACCTCAAATAATTCCAGGAAAAACCATGCAAGAAAGATTCCCTGTATAGAAGAAGGTTGAAGTATCTTCAAGGTCAACCAAAGCCCGCGGAGCCCTCCCAGTCAGCACAGATCGTTTTCACTTAAGCAGATGTTTTTAACACCGTGCAGCCTCATGATGATCCTATGGTGATCACGATACAGATTGCCAACTGCATGATCCATCGTGTGCTCATTGATATCTTATTCAAGGATACCTTGGAAAAACTAAACGTGAAGCAATAGAGTTATAACAGCTGTACAACTTCGCTTTATGGATTCACCGGTGATTCGATCATACCGGTGGGATCGAAGATCCTCCCAGTGATCTTCGGACCCACACCTCTCCAACAGAATGTTATGATAGACTTTGTTGTGGTTGACACCCCATCGACTTATAACTCCATCTTAGGAAGACCATTCCTCTCCTCCTTGAAGGGAGTCTTGTCTATATACCACAATGTCCTGAAATTCCCAGTGGAAACCAAGGTGGGAGAGATACGCGGAGATCAACAAGCAGCTAGGAAGTGTTACGCGGTGTCCGTCAATCCTACAGCTTTAGCAAAACAGTTCGTACTGGTTGCAACAATCCAGGACATGGAGGCATTCGGGATAATCCAGGAGATATGGAGGCATCTGGGATAATCCAGGAAGATATGAAGGCATCCCGAATAATCCAAGATGATATGGAGCCCGCGGAGCATCCAGAGAGAGAACCCATTATGCCTTATGAGGAAGAACAGAGCAAGGATCGGGCCAGCGGGCAACCCGTAGATAGACTAGAGGATATACCCATCAGAAATGATGATCCCTCCAAGGTCGTCAAGGTCGGGGCTGCCCTCGAACCAGAAGTGAAAGAAGGCTTGATTGGGCTTCTCAGAGAATTCAACGACATCTTTGCTTGGAGCCACGATGAGATGCCCAGGATCCTCGTATCATTAGCCGCTCATCGACTGGTGGTAGATCTGACAGTCAAGCCCGTCAAACAGAAGAGGCGTCATTTTAACGCTGATAGGAATGTTGCGGTGCAAGAAGAAGTAGACAAATTGATCAAGGCAGGGTTTATCAGAGAAGTGCGCTACCCCGAGTGGATCGCCAACGTAGTCATGGTTACGAAGGCGAATGGGAAATGGCGTATGTGTGTCGATTACACCGACCTCAACCGGGCATGTCCAAAAGACAGCTTTCCCTTACTAAAGATCAATCAGCTGGTTGATTCTACGTCCAGAAATAAACTTCTTAGTTTCATGGACACGTTCTCAGGGTATAACCAGATTAAGATTCACCCGGCTGACTAAGATAAGACCAGCTTCATCACTCGGCAGGGCTTGTACTGCTACAAGGTAATACCGTTTGGCTTGAAGAATACAGGGGCTTCATACCAGCGGTTGGTTAAAAAGCTGTTCAAGCCCGAGATCGGAAGGACTATGGAGGTATACATCGATGACATGACCATAAAATCACCAACCGCAGAAGGACATCGGGAAGACCTTCGCAAGACTTTTCTTATCCTAAGAGTAAACCAGACGAGTTTGAACCCCTCCAAATGCGATTTCGGGGTAACATCGGGGAAGTTTCTAGGTTTCATGGTCCATGAGAGAGGCATAGAGGCCAACCCAAAAAAAATCAAAGCTATCTTAGACCTGGAACCCCCCACATCACTTAAATAGGTGCAGATCTTGACTGGGCGTGTAGCAGCACTCAACCGGTTAATCTCTCGCTCCACCGATAAGTGCCTCCCATTCTGCAAAGCCATCAAGCAAGGGAGAAACATGAAATGGAGCCCGGAGAGTGAGCAAGCTTTGAAGGAATACCTAACAAGCCCGCCATTGTTGGTCAAGCCAGATCACGGAGAGGAGCTGCAAATCTACCTGACCGTCTCAGAAACTGCAGTAAGCGGAGCTTTGGCGAAGGAGTGTGGTGACGGGATTCAAAGGCCTATATATTACGTGAGTCATGCTTTAACCAAGTCAGAAAAAAAATTATATTCTCTTGGAGAAGCTCGCCTATGCTCTGGTGACCTCGGCGAGGAAGCTTTGTCCCTATTTTCAAGCTCATTCAATAGTAGGGATGATGGACCAACCTCTCAGCCAATTCTTACAAAGACCGAATGTATCGAGGAGGCTAGTCTTATGGGCCGTAGATCTCACTCAGTTCGACTTAAAGTATAAGCCTAGGACAACGATCAAAGCGCAGGCTTTGGCAGATTTCATTGCAGAATTTTCAGCGCTCCCAGGCCAAGCGAATCCCTTGGTGTCGAACATGGTCCCTGAGAAGATTTCCGAGATCAATAATTGTCCGGAAGATTACAAGTCTTGGACCCTCTATATAGATGAAGCATCTGGGCAAGCTGGGGGAGGAGCTGGTGTGGTCTTAATAGACCCAGAGGGGACTGAATTCTGTCACTGCTTCAGATTCGAATTCAAAGCCACCAATAATGAAGCGGAATACAAAGCCCTCATAGCCGTGATGAAGGTAGCCATCGAACTGGAGGCCGACTACCTGGAAATCAAGAGCAACTCATTACTTGTAGTCAATCAGGTGTCTGGGGTATACCAGGAAAATGGAGATAACATGGCCGCTTACTTAAAACTAGCTCAGTCGCTTAAAAATAAATTTAAGGGATTCAAGATTGATCAGGTGCCTCGACACCAAAACCACCGCGCAGATGTTTTAGCCAAGATAGCAGCAAATGGAGGCCAATCCTTACAGCGGGGAGTTCACCTCCAATTGATCTTCCAACCAAGCATAGCTGCAAGTAAGGAAATCTATTCCCTAGATCGTCAGCCTTGCTGGATAGACCTGATCGTTGCCTACTTCTGAGAGGGAAAGCTTCCCGAGGAGCCCGATCAAGCCCGAAGAATTAAAAGGCTCTCTATCCGATATTGCCTTATAGATGGGTACCTCTATAGGAGGGGTAGATCCCTCCCCTTACTTTGATGTTTACATCCTAATGACGCTAAATGGGCATTAAAAGAGGTTTATTCTGGGGACTGCGGGAACCACATCAGTGGAGAAGCTTTAGCGTATCAAGTGCTTCGTATGGGGTACTACTTGCCGACCATCCACCAAGACACAAGAAACTTTGTACGATCTTGCGAGCCATGTAAAAGGACTTCGAACTTGAACCACTTGCCACCAAAGCGACTGTCATCTCTCAGTTCACCCTACCCCTTTGCCATGTGAAGGATCGACCTAATTGGACCACTTCCCACCGCTCCAGGACAAGTTAAATATGCTATCGTGGCTATCGATTATTTCACAAGATGGGTTGATGCTGGGCCGCTTTCTCGAATATCAGAAAAGAATACGACAGAGTTCATCAAAACTAACTTGGTCTGTAGATTCGGGACCCCTCTCATCATTGTGGCCGACCAGGGCAAGCAGTTTGACAACGCCTGATTCAAAGACTTCTGCAAGGGTTTAGGAATCTGCCTCAGGCTCGCCTCAGTAGCCCATCCTCAGACCAACGGGCTAGTGGAGTCCACCAATAAGACTATTAAGAAGCTTCTGAAGAAGAAACTATAGCAGAAAAAAGGTAAATGGGCTGAAGAGCTGCCCGAGGTCCTCTGGGCATACCGGACTACAAAAAAGACAGCTACCGGGGAGACACCTTACTTCCTGGCTTTCGAAGTTGAAGCGGTCCTCCCCATCGAGCATAAATTGACTTCATTCAGGGTGCAATATTTTGAACCCGAAAGCAACGAGGTCAAGCTCTGAGCTAATCTAGACCTCCTAGAAGAGAAATAAGACCGGGTAGCTGAGAAAGTAGCGATCAACCAGAGCAAGATCGCTAGGTATTTCAACCAAAGGGTCAGAGCCCAGAATTTTAAAGAAGGAGATCTGGTGCTCAGGAAGGTGACCTCGAATACTCGGAAAAGGTCGGATGGAGTCCTAGTCCCCAACTGGGAAGGGCCATACTTGATAAAGGTAGTTGCTCGCAATGGAGCCTACAAACTCGAAGACATGAATGGACAACCCATCGACCACACCTGGAACACAGATCATTTGAGGAAATTCTACCCTTGAGCAGAGAACTCCCAAGCAGATTACCCCCATTTAGGTTTCAATAAAATCCTTAATAACGATGTACTACATCTCGATCATCAATAAAGTCTGCATTTTTTCTTTTTCTCCGATTATGTTCAACATTAGTATCTACATATTCGACTGGAAAATTCAACATCATCACCTCAAGACTAGGGGTGAGCCGGGGAAACCCCCTTGTTGCCTCTGATGCCTTGGCCGGACACCACCCCCCGCCAAGAAGGGTCCAAGGGTAAGAGCATAGTTGCCAGCAGGACCTGGAGACCAGGGACTAGTCGGGGAAGCCCCCTTGTTACCCCTGATGCCTTGGTCGGGCTACCACCCCCAAGAAGGGTTTGAGTGTAAGAGCATAGTTGCCATCCAGACATCGAGACCAGAAAATAGCTAAATTGTCCTCCTGATGCCTTGGTCGGGCTACCACCCCCAAGAAGGGTCTGAGTATAAGAGCATAGTTGCCATCCAGACCTCGAGACCAGGAAATAGCTAAACAGCCCTTCTGATGCCTTGGTCGGGCTACCACCCCCAAGAAGGGTCTGAGTGTAAGAGCATAGTTGCCATCCAGACCTCAAGACCGGGAAATAGCTAGACAGCCCTCCTGATGCCTTGGTCGATGATGAGCATATTTTTATATATATTTATTGCTCTTAAAAATAGATTTAATAGTCTAATTTTATATTAGTTTTATTTTAATTAGATTCATTTTGGTGAAACAGGAATAAAAAGCAATTGAGTGTGGAATTGGAGTTAATTGGAGCATTTTGAAATATTAAATTAACTTGGGTCAAAAGAAGATTTTTTGGGGACCAAAAGCAAATCTAAATCAAGCCCAATTCAAAGACCACAAGTGGAGCCCAAGTCCATAAAGAAAGGAAGAAAATTGGTGTGCGTTTTGAAAAAAAGAAATATAAAAAATTAGAAAAAAAAGTAACTAGGTTAAAGAGAGGGGACCACCTAGGATGTAAAAGAAAAAAAAAAGCAAAAAACAATATATAGAGGGGGCATCGTTTGGTGGCTTGGTGCGCAGCAGCCAGAGAAAGAAAATAGGTGAGGGGTGCGCAGCAGCCGAAGGAAGAAAATAGGAATTTTTTTGTGCATGAGCCGTGAAGAAGAAAAAGAGTCAGCTGTCGGGGATTCTTGTGTGCAAACATTGGTTCTGACTTGGCTCAGATTCATATCAAACTCGCATTTGTCATCATGCCGGGTTTTAATCCAATTTCTGTTCTTGATTTTACTATGTGTTTCTAATTTTATTTCTGAGGTGTAGGATGAAACCTTATTGACAATGTGATTGTTTTGGCTATTTATTATAATTCCCAAATTGTTTTTAATGTTTATAATTCTTATTTTTCATTGATTGATATTAATTAAATTGTTTCACCTTTAATATCAAGTATTTTGGGTAGTTATGATTGATTTTATTAATCAGGCTTTGTGTTTAAATGCTTGAATTAAGAGCCTTGATTATATGTTTTTCAAATATTGGATACATGTAATACTTGGGTCTTATACATTAAGTCAATTGGAATAAAGAATTTACAAAAGATTAATTTTTAAGCACTTAATTGATAAATCTTGAGAAAGCAATGGATTGATTTCTAAATTGCTACTCATAATATTGGGAATTAATAATTTGAATAGTAAAACGTTGCATTGTTGATAACGGTGGATTCCGAACCTCAGACTTTTCTTCCATTGAGTAAAATTTGCAATTTTAGTTCTTTAATTTAGTTGCATGTTAATTTAATTTTTTGTAGTCTTAATTAATTCAAAAATTCACCTTTCGTTAACTAGATTAGAATTAGATTAAATTTAGATTCGATTAGTTTTTCATCAGTCCTCGTGGGATCGACCTCGTACTCCGCATAAGCTATTTTATAAGAGACTCGTGCGCTTGCGAGTAAATTTACAAAATTTTATCACAACAAGTTTTTTGCGCCGCTGCCAGGGATCTGATGGAAAGATTAGTTAATCTAGATTTTATTTGATTCTTCTACTAGTTGTAGTTTAGGATTTATTTTGTTATTTTTGCTTTTTAAAAAAATGAATATTTTTTTTTAGTGTTAGTTGTTTTGTTTTTCTGTTGGTCTTTACTTTTATAGTTAGTGTCAGCAGTGTTAGTTTAATTGTTAGTGTGTTATCAGTGTCAATTTGTTATTTGTTTGCTTTGTACTATTCGTGAGTTAGTCATTAATTAATTTGTTAGCTGTTAGTTGTTAGGAATTTTTGTGTGAGAATAGCTGCACTAACTTTGTTTGTTTTGGTATCAAACTATCAGTGCATTTTTTTAATTTATATTTTATTAGTCTATTTCTTTTATTTATTTCATTGTTTGCTATTTTCCGTGTCAATTTCTGATTTCCTTTGCTTGAGAATATTATTGACTTTATGACTAGAGATTTGTGGCTAGGATCTGTGCATGTTTATGCGTGCTTGGGGACGGGATTCACATAATCGTTTGATTAGGATTAATAACTCTGCATTTAATATGGCTGAAAATGATGGAAACAATGACAACAATCAAGTAGGGGAACATGTAGCACCCGAGGAGAGACCTCTTAGGGAGTACTTTTTACCGGTCACACCTAATCACTCTTCTTGCATTGTGTTGCCCCAGACTACGGCGACACACTTTGAGCTTAAACCTAGTGTTATACAGCTCATCCCATCATTCCATGGACTAGATAGAGAGGACCCTTACATGCATGTTAAGGAATTCCTAGACATATGTTCAACCTTTAGGTTCTAAAATTTCTCAGATGAGTCCGTTAGGCTTCGCTTGTTTCCATTCTCTTTAAAAGATAAGGCTAAAGCATGGTTGAATTCACTTCCCCCTAATTCAATCATTAGTTGGGACCAATTAATTAGTAAGTTCTTGGCTAAATTTTTCCCAATGTCAAAAACAAATGCCCTTAGGAGAGAAATTTCAGATTTTTGGCAAACTGAGGGTGAGGATTTTTATTTGTGTTGGGAGAGATTTAAAGACTTACTTTTAAGGTGTCCCCACCATGGTTTTGAAGTGTGGAGACTCGTACAGCATTTTTATAACAGTTTGACCATGTCTAACCGTCATATGATTGAGTCGATGATTAGTAGGGCATTCTTGAACTTGAATAATACTGATGCTTGGCAATTCCTTGAAACTTTGTCTGAAAATTCTCAGAAATGGGATTTTTCCAATGAGAGAGAGAAGCCTAGGAAATGGGGGTTGTATGAGGTGAGAGATGATGTAGATGTGACAAGTGTCTTAGGAAACCTCACTAGGAAGGTAGAAGCCCTAGCTTTGAGTCAAATTATGAATTCTGCAATGAGTGCTAGGAATGAGGGGTGTGCTTCGTATGTCAACCCATCCCCCACATGTCCAGAGAGCTATGTTGATCAAGCAAATGATCTTAATTCTTATGGGAGATTATCTGATAGCCCATTTTCTACCACTTACAACCCTAATTGGAGGAATCACCCAAACTTTTCTTAGAGGCAAAACCAGCCTCTAACGAGTCATGGAGGGCAACAATTTGCTGCCCCTAATGCATCACATCCTCCAGGTTTTCAGTCCTCTCCCCATTTTGTTGCCCCTCAAAGAAAACCTTCCTTAGAGGACACTTTGCAGCAATTTATGCAAACAACCCAACAATCTATTCTGAAACTTGAAACTCAAGTGGGTCAGTTAGCCACTGTCATAGGGGAGAGAGAGAAAAGGAAGTTACCTAGTCAGCCAGTTTCTAACCTTAAGGGTCAGTTTGAGATAGGATCCATTTCTGATAGGATTCATGAGGAAGCCAAATCTATTACCACCCTTAGATCTGGTCGGAAAATAGACAATCATGTGAGTGTACCTAAAGAGAGGAAAAATGTTGAGAGGTCTGAATTAGATTGTGAGCCTAGTGCGGAGAAAATAGTTGAGAAACCCACTTCTAGAGAGTTACTAGAGCCAGATTTACCTGCTGCATCTTATATCCATAGGGCTCCTTTCCTACAGAGACTTTCCCTATTAAAGAAAGGCACACCATATAGTGAGGTTTTGGAAGTGTTTAAGCAAGTTCGTATAAACATCCCATTTCTTGATGCTATTCAGTAGGTGCCTGCTTATGCTAAATTCTTGAAAGATCTCTATACAGTTAAAAGAAAAACTAATGTTCCTAGAACAACATGTTTGACTGAGCAGGTTAGTTCCATTCTCCAAATGGAAACACCTGTCAAGTATAAGGATCCTGGATGTCCTGCTATTTCTTGTGTTATAAGTGACCATTTGATTGATAGGGCCTTACTTGACTTAGGTGCAAGCGGTAATTTATTGCCATATTCTGTATATGTGCAATTAGGATTAGGAGATCTTAGACCCACCCCTGTCAGACTTCAGCTAGCTGATAGGTCTGTCAAAATTCCTAGGGGTACCATAGAAGATGTTTTGATCAAGGTTGATAAGTTCTACTTTCCTGTGGACTTTATTGTTATAGACACTCAGCCCGTAGAGGATGTTAGTGCTCAGATTCCTGTGATTTTAGGGTGACCTTTCTTGGCCACCTCCAACGCGATAATTAATTGTCGCAATGGAGTCATGAAACTTTCTTTTGGGAATATGACTGTAGAACTCAATGTGTTCAATGTGTGTCAACAACCTCTAGATCATGATGTTCTATGTGAGGTTAATTTTATTGATAGTGTTGTCCAGATGTCTAGCTCATTTTGGCGGATTTCAATGATGACAGTATAGTTAGTGAGGTGGATTCTTTATTAGAATCTGCCCCGCTGATGAATACTGACAAATGGAAAGCTAAAATAGAACCTCTTCCACCTTCTGAGTCCATACCTCTCCCATCTGTAGAGAAACCACCCAAGTTAGAATTGAAACCTCTCCCTGATACATTGAAATATGTGTTTTTAGGGAATTCTGAGACATTGCCCATTATCATAGCATCTGATTTAGAAAAAGAACAGGAAGGTAAGCTCATTAGTGTACTTAGGGAGCATAGAGAAGCCATAGGTTGGACAATAGATGACATAAAAGGTATTAGTCCATCAATGTGCATGCATAGGATTCATTTAGAAGATAATGTCAAACCCTCCCGTGAGTCCCAAAGGAGACTCAACCCTAACATGAAAGAGGTTGTGAGAGCTTAAGTAATTAAGCTCTTAGATGTGGGTGTCATTTACCCAATCTCTGATAGTGCCTGGGTGAGTCCTGTTCAAGTTGTGCCCAAAAAGTCTGGCATTACAGTAGTCAAGAACAATAATAATGAGTTAGTCCCCACCCGAATACAAACTGGGTGGCGTGTTTGCATTGACTACCGTAAGTTGAATGCCTCCGCTAGGAAAGATCATTTGCCTTTTCCCTTCATAGATCAAATGTTAGAAAGGTTAGCCGGTCATGCTGTTAACGGAAATTTTGCTTGGGATGAGAAATCTCAGTTAACGCCCTCAAGACCACTACCACGTAGTTGGTGGCTAAAATTCTTTATATATGTAACAATGATTTATAAAGTGACAAGTAAGCAAGAATGTTTTTATTTAACGTGCATGGTATACGAATACAAATATTCTTCTCTCTTTTCTCTCAAATCTCTCTAGGAAATGGTCGATTGTTAGTCGTATGCCTGTCGAATAGTAGTCTCCTCTTTTCCTTTCTTTTCTTTTCTATTTATACATGGTTTGTAGGTCAACAGACTGATTCTCCCTTGATTGTCTCAGTGATTGTCTCAGTCTCTTCCTTATCGGTCGAGATTTCTCGCGTTTATATCATTGACTTTTGGATTGACGCCCGAATTGAGAGTATCGTGGTGGAGATCAGTTTGTTTCCTTTTTTGGATTTTATTACTTGTTCTGCATGTAGGTAACGTTTCCAGGTATGATCCTTATCGAGGTCGTGGGATATGACGATATGGTGTGGTGCATCAATTAGGGAGGTTGATCAGTATTTAGACTTTGATGTTCGAGAAGTTTCATCCAGCTTGGAGCTAGATCGGGCTTCCCTTGACTTTTTCGAAGCTAGGTGTGGCCTCGACTGACCTTTTTGAAGCTAGGTGTGGCTTCGACTGACCTCGCGGCCTTCTAGGGACATTCTTCTGTGTCAATCGAGGTACAGATGAGTTTCTTGAGCATTTGCGAGATGACCTTGACTTCGGGGAGCTTCTAGTTTTGGTGATGCAGGCTAAATCTGATCGTTCCGGGCTCTATCCCGGATGTTTCCGGAGCCCGCCCTTGTTCCTGGGGTGGTATCACAGTTCGGCCCTGGATAGAGAGGTCTCCTGGTGGAAGCTCTCAAGTTCGGGCTTTATCCCGGGTGTTTCTGGAGCCCGCCCTTGTGCCTGGGGTGGTATCGTAGCTTGGCTCTGGATATTGAGATCTCCCGATGAAACTCATGGGTATGGAACCAGGTCTAGGAGGTGGAAAATTTTCCTTTGGTCCTTAGCCAATTTTGGCTATTAACAGAAGTCCCCTCTGACTTGAACACCAGACGTCGAGCTCGGGGTTGAGGTCAGATTTTCACTTTATTTGGGAAATCTTCCTCTTTTTACCGTTACCGAAATTTTGGTAAATTTCTTCATTTGAGTGACGTGTTGTGAACCGGCTATTTTATCTTCGAATTAATCTGATCACGTTACGGCAGTCCCCGAGATGTTTTACCGTTACCAGGATCTTGGGGAGATCTTCTTCTTAACTGCGTAAATGATGTGGCATGAGATGATTAGCCCGCTTTCGAGTTTAATCCGGTTACGTTACTGAGTCGATTTTTTTACCGTTACCTAACGAGTATCTTGGTAACTTGTGCTGTTGCCCTCCTGCCTATATATATGTCTGTTTTCCTCCTCATCTTCTTCACATCTTCTCGAGCTAAAAGAACTTTTTGTTTAGAAATATTTCCACAGCTTTTCTTCCAAGCTTGCTTCTTTCTTCATTCTTCGTCTTCTATTCTTTCTTCATTCTTCATCTTCTATAATGTCGAAAAACAGTCGTGATTCAAGTGATTCCATATTCGACAGCGAGGAGGTCGTCAGTCTTAGTCTGGGGAAGTGGGCTAGGAGGAGTTCTGACGGTGATGATTCCCCGCCCACCTCACAACGTCGGCGGTCCAGTAGGAATGTATCTATCGAGACTGGGTTCTCCAACCATCCCGACCACCCTTTAGATATTGTCGATGATGATTCCGACAAAGAAACGGCCGGTGGCGCTGCGGGGTAGCGTCGGGTCTCGGCTCCTGGTCCCCTTGGGGAGAGGCTCCCTCCCTACAATTTTTGGGTTATCCTAGATTACACTGTTGACCCGGTGTCGATCGACCGCTTGAGGTCAAAGTTTGGCATCCCCGATAGTGTATCCATCTCGGTGCCTCCCAAGAATTTCGAGTTTTTCAACCCCCCTAAAGGCGTGCTTCCGATCCATGTGGCCGCTCTTGCGAACGGGGTCAGGCTTCCCCTCCATCCGACCCTTCGGCGGGCTCTAAACGCCATCCAGCTCGCTCCCCTTCAGTTAACGCCGGGCTTCTGGAGGCATTTTATTGGTTTCCTTGTGTTATGGAGGGAACAATGCCAGATGAGTAAAGTGACGAGGGAGCCAGGTACAGAAGAGCTGGCTTTTCTTTTTCAGATTGGGAGCTAGTCTGGGGCTCCTCGGGGTCAGTTCTACGCCAAGGCCAAGAATAAGCTCAATTTCATTATTCCTGGTGCTTCAAAAAAGGATCCCGCATGGAAAGAAGAATGGATCCTGGCCGGGGATGACTGGGGGAGCTCGATTTTCATCGGAGGGAATGAATTCGAGGTTCCTACGGCTTTCAGTGACAAGCCCTCCTGGGACCGGGACTCCCTGCCTGCCGAGTCTGAAGCCGTCTTAAAGGCTATTCTAGCCCGGAATTACCTGAATCCGAAGTTCCCTACCGCTGAAGCTTTTGACCCTCGTAGGGTGAACAAATATCTACGGATTTCAGACGCTATTCCTCGTAAGTATCCTTGTGTCGCTTCGTCTTATTACATAGCTTGGTTCTAACATTTTCTTCTTTAATCCGCTTATTCACAGTTTTTTTCGTGGAGCCAGCCACCCGACACGTCTCACGCTCTCCTCAAGGTGGAGCTTCTCTTCCCTCCTCGGGAGTCGAACCTGCCCTGGCTTCTTCTGTCTCTCTGGCTGGGTCCAAGATGGCCACTCTGGCCTCGCGGGCTTTCCGGGCTTTGTGCAAAGCTCCCCAGGTGGTTGGCCCGGCTGTTTCTGCCCCCTCGACCGTGGCCGCTAAAGTCGCTATCCCTTCCACTCAACCACCTGATTCAGCTGCGCTTCCAACAACTAAAGCTTCAGCGGTTTCTGGGAAAGATGTCGCGAAGGCTCCTTCCAGTCGCTCCCGGCCTCAGTCGAGCTCGACAGGGCGGGATGAGGTCCTGGAGTAGTTCATAGCGTTTTGTCCGGGTGGCGGGATCTCCAAGATGGCTTCTATGCCTGTGGACGTCCTTATAACCAAGGGGTCTGCTATCTTAGCTGAGGTAATTGTATTTCCTTCAAGCTATTTTTGTTTATTCGTTCAGTTTCTAACTCGGGTTTTGTATTTGTAGGCCTTTAATGTTAATGTCGTGATGGGCCAGCACGTAGCCTCCTCCGTGATTGGGCTACAAAAGCCGAGGCTGAAGCCGAGAAGGCCGGGGAACTGCTTAAGCAGGCTCGGTCTTTAGTGGAAGAGGTGACTTCCAACCAGGGCAAAATTGAGCTCGAGATGGCTGAGCTTCGCTGCGATCATGAGAGGATGAAGCAATCTTTCGATCAGGAGCGTCTTTAATCTCTCCGACGGGCTAGGCAGTGGGATTCCTGGAGATCTAAGGCTAAGAAGCTGGACCTCGAGAACCGGTCTCTGATTACTCAGGTGACCAAGCTGCAAGCTGATGCGGAGACCTCCTTCAGCGACGGGTATTTTTATGCTTCATTTCAGGCCGCGGAAGCTCTTCCTCCTCCCTTTGATTTATCGACTATTGCGGGCTAGGACAGGCAGGAAATAATGCTCATAGCTGCTGAGTTATCTTGCCCTGAGGGCGATAAGGTGGTCCCTTCTAGCCCAGCAGGAACTGGGAAGCAGCCCACTCAGTTAGATCCCTTCTTCCATCTTCCTCCCTTTATCACCTCGGGTCTTGGGGAGTCTTCTAGCAAAGTGATGTCTTCTCGATCCGAGGAGGACCAATCGGGAGCTGGTGAAGAGGTTGGAAGCCCATCTGAGGATCCCCCTTTAACAGAGATGGAGGTCGACATGAGCCAGATGGGGTCCTTGGCTGCCCTTCTTGACGCGGCTGTCCCTCCTGAGGTTATGGAGGTAATTAATGAAGTATTGGAGGAAGATCCAGCTGATCATCCGATGGAGCCTCTAGATGGAAGAGCGGTCGACGAGGATAACCCAGATGGACAGCTACCTGTAGAGGGGGTTGATGCCCCAGATCAGCAGGAAGGAGGAGGGCCAGCGGAGGGGAGCCATGAGAGCCCCAAAGCTTGAAGCGGATGGCTTGTTTTTGATTGCCCGGAAAAGGGGGTGGGCACCCTGTTTTGTCATTTTGCTATTATCAATTTTTCATTTTTCTTCTTCTTCTTCTTTTTGTAGCCCGAGTTCGGGGGTTGGGCTCCCCATTTGGATGTAGCATTATCGGGGGATAGGCTCCCCTTGCCCTTAATGATAAATCGAAGCGCCTTTTTGAGAACTTTATTCTGTTTCTGGTCTTGAATGGTATCCAGAGTAGCATCTGTAGCAGCAATTAAGATTCGTGTAGGGAATTATGGTGATTTTCACCCTGCACACGAAAGCAAACATTATATATATATATATATATATATATATATATATCTGTTTATATATATATATACACATATATATATATATATATATTATGGGCTATTTAGCTATTTCCTAGTCTTTGAGATCTGGAGGGCAACTATGCTCTTACACTCAAATCCTTATTGGGGGTGGTAGCCCGACCAAGGCATCAGGAGGGCTATCGAGTAATTTCCTGGTCTCAAGATCTGGAGGGCAACTATGCTCTTACACTCAGATCCTTCTTGGAGGTGGTAGCCCTACCAAGGCATCAGGAGGGCTATCTAGCTATTTCCTGGTCTCGAGATCTGGAGGGCAACTATGCTCTTACACTCAGATCCTTCTTGGGGGTGGTAGCCCGACCAAGGCATCAGGAGGGCTATCGAGCTATTTCCTGGTCTCAAGATTTGGAGGGCAACTATGCTCTTATACTCAGATCCTTCTTGGGGGTGGTAGCCCGACCAAGGCATCAGGAGGGCTATCGAGCTATCTCCTGGTTTCGAGAGGTTTATGTCGAATTCCTATACAAGGGTATAGTCACTAACGTTGAACATAGTTGGAGACAAAGATGGAAGAGAAAAGGAAAATGACTTTATTGATGATTGAGATGTAGTACATCTTTATTAGGACCTGTAATGAAAACTAAGTGGGGATAGTCTGCTTGAGAACTCTTTTCAAGGGTAGAATTTCTTCAAATGATCTGCATTCCAAGTGTGGTTGATGGTTCGTCCGTCCATGTCTTCAAGTTTATAAGCTCCATTGCGAACAACTAGCTTTATCAAATATGGCCCTTCCAAATTTGGACTTAAGACTCCATCCGACCTTTTCCGAGTATTCATTATTACTTTCCTAAGTACCAGATCCCCTTCCTTGAATTTCCGGGCTCTAACCTTTTGGTTGAAATATCTAGCGATCCTGCTCTGGTAGATCTCTACTTTCTCTGCTACCCAGTCTTGCTTTTCTTCTAAGAGGTCTAGACTAGCCCGGAGCTTGACTTCATTACTTTTGGGCTCAAAGTGCTGTACCCTGAACGAGGTCAATTTATGCTCGATGGGGAGGACTGCTTCAACCCCGAAGGCTAGGGAGTAAGGTGTTTCTCCAGTAGCTATTCTTTTTGTAGTC
This sequence comes from Dipteronia sinensis, assembly GCA_033220585.1. NCBI lineage: Eukaryota > Viridiplantae > Streptophyta > Magnoliopsida > Sapindales > Sapindaceae > Dipteronia > Dipteronia sinensis. The sequence goes on along the minus strand of CM065641.1, from coordinate 49,567,225 downwards.
CGGTATGCCCAAAGGACTTCTAGTAGCTCTTCGGCCCATTTACCTTTCCTCTGCTAAAGCTTCTTTTTCAGAAGTTTCTTGATTGTCTTGTTGGTAGATTCTACCAGCCTGTTAGTCTGGAGATGAGCCACTGAAGCGAGCCTGAGGTCGATCCCCAATCCCTTGCAGAAGTCTTTGAATCGGGCGTTGTCGAATTGCTTTTCTAGGTCGGCTACAATGATGAGAGAGGTCCCGAACCTGCATACCACGTTAGTCTTGATGAACTTGGTTGTATTCTTTTCTGATATTCGAGCAAGAGATCCTGCCTTGACCCATCTTGTGAAGTAGTCGATAGCCACGATAGCATGTTTCATCTGTCCAGGAGCGGTGGGAAGTGGCCCAATTAGGTCGATTCCCCACATGGCAAAGGGGTAAGGTGAGCTGAGGGACGACAGTCGCTCGGGTGGCTGGTGGCTCAAGTTTGAGGTTCTTTGACAAGGTTCGTAGGATTGCACAAAACTCTTTGCATCTTGATGGATGGTCGGCCGGTAGTACCCCATACGAAGCACCTGATAGGCTAGAGCTTCCCCACCTATGTGGTTCCCACAGTCCCTAGAGTGGACCTCTCTCAATGCCCACTTAGCATCATCGGGATGCAAGCACCTAAGTAAGGAGAGAGATCTGCCCCTCCTGTAGAGGTATCCGTCCACCATACAGTATAGAACTGAGAGTCTCTTAACTCTTCGGGCTTGGTCGGGCTCTTCAGGAAGCTCTTCTTCAAGGAGATAGGTGACAATTGGGTCCATCCAGCAAGGTAGGCGATCCAGGGAACAAATTTCTCCATTTGTGGCTATGCTTGACTGGGTGATTACTTGGAGGGGAATTCCCCTTGGTAGGGATTGGCCTCCGTTCACCGCTATTTTGGCCAGAACATCTGCGCGATGGTTTTGGTGTCGAGGCACCTGATCGATCTTGAGTCCTTTAAATTTACTTTTCAGCAGCCGAGCTAGATTTAAGTAGGCAACCATATTATCTCCCTTTGCCTGGAAAACCCCAGTCACCTGGTTTACAACAAGCAACGAATCGCTCTTGATCTGCAGGTAGTCGGCCTTTAGTTCGATGGCTACCTTCATCCCGGCTAGGAGGGCTTCATATTCCGCTTCGTTGTTGGTAGCTTTAAATTCAAATCTAAAACAGTGACAGAATTCAGTCCCCTCCGGATCTATCAAAACTATGCCAGCTCCTCCCCCAGCTCGTCCGGATGCTCCGTCTGAAAAAAGAATCCATGGCTTGCAGCCCTCCGGCCAATTTTAGACCTCGGATATCTTCTCAGGGACCTCGTTTGATATTGAGGGATCAATTGGATCTGGGATCGCTGAGAATTCTGCCACGAAGTCGGCTAAAGCCTGTGCCTTAATCGTAGTCCGGGGCTTATACTTTAAGTCGAACTGAGTGAGCTCTAGTGCCCATAAAGCTAGCCTTCCTGACACATCTGGTCTTTGCAAGAATTGACGGAGGGGTTGGTCTGTCACCACTGCTATTGTGTGAGCTTGAAAATAGGGACGGAGTTTCCTCGCTGAGATCACCAGAGCATAAGCGAGCTTCTCCAGGAGAACGTAGTTCCTTTCTGATTTGGTCAAGGCATGACTCACATAGTATATGGGTCTTTGAAAACCGTCGCTACAATCCTTGGCCAAAGCCCCGCTTACTGCAGTTTCTGATACGGCCAGGTAAATCTGCAATTCATCTCCGAGAACCGGCTTGACTAACAAAGGGGGGCTTGTTAGGTACTCCTTTAAAGCTTGAAACGCGTGCTCACTTTCCTGGCTCCATTTCATGTTCTTTCCTTGTTTGATGGCCTTGAAGAAAGGGAGACATTTATCGGTGGAGCGAGAGATAAACATGTTGAGTGCTGCCACCCATCCAGTCAGAATTTGTACTTGCTTGAGCGAGGTCGGGGATTCCAGGTCCAAGATAGATTTGATTTTTTCTGGGTTGGCTTCTATACCTCTCTCATGAACCATGAATCCCAGAAACTTTCCTGCCGTTACCCCAAAAGCACATTTGGAGGGGTTCAAACGCATCTGGTTTTCCCTTAGTATGAGGAAGGTTTTGCGAAGGTCTTCCTGATGTCCCTTTGTGGTTGGGGATTTCATTATCATGTCGTCGATATATACTTCCATCGTTCTTTCTATCTCGGGCTTGAACAGTTTGTTAACCAGCCGCTGGTATGTGGCTCCTACATTCTTCAAACCAAACGGCATCACCTTGTAGCAATATAAGCCCTGCCCAGTAATGAAACTGGTTTTATCTTGGTCAGCCGGGTGCATTTTAATTTGGTTGTATCCTGAGAATGCTTCCATAAAACTCAAAAGTTTATTTCTGGATGTGGAGTCAACCAGCTGGTCGATCTTTGGCAAAGGAAAATTGTCTTTCGGACAAGCCCGGTTGAGGTCGGTGTAGTCGACACACATACGCCATTTTCCATTCGCCTTCGTGACCATGACCACATTGGCGATTCATTCGGGGTAACATACCTCTCTAACGAACCCCGCTTTGATCAATTTATCAACCTCTTCCTGCACCGTCGTGTTCCTATCAGTGTTGAAATGACGCCTCTTCTGCTTGACGGGCTTGACTGTTGGATCTACTGCTAGCCGGTGAGTGGCCAACGATGCCGAGATTCCAGGCATTTCATTATGGTTCCAGGCGAAGATGTCGCTGAATTCCCTGAGAAGATCAATCAGTCCTCTTTTTACTTCTGGGTCAAGGGTGGCTCCGACCTTGACGACCTTAGAGGGATCGTCATTCCTGAAGGATATCTCTTCTAGTTTGTCCACGGGCTGCTCGCTGGCCCATTCCTTACTTCGTTCTTCCTCGTAAGGCGTGATAGGTTCATCCTCAGGATGCCAGAGTGTTCTGCGGGCTCCTTCTCCTCCTGGATTATCCGGGATGTATCCATGTCTTCCTGGATTACTGTCACCTGTACACACTGCTTTGCTAAGGCTGTAGGATTGGCAGATACTGCGTAACATTTGCTAGCTGCCTGCTTGTCTCTACGTACCTCTCATATCTTGGTTCCAACCGGGAATTTCAAGATGTTGTGGTATATGGACAAGACTCCCTTCAAGGAGGACAGGAAAGGTCTCCCTAAGATGGCGTTGTAGGCCGATGGGGTGTCTACAACATTAAAGTCGGTCATTACATTCTGTTGGAGCGGGGTGACCCCGATGATTACTAGGAGGATCATTGACCCCACTGGTATGATCGAGTCCCCAATGAAACCGTAAAGTGGAGTGGTACAGCTATTGTAGCAATGTTGCTTCAGGTTCAGTTTTTCCAGGGTATCCTTGAAGAGGATATCTACACTGCTACCCGTATCCATGAGCACGCGATGGACCAGACAGTTGGCGATCTGTATCGTGATGACCATAGGATCATCATGAGGTTGCATAGTGTTGAAGACATCTGCTTCGGTGAATACGATCTAAGCTGACTGAGAGGGCTCTGTCGGGCTCTGGCTGACTTCGAAGATCCCCCGGCTCTCTCCTAGGCGGGGAACCTTTCTTGCATGGTTTTTTCGGGAGTTATTGGAGACGCCGGCCAATGTAGGACCTCCGCTGATAGTGTGTATCACTTGGATCTGTTGCATTAAGTCAACCTGCTCCCCTTTCCTCTTTTCTGCGTCCTCGTAGATTTCAGCTTGCACCTCTCTTCCAGTTCTGATATTATCTCTGACCTGTTGTAAGAACTTAATCAGGCATTCTCCCCTTATCAAGGCCTCAATCTAGTTGCGCAAAGTTATAGAACTCCGATGTGTTGTGGCCCACGTCTTCGTGGAAGTCGAAGTACTTGTACCGATTTCTCCTGTCAGCTGGGGCCTTCATGGGAGCGGGCTTTTGGAGCAACCCTTTATCTCGTATGGCAAGGTAGACTGTTTCCCTGGAAGCATTCAAAGGGGTATAATGGTCATACCATTTTTCCCTTTGCATTACTAGAGCCACGGTCCTGGGAGGCGGAGAAGCCCGGGGAGGGGTTCGTTTTGCTGGATATCTTTCTTGCCTATGCGGAGGTGCCGGGAGGCGATAGGTCAAACTGTTGGGAGGTTTATTCTGAGCTTTCTGCACTGGCTCAAATTTGAGGGCTTCTTTCTTCAGACGCTTGGCCGTTCTCATGTCGTCATGTTCTATCTTAACCTTGAGTTGTTCGTCGATCTCGACCTGCTCGAGAGTCTGGTCATAGGCCACCTGGTAAGTCTCGGGAGGTCTCTTGGCGAAAGAACGGAAAAGCTTTCCTGCCCAGAGGTTTCGTGTGAAGTTGGCGAGGGTTTCTTTTTCAGTGAAAACTCCCATTTGTATGACCTCCTTGTGAAATCGCTCTACAAACGATCGAAGAGTTTCACTCCGCTCCTGGATCACATATTGGAGGTGTATGGGATCTTTCGGACAAGGTTTAACTCCTTGGAATTGTGAGCAAAAATTGGTTGACAGTTTTGTGAAAGAATCCACGCTACCAACGGGCAGTTTCCTGAACCAGGTTTTCGCATAGTCGGTCAAGGTTGTTGGAAACATTCTGCACATAGCTGCTCTGGTAGTGTTCTGGACTTCCATCTGTTGAACGAAACTATCTAGATGGCTTAGAGGATCTTCCGTTCCAGAGAACTTATCTGCTGGCATTTTGAATTTTAGGGGGAGCTCTGCTTCCCGGATCCTCCTAGTGAAGGGAGCGTTCATCTCGCTTAGGGGATTCTTTTTATCCTCCTTATTCTTTCCCTTCCTTATCTGCTGGACCTCTTTTTGTAGCTTTTCCAGCTGATCCCTCAGTCACTAGTTCCCGGGTCTCTTCGAGTTAACCTCAGATTCCTCACCGTCGAATCTTTCTGATGAACTGGCAATTTCTATCCGGTCCTCCTCCTGGACATGATCCACTCGGGGAGTTTGTCTACTTTCCTTCTCTAGGGCCCGGGTAGTTCTCCTAGATGTAGCTGGATGAGATAGCCCTCACGGCTTCCGGGTAAAAACATCTGCGGCAGACTTAACCAGCCGGGGTTGATATTGTGAAAGTCTTTTCGGAGCTGGGGGCATGGGTCCCAGCCTATCCCGGATCGAACGTTGGGGCCCTGATCTATCTCGAGCCGGCTCTGGAGGAGGAGGTCCTAGGCGATCGAAAGCAGGTGGTCTAGCTCTGAGCCTGCTCGGCTCTCCCTGATCATTCAGGTTGGTTGGCTGGATTGTGATGCCTTCAGCGAGGAGGCGGACGCGGATGGATTCTACGAAGGCCGCCGCTTGTTGGTCGAGCGCTACCTGGCTCACTATGGGGTGGCCAGTAGCCCGCGTATTGGTTGTCTGGATCGGAGCTTGATTACTATATCCAGACTTTCTCCCCCTTCCTGGGGCTTTTCGGGTTGGCCTCGCCAGAGATTGCTCTGGGACTCTATGTTGGCCTTGGGAGGAGCGGAGCCTCATAGTTCCTGTAAAACAATGAAAGTATAGATGCAAACGATTGGTTAATTGGGTGTAGGAATTTTTCCCACAGACGGCGCCAGAAAGTGTTAACGGAAATTTTGCTCGGGATGAGAAATCTCAGTTAACGCCCTCGAGACCACTACCACGTAAGTGGTGGCCAAAATTCTTTATATATGTAACAATGATTTATAAAGTGACAAGTAAGCAAGAATGTTTTTATTTAACATGCATGGTATACGAATACAAAGATTCTTCTCTCTTTTCTCTCAAATCTCTCTAGGAAATGGTCGATTGTTAGTCGTATGCCTGTCGAATAGTAGTCTCCTCTTTTCCTTTCTTTTCTTTTCTATTTATACATGGTTTGTAGGTCAACAGACTGATTCTCCCTTGATTGTCTCAGTGATTGTCTCAGTCTCTTCCTTATCGGGCGGGATTTCTTGCGTTAATATCATTGACTTTTGGATTGACGCCCGAATTGAGAGTATTGTGGTGGAGATCAGTTTGTTTCCTTTTTTGGATTTTATTACTTGTTCTGCATGTAGGTAACGTTTCCAAGTATGATCCTTATAGAGGTCGTGGGATATGACGATATGGTGTGGTTCATCAATCAGGGAGGTTGATCAGTATTTCGACTTTGATGTTCGAGAAGTTTCATCCAGCTTGGAGCCAGATCTAGCTTCCCTGGACTTTTTCGAAGCTAGGTGTGGCCTCGACTGACCTTTTTGAAGCTAGGTGTGGCTTCGACTGACCTCGCGGCCTTCTAGGGACATTCTTCTGTGTCAATCGAGGTACAGACGAGTTTCTTGTGCATTTACGAGATGACCTTGACTTCGGGGAGCTTCTAGTTTTGGTGATGCAGGCTAAATCTGATCGTTCCGGGCTCTATCCCGGATGTTTCCGGAGCCCGCCCTTGTTCCTGGGGTGGTATCACAGTTCGGCCTTGGATAGAGAGGTCTCCTGGTGGAAGCTCTCAGGTTCGGGCTCTATCCCGGGTGTTTCTGGAGCCCGCCCTTGTGCCTGGGGTTGTATCGTAGCTTGGCTCTGGATATTGAGATCTCCCGATGAAACTCATGGGTATGGAACCAGGTCTAGGAGGTGAAAAATTTTCCTTTGGTCCTTAGCCAATTTTGGCTATTAACACATGCATTTTATTTTTTTCTTGATGGTTATTCCGGTTATAACCAGATTCCCATAGCACCTGATGACCAAGAGAAGACAACATTCACTTGTCCTTTTGGTACCTTTGCCTACCGTCGCATGCCCTTTAGGTTATGCAATGCACCTGCTACTTTTCAGCGGTGTATGATGAGCATATTTTATGATATGGTAGAGCGTTTCTTAGAGGTGTTCATGGATGACTTTTCAGTGTTTGGATCTAGTTTTGATGAGTGTCTACACCACTTAGCTTTAGTATTAATGAGGTGTAAAGAAAAAAATCTTGTGCTTAACTGGGAAAAGTGTCATTTCATGGTTAGGAAAGGGATAGTTCTAGGGCATGTTGTCTCGCATGAGGGAATTGAGGTAGATAAGGCAAAAGTTGATTTGATTTCTAGTCTCCCACCTCCTAGGACAGTGAAAGAAATTAGATCTTTTCTAGGCCATGTGGGGTTTTATCGTAGGTTCATTAAGGACTTTAGTAAGATTTCGAGGCCTTTGTGCAATTTGCTTGCCAAAGATGCCTCTTTTCACTTTGATAGTGAATGCCTACAAGCTTTTGACAAGATTAAGACCTTGTTGACTTCTACACCCATCATTAGACCATCTGATTGGAGTGTTCCATTTGAGATTATGAGTGATGCCTCTGATTATGCGATTGGGGCTTTTTTGGGGCAGCGCATTGATAGACTCCCCCATGTGATTTATTATGCTAGTAAGACCCTTTATAATGCACAACTCAATTATTCCACCACGGAAAAAGAGTTGTTGGCAGTTGTTTTTGAACTAGATAAGTTTAGGTCTTACTTGATTGGGTCTAGGGTGATAGTTTATTCAGATCATGCTGCATTCAAATATCTTTTGTCTAAGAAAGATGCCAAACCACACCTCATTAGATGGATTTTGTTGTTACAGGAGTTTGACCTTGAGATTATAGATAAAAAAGGTTTTGAGAATATTGTAGCTGACCATTTGTCAAGGTTGATTGTTGAGTCCATAGATGAGTCAATGCCTATTAGAGAGTCTTTTCCTGATGAGCAGCTTATGGTTGTTTCCCAGCCACCTTGGTTTGCCGATATTGTTAACTATCTTGTTATTGGTCAAATGCCTATGCAATGTGGTTTCTGTTGGAACCTAGGGTTACAGATTGCGCAGCGGAAGGTTTTAAAAAATTTTATGCAATCATTAAACTAACCCATTTGTACAGTAATAATCAAATGAAATAATAAAGTGATGAAACATTTTCATACCTACGTAGGAGGCTCCTTCACTTTAATACGAACTGCTCCTGATTTGAACCACGTGATCTTCCTCGCTATCTCCTGGAACTGGTAACAGCGTGTGGGCGCGTCACGATATTCAGGACATGTATGGAGAAAGAAGAGAAGAACACACACAAAAACAAACTCTAGAAGTGCAGCATTTGTGGTCTCACCACACACTAATATTTTTTTTTCTTTTGTTTGCTATTCGTTTTTGCTGTGCACGACCACTTTTTTTCTTCTCTCAAGTAATCACATTACTTTTCTATTTTGTCTCATTCGGTTATCTTGCTTTTTAATTAAATATATATCTCATATATATCAAAGCAAAACAAACCGAAAATCTTATTTGATTTTCAAAAACTTTACAAAAATATCTCATATCCTTTTAAATTAAATATTTATTTTTGAATTCAAACATTTCAAATTCAATTTCAAATATTTAATTTAATAAAATAAAATAATCATATTATCTTATTTTATTCAAAATCAAATATCAACTAACACCCTCCATTTAGTGATTAATAACATAATTAAATAATCTTAATATTTAATTTATTTAATCACCATTATTCATTAATTAAATAATCCTATTATTCAATTAATTTCCGAATAAATACGTGTCACTTTCGTAACACAATTAATTGGACAATCCAATTAATTAACCGTGACCTTTATTACCTAAATCGATCGGGCTAGCAAAGGGACCTAATGGACCCACAGTATTTTGAGCTCTAATAATCCTTAGAAATTATTAATTAAACTCTTTAATTAATATTTCATGATTATTAACTTCGGTGTTATTCCACTAAAAACCCGAAGCTGCACTCTCTCAACTGTAGACGTTTTTACACAAACCAATAACTCTCGGTGTCCATCGATATAGCTATTACATATGGTATAATCCTCCACAAGTAGTTCATAATTACAGCTGGGTCATAATGTTCGTTACACCTCTCTAATCATATCTTTCCATTAAGTACCATTGATTCTCTAATGAACAATAAATCCTACATTCCTTACGGAATTAGGAGAGCGCTCATATTGTTCAAGCCCCGAATCAACCCTTAAGGGAACTACCATCTACTTCTCAAAAGAAGGAGTGGATTCCACTATTGTGTACAAACCTTCCCAGCCACAAGCCAAACCGCGATCCCAACATACAGAGTATATTGATCGGGAATGCAACTCCGACCTCACCCATGGTATATCAAAGACCACGATCTAACCTGAAGGAGTCGGTAAGACACTCAGGATTAAGATCACCCACATATAGCCATCATTAGTTGATATATATGAATCTCATCGTTAAACGGATCTTAGTGAGAGATTCATATAGATCATGGCCCAGTCCTATATGATCACATCATACAAGGTGCCTCCATTCTCATATCTACATATGAATGATCCAGGATAGGATCACCGTACACTACGAAATGGACCGCAGCTGTAGATTAACCACAAATAAAGTACCCAGCTTTATTTGCTATCTACGGACTCTTTAGATTGCTCGTTTCAAACTGAATCCATCTATATATGACACTCATATACTCAGTTCGAAATTACATCCGGCAATTTTGGATGTTAAGTGCACATGTTATATAAAGTATGACACAAAATGAATGAATATACTACTTCTTTTATTTATGTTCAAATTATATTTACATATTACAAGCTTTAGGGCAAAAACCCCAACAATCTCCCACTTGCACTAATGCATGTGAGTCATGTCACGTAACCCTAGACCTTCTAGGTGACCTTCAAACACTTTAGCCGGTAAGGTCTTCATAAATGGATCAGCATGATTGTCTTGTGAGGCTATTTTGGTGACGATCACATCTCCTCTCTGCACTGTCTCTCTAATGGGATGATACTTTCTCTCTATATGCTTCCCTCTCTTGTGGCTTCTTGGTTCTTTGGAATTAGCCACAGCACCCCTGTTATCACAATAAAGTGTGATGTGCTTATCCAGATTTGGAACAACTTCCAGATCACCCAAGAACTTACGGATCCAAACAGCCTCTTTAGCAGCTTCACAAGCGGCTACATATTCGGCTTCCATGGTGGAGTCAACAATGCAAGATTGCTTTATACTTCTCCATACAATGGCTCCACCACCTAGGGTGAATACTGATCCAGACGTGGATTTTCTAGAATCCCTGTCTGACCGAAAATCAGAATCTGTGTATCTTAACGGGATCAAATCCTGTCCGGAATACACTAGCATATAGTTTCTCGTTCTTCGAAGATACTTGAGAATAGTCTTGATAGCAACCCAATGATCTAATTCTGGGTTGGACTGGTACCTGCTGACTACTCCCACTGCATACTAGATGTCCGGTCTCGTGCATAACATAGCATACATGAGACTACCTACTGCTGATGCATATGGCACACGTCTCATATCCTCAACTTCTTGAGGTGTCTTAGGACACTGTTCCTTAGACAAGTGAACCCCATGTCTAGAAGGTAAATTACCTTTCTTGGAGTTCTGCATCGAAAATCGCATAAGAATCTTATCGATATATGATGCCTGAGACAATGCTATGAGTTTGTTCTTACGATCCCTTATAAGTTGGATCCCTAGAACATAACTCGCCTCTCCCAAATCTTTCATTTGGAATTGGCTAGCCAGCTAGCCCTTTACATCAGAAAACACTCCTACATCATTCCCAATGAGTAGGATGTCATCTACGTATAGGACCAAGAAAACTACTTTCTTGTCAATGATGCGCTTGTAGACACAAGGCTCATGAACGTTTTGCTCGAAGCCATAGGTTTTGATCACATCATCAAACCTTATGTTCCAAGATCTAGATGCTTGCTTAAGTCCATAAATGGACCTTTGCAACTTGCAAACCTTTTGCTCTTGATCTGGAGACACAAATCCCTCTGGTTGAATCATGTATATGCTTTCATCAAGATTGCCATTCAAGAATGCAGTCTTGACGTCCATTTGCCAAATTTCATAATCTAAATAGGCAGCAATGGATAAGAGAATCCAAATAGACTTAAACATGGCTACTGGCGAGAAGGTCTCTTCATAATCGACCCCCTCTTTCTGGGTATAACCCTTGGCCACTAGCCTTGCCTTGAAGGTCTCTACCTTCCCGTTTACTCCTCTCTTCCTCTTGTAGATCCACTTACATCCTATGGGTTTTACCCCATTCGGTAAGTCTACAAGTTCCCAGACTGAGTTAGAGTACATAGACTCCATCTCGAGATTCATGGCTTTAAGCCATTCCTCTTTATCAGGATCTTCCATTGCATTCTTAAATGTCAATGGATCATCCACACTATCAGCAGAGACAAGATCTTGTCCCTCACTTACACCCAAATAGCGTTCAGGCTGTCTCACAACCCTCTCACTACGTCTAGGTGGTAGTGTATCCTGACTAGGAATTATCTGACTTTCAGATGTTAATGGATTAATAACTCTAGTTGACTGAGTACTGGTTTCACCAGGCTCTAACTCATTTAATACAATTTTAGAACGAGGTTTATGATCACTTATATAGTTATCCTCAAGAAACGTTGCATTTGTCAATACAAATACTTTGTTATCTTCAGGACTATAGAAGTATCCACCTCTGGTCTCCTTGGAGTATCCTACAAACAAGCAGACCACAGACTTGGGATCTAGCTTTCCAGTTCTAGTCTTCAGCACGTGTGCTGGACACCCCCATACGCGAAAATGTCGTAAACTAGCTTTACGACCATTCCACAACTCTAGGGGAGTTTCAGGAACATATTTGGATGGCACTACATTCAAAATGTATGCCGCTATTTGTAACGCATATCCCCAAAAGGAATTTGGTAATGATGAGAAACTAATCATAGATCTCACAATTTCCATTAGGGTTCTATTTCTCCTCTCCGCGACACCATTCTGCTGAGGTGTACCAGGAGCTGTGAGTTGGGACACTATCCCATACTCGACCATAAAGTCTTCAAACTCTTGGTCAAGGTACTCACCTCCAAGATCTGATCGTAGAGACTTGATAGTCTTTCCTAACTGGTTCTCAACTTCAGCTCGGAATTCTTTAAACTTTTCAAATGTTTCCGACTTCCGTTGCATTAGGTAGACATATCCGTATCTCGAGTAGTCATCTATAAAGGTGACATAATACTCATAACCACCCCTTGCTTTAACATTCATTGGTCCACAGATGTCTGAATGTATAAGCTCTAGTGGTTGTTTAGCTCTAAGCCCTTTACCAGTAAAAGGTCTCTTAGTCATCTTACCTTCCAGACAAGATTCACAGACAGGTAAGGTGCTAACCTTTAACTCATTTAAAGATCCGCTTTTTACTAGTCTGTTTATCCGGTCAAGGTTAATATGTCCAAGCCTTAGATGGCAGAGATACGTTTCATTTTCTGGAGAAATCTTATGTCGTTTAGTTTTTGGTTTTTCAACTTTAAACATTTCGGTGTTGAGCAGTGTTGTATGTATTAACGGTCTTAACACATACAGATTGTTTTCATTAATTCCTGAAAAAATATTCAGACCATTCTTTGCAATAATAACTGATTTATTATCAAAAGAAACAGAATATAATTGTTCTAACAACTTAGAAACGGAAATTAAATTCCGTGTAAATCCAGGAATAAAAAATACATTGCCCAACAAAATAAAATTATTATTACAAAAATGAAATCTAATTACGCCCACTGCTCGTGCCGACACGACATCCCCTGATCCCACTCGCATCGAGAAGGCTCCCTCCTCAAGCTGTGTCCAAGAATCAGTCCACTGCAAAGAAGAACAAACATGGTTAGTGGGCCCTGAATCAACTATCTAGGGTGAAGAATCATCTTCAACTAAACATGACTCAAGAACAAGTAAATCATATTTACCTTTCGCTTTCTTCTTCTTGGCTACCTCCTCCAGATACTAAGGACAATTCCTCTTCCATTGTGCGACCTTATCGCAATGGAAACATTTTCCTTTGCTCTTGTCAATGGAGGGGCCTTTCTTTTTGCTTTGGGCTTTCTTGGGTTTGGGCTTACCCTTCGCCTTCCCAGCAGACCTCTTCCTCTTGTTATTATTGGAGGAAGATGGTTCAGCAACATTTGCCTCACCGGTCTTACTTTTGCTGTCCTTAGTCATGGACTCAAAAGTAGCGAGCTCATTGAGCAACTGTGTGAGACTAAACCTTAACTTGTTCATCCCGTAGTTGTTCTTAAACTAATCGAAACTCTTCGGAAGAGTCGTCAGTATGATGCTCACTTGACTGGGTTCATCAATGGCCCCGCCATTGACTTCGGCAGTGTTGAAGTAGGACATCATGCTCAGGACATGTTCCCGAACTGATGTACCTTCCTTCATACGAGCGAGCATAGCGGAACGAACAGCTTCGTGTCGCTTTTGCTCGGAGGGCTGCCCGAACATAGCTTGCAATGACTCTATAATTTTGAATGCTGTAGTCATTGCTTCATGCTTTGTGACAAGCACGTCTGTCATAGAAACTAACAGATATGTTCGGGCCTTCTCATCAGATGAGACCCATCGCTGGTATGCCTCACGAACAGTTCGTGTGGAATTGGCAGTAGGCACCGGAGGACATTCCTCCGTAAGCACAAACTTGAGGTCTTTGGTGACCAGTATTGCATTAATGTTAAGTTTCCATTTTGTGTAGTTATCACCAGTTAACTTATCGTTTGCAAGTATTTGTAATAGTGCAGATGACATGGCTGTAAAAACATAAATTAAAGATTCATTTAGTCATACATTCTAAACATGTGCTAATGTTCGGCATAAAATTAAACATGATGCATGAAAATTTTTAATGAACAAGAACAACCCTAAAAACAATGTTACTATGCCACGACAATCCAACATACCACAAGCAAGTGCCGCCTTAGGGTAGGTCAAATTCTTGCATGTTGGATCGAGACCTTCTCAGTCAAAGGATATACTAGAATAACTCTTATGCCAATATCATTCAACCATCGTTTATTAGGTCAGGTTTTTAATTAACCAATTTAATTAAAACCTTGTGAGTGTAACCCATCATTTCAGATCTCAAGAGCTTAACTCGAGAATTGCCCCCTTAGGGTCGGTCAATCCCGAAATCCCCTCCGAAATCCTATATGTTAGGAAGTCAACCTTGGTATTGATTCTTATGGAAACCCTCCTTAGGGAGGACGAAAACAAAGCCGTCACGAGGCCCCACTCGAATCTCACGGTGTTGAACTAATGATGGAGACCGTGGGATATAATGTCACATATCCCTCTCCCACTCACTATTTTTTATTAAGGGTTTTCTATTAATATTAATGCACCTAGATTAAACTAGATTACACGGCTAATTTTAATCAAAGCGTCAAGTGCATTAATCACAAATTATTAGAATCCTATTCCAATAACTAATAAACTAAATTGATTTTTAACACTTAAAAAATCTAGTTCATTAGTGATAATTCAAATCTATGTAAACTGTTTACTAAGACTAGAATTATTATTAAATGTGTATTTACCAAGTTTTAACTATTAAAACTAAACACATTACTTAGGTCCAATTATTATTAGGAGCTTAATCAAATTAATCCTAATATATATTAAGGACCCTACTAATCTAAGTATTTAAACTCTTTAATAAAAAGATTAGTAATTAATGAGATTTACCAAGTTTTTACTCCTAAAAACTAATCCCATTAAAAATAGCCAATTATGTGAATAACCCATTTTATTCAAATTAAAAAAAAAAATTAAACACATAATATAGATGGCTATAATGCATGTATGATATATCAACATATATATATGTGTAGGCACAACTAATTTAAATGACATGTATATGGATGGCAATGCTTAATCATCAAATAATTAAAACATACATGAGTTGACCGAGTGTTGTGAATTATTTAACCTAAAAATTGGAATCTAATTACAAAACATATTCCCAAGGCATTCCTTGGTCTTCTTATAATTTCCAAGATTTCCAATCTCTTCAGGTCATGTGGGCTGGTAGCATGCAATGGACATTGAGTGCTGGTAGGCACCGCTTGACCGCATGCGCGCAGGTGGGTTGTGCGCTGGTGGTAGGCATGCGCTGGTCTGCATGCGTGGGGTAGGTTGCGCGCTGTTGGGCACTAGTAGGCGCTGTGTGGGGTCACGTAGAGCGCTGGTCATGCATGCTAGGCATTTACTGGTCTACCATGCGCGCACCAGGTCTTGCAATTGCATTTTTCTTTTTTTTTTCTTTTTTTTTTCTTTTTTTTAATAATACAACAGTAAAATAATAAATAAATAAAAATATAACAACATTATACAACCCAGAAACACTCTAAATCCACAACACCATAAAAAAATACGATCAACCATGTTTTTTTTAAATTAAACAATTTAATTAAAAAAAAATATCATAGACTCATCAAAAATATATGTGCCTACACATTCATACATATCAGGAGTAATCGAATTCGATTATACTGTACAAAAATTGGCTCTGATACCAATTGTTGGAACCTAGGGTTACAGATTGTGCAGCGGAAGGTTTTAAAATTTTTTATGCAATCATTAAACTAACCCATTTGTACAGTAATAATCAAATGAAATAATAAAGTGATGAAATAATAAAGTGATGAAACATTTTCATACCAACGTAGGAGACTCCTTCACTTTAATACGAACTGCTCCTGATTTGAACCACGTGATTTTCCTCGCTATCTCCCGGAACTGGTAACCGTGTGTGGGCGCGTCACGATATTCAAGACCTGTATGGAGGAAGAAGAGAACAACACACACAAAAACAAACTCTAGAAGTGCAGCATTTGTGGTCTCACCACACACTAATATTTTTTTTTCTTTTGTTTGCTATTCCATTTTGCTGTGCACGACCACTTTTTATCTTCTCTCAAGTAATCACATTACTTTTCTATTTTGTCTCATTCGGTTATCTTGCTTTTTAATTAAATATATATCTCATATACATCAAAGCAAAACAAACCGAAAATCTTATTTGATTTTCAAAAACTTTACAAAAATATCTCATATCCTTTTAAATTAAATATTTATTTTTGAATTCAAACATTTCAAATTCAATTTCAAATATTTAATTTAATAAAATAAAATAATCATATTATCTTATTTTATTCAAAATCAAATATCACCTAACACCCTCCATTTAGTGATTAACAACATAATTAAATAATCTAATTATTTAATTTATTTAATCACCATTATTCATTAATTAAATAATTCCATTATTCAATTAATTCCCGAATAAATACGTGTCACTTTCGTAACACAATTAATTGGACAGTCCAATTAATTTACTGTGACCCTTGTTACCTAAATCGATCGGGCTAGCAAGGGGACCTAATGGACCCACAGTATTTTGAGCTCCAATAATCCTTAGAAATTATTAATTAAACTCTTTAATTAATATTTCATGATTATTAACTTCGGTGTTATTCCACTAAAAACCCGAAGCTGCACTCTCTCAACTGTAGATGTTTTTACACAAACCAATAACTCTCGGTGTCCATCGATATAGCTATTACATATGGTATAATCCTCCACAAGTAGTTCATAATTAGAGCTGGGTCATAATGTCCGTTATACCTCTCTAATCATATCTTTCCATTAAGTACCTTTGATTCTCTAATGAACAATAAATCCTACATTCCTTACGGAATTAGGAGAGCGCTCATATTGTTCAAGCCCCGAATCAACCCTTAAGGGAACTACCATCTACCTCTCACACGAAGGAGTGGATTCCACTATTGTGTACAAACCTTCCCAGCCACAAGCCAAACCGCGATCCCAACATAAGGAGTATATTGATCGGGAATGCAACTCCGACCTCACCCATGGTATATCAAAGACCACGATCTAACCTGAAGGAGTCGATAAGACACTCAGGATTAAGATCACCCACATATAGCCATCATTAGTTGATATATATGAATCTCATCGTTAAACGGATCTTAGTGAGAGATTCATATAGATCATGGCCCAGTCCTATATGATCACATCATACAAGGTGCCTCCATTCTCATATCTACATATGAATAATCTAGGATAGGATCACCGTACACTACGAAATGGACCGCAGCTGTAGATTAACCACAAATAAAGTACCCAGCTTTATTTGCTATCTACGGACTCTTTAGATTGCTCGTTTCAAACTGAATCCATCTATATATGACACTCATATACTCAGTTCGAAATTACATCCGGCAATTTTGGATGTTAAGTGCACATGTTATATAAAGTATGACACAAAATGAATGAATATACTACTTCTTTTATTTATGTTCAAATTATATTTACATATTACAAGCTTTAGGGCAAAAACCCCAACAATTTCTATTGGCCAAATTTATTCAAAAATACACATGCATATTGTAGTTCCTGTGAGAGATGACAAAAATTAGGGAGTATTACTCGTAGAAATATGATGCCTTTATATCTGATTCTTATTGTTGAATTATTTGATGTGTGGGGCATTGATTTTATGGGTCCATTTCCTAATTCTTTTGGCAATTTATACATCCTTGTTGCTGTAGATTATGTTTTCAAATGGGTAGAGGCAATTTCCTGTAGAACTAATGATCACAAAACGGTGGAATTTTTTTTGAAAGAAAACATATTTTTCCGTTTTGGTACACCTCGTGCAATCATTAGTGATGGAGGAAAACACTTTTGTAATAGGCCTTTTGAGAAGTTAATGAAAAAATATGGCATTACGCATAAAGTTGCCACACCTTACCATCCACAAACAAGTGGACAAGTTGAGATTTCTAATAGGGAGATTAAAAATATTCTTCAAAAAACGGTTAACCCAACAAGAAAAGATTGGTCTTTAAAACTTTTTGATGCATTGTGGGCTTACCGTACTGCTTTCAAAACCCCTATTGGAATGTCTCATTATCGACTTGTTTATGGAAAGGCATGTCACTTACTTGTAGAGTTAGAGCATAGAGCCTATTGGGCTATTAAGAAATTGAATTTTGATTCTGACAAAATAGGTACTCTCAGGAAATTACAACTCAATGAGTTGGAGGAAATTAGGAATGATGCTTACAAAATTGCTAAACGGTACAAGGACCGAATGAAATTTTTCATGATAGGAATATTCTTAGGAAGTCCTTTATACCCGGTCAAAAAGTTGTGTTATACAATTCTCGTTTGCATCTATTTCTTGGAAAGTTGCGTTCTAGGTGGTCAGGTCCATTTATTGTTCACACTGTTTTTCCTCATGGAGCTGTTGAAATAAGGAATCCTGAGAACGGTGATGTTCTTAAAGTCAATGGCTAAAGGTTGAAACCGTTCTTAGAGTTGAGGAGTCGGGAAGTGGAGGAAACATTGTTGGAGGATCTTGTTTATCAGGATTGCCTTTGTGCTTAGTTTAGGTTTTTATTTTATTTTATTTATTTATTTTTTGTGTCTGATAGTTTAGGTTTTATTTTATTTTAATTTAATTTTTTTAATTGTTTGCTGTGCATTTCATTCTTAGAAGTGCTGTCTCGTTTGCTTTCAAAAGATATTTATATTGTTTTGTTTGTTTTATTTATTTTTTATTTTTTTTATTACTGTGCATCAAGGCGGTTGCCATTTTTTTCCGTTGACTTTAGTGTTCTTTTGTTTGATTTTCTTTTTCTTTTTCTTTATTTATTTATTTGTGTCTTTTCTTTTTGGTCTGTGTCCAATTTTATTTATCTGGTATGTGTAAGTGTGGTATTTTCTTTTTCAGATATTATTCATTTTTTTTCTTTCCGATTTTATTTTATTTTATTTTCTTTTTTTGAGTATCCATGCTTTTCTAACTTGTGTTCTTGATCTCCTATTCTTTTGGTTAGAAGGTGTTAACTGAAATTTTGCTCGGGATGAGAAATCTCAGTTAACGCCCTCGAGACCACTACCACGTAGATGGTGGCCAAAATTCATTATATATGTAACAGTGATTTATAAAGTGACAAGTAAGCAAGAATGTTTTTATTGGACATGCATGGTATACAAATACAAAGATTCTTCTCTCTTTTCTCTCAACTCTCTCTGGGGAATGGTCGATTGTTAGTCGTAAGACTGTCGAATAGTAGTCTCCTCTTTCATTTCTTTTCTTTTCTATTTATACATAGTTTGTAGGTCAACAGACTGATTCTCCCTTGATTTTCTCAGTCTCCTCCTTATCGGGCGGGATTTCTTGTGTTAATGTCATTGACTTTTGGATTGACGCCTGAATTGAGAGTATCGTGGTGGAGATCAGTTTGTTTCCTTTTTTTGGATTTTATTACTCATTCTGCATGCAGATAACGTTTCTAGATATGATTCAATGCATTCCTCGTATCCTTTCAGTATGATCCTTTATGGAGGTCGTTGGATATGACGATATGGTGTGGTGCGTCAACCAGGGAGGTTGATTAGTATTTCGACCTTGATATCTGAGAAGTTTCATCCAGCTTTGAGCCAAATTGGGCTTCCCTTGACCTTTTCGAAGCTAGGTGTGGCATCGACTGACCTTTTGAAGCCAGGTGTGGCTTCGACTGATCTCGCGGCCTTTTAGGGACATTCTTTCGTGACAATCGAGGTGTAGACGAGTCTCTGGAGCACTTGCGAGATGACCTCGACTTCAGAGAGCTTCTAGTTTTGGTGATACGGGCTAGATCTGATCGTTCCGGGCTTTATCCCGGATGTTTCCGGAGCCCGTCCTTGTTCCTAGGGTGGTATCGCAGTTCGGCTCTGGACAGAGAGGTCTCCTGGTGGAAGCTCTCGGGTTCGGGCTCTATCCCAGATGTTTCCGGAGCCTGCCCTTGTTTCTGGGATGGTATAGTAGCTCGGCTCTGGATTGAGAGGTCTCCTGGTGAAACTCTCGGGTATGGAACCAGGTCTGGGAGGTGGAAAATTTCCCTTTGGTCCTTAGCCAATTTTGGCTATTAACAGAAGTCCTCTCTAACTTGAACACCAGACGTCGAGCTTGGGGTTGAGGTCAGATTTTTACTTTATTTGGGAAATCTTCCTCTTTTTACCGTTACCGAAATATTGGGGAAATTTCTTCATTTGAATGACGTGTTGCGAACCGACTAATTATCTTTGAATTAATCTGATTGCGTTACGGCAGTCCCCGAGATTTTTTACCGTTACCAGAATCTTGGGGAGATCATCCTCTTAACTGCGTAGGTGATGTGGCATGAGATGATTAGCCCACTTTCGAGTTCAATCCGATTACGTTACCGTAATCGATTTTTGTTTTTTACCGTTACCAGATGAATATCTCGGTGCTGTTGCCCTTCTGCCTATATATATGTCTGTTTTCCTCCTCATCTTCCTCACATCTCTTCGAGCTAAAAACTTTCTGCTGAGAAATATCTCCATAGCTTTTCCTCCGAGCTTGCTTTTTTCTTCATTCTTCATCTTCTATAATGTCGAAAAACAGCCGTTACTCAACTGATTCCATATTCGACGGCGAGGAGGTCGTTAGTCTTATTCCGGGGAAGCGGGCTAGGAGGAGTTCTGACGGCGACGAATCCCCGCCCACCTCACAACGTAGGCGGTCAAGTAGGAATGTATCTATCAGGACTGGGTTCTCCAACCATCCCGACCACCCTTTAGATATCGTCGATGATGACTCCGACAAAGAAACGGTCGATGGCGCTGCGGGTGAGCGTCGGGTCTCGGCTCCGGGTCCTTTTGGGGAGAGGCTCCCTCCCTACGATTTCCGGGTTGTTCCAGATTCCACCGTTGACCTGGTGTCGATTGATCGCTTGAGGTCAAAGTTTGGCATCCCCGACAGTATGTCCATCTCGGTGCCTTCCAAGAATTTTGAGTTTTTCAACCCCCCTAAAGGCGTGCTTCCGATTCATGTGGCCGCTCTTGAGAACGGGGTCAGGCTTCCCCTCCATCCAACCCTTCGGCGGGCTCTCAACGCCATCCAGCTCGCTCCCTTCCAGTTGACGCCTGGCTTCTAGAGGCATCTGATTGGTTTCCTTATATTATGGAGGGAACAATACCAGATGTGTAAAGTGACGAGGGAGCCAGGTGCAGAGGAGCTGGCTTATCTCTTCCAGATTGGGAGCTTGTCTGGGGCTCCTCGAGGCCAATTCTATGCCAAGGCAAAGAATAAGCTTAATTTCATCGTTCCTGGTGCCTCAAAAAAGGATCCCGCGTGGAAAGAAGAATGGATCCTGGCGGGGGATGATTGGGGGAGCTCGATTTTCATCGAAGGGCATAAATTCGAGGTTCCTACGGCTTTCAGTGACAAGCCCTCCTAGGACCGGGACTCCCTTCCTTCCGAGTCCGAAGCCATCTTAAAGGCTATTCTAGCCCGGAATTATCTGAATCCGAAGTTCCCTACTGCTGAAGCTTTTGACCCTCGTAGGGTGAACAAGTATTTGCGGATTTCAGACGCTATTCCTCGTAAGTATCCTTGTGTTGCTTTGCTTTGCTTTATTACTTAGCTTGGTTCTAACATTTTCTTTTTTTTTAATCTGTTTATTCTCAGTTTTTGTCGTAGAGCCGGCCACTCGTCACGTCTCACGCTCTCCTCAAGGTGGAGCTTCTCTTCCCTCCTCTGGGGCCGAACCTGCCCTGGCTTTTTCTATCTCTCTGGCTGGGTCTAAGATGGCTACTCTTGCCTCGCGAGCTTTCCGGGCTTTGGGTAAAACTCCCCAGGTGGTTGGCCCGGCTGTTTCTGACCCCTCGGCCGTGGCCGCTAAAGTCGCTACCCCTTCGACTAAAACACCTGATTCCGCTGCGCTCCCAACAACCAAAGCCTCACGGGTTTCTAGGAAAGATGTCGCTTCTGGGAAAGGTGTCGCGAAGGCTCCTTTCAGCCGCTCCCGGCCTCAGTCGAGCTCGACAGGGCAGGATGAGGTCCTGGAGCAATTCATAGCATCCTGTCCAGGTGGCGGGATCTCTCAGATGGCTTCCATGCATGTGGACGTCCTTATAACCAAGGGGTCTGCTATTTTAGCTGAGGTAATTGTATTTCCTTCACGCTACTTTTGTTAATTTGTCCAGTTTCTAACTCGGGTTTTGTATTTGTAGGCCTTTAAGGTTAATGTCGTGATGGGCCAGCAGGTAGCCCTCCTCCATGATCGGGCTGCAAAAGCCGAGGCTGAAGCCGAGAAAGCCGGGGAACTGCTCAAGCAGGCTCGGTATTTAGTGGAAGAGGTGACTTCCAGCCAGGGAAAAGTCGAGCTCGAGATGGCTGAGCTTCGCTGCGATCATGAAAGGACGAAATAATCTTTCGATCAGGAGCGTCTTCAATCTCTACGGCGGGCTAGGCAGCGGAATTCCTGGAGATCTGAGGCTAAGAAGCTGGACCTCGAGAACCAGTCTCTGATTACTCAGGTGGCCAAGCTGCAAGCTGATACGGAGACCTCCTTCAGTGACGGGTATTTTTATGCTTCCTTTCAGGCCGTGGAGGCTCTTCCTCCTCCCTTTGATTTATCGTCTATTGAGGGCTGGGATAGACAGAAAATAATGCTCAAAGCTGCCGAGTTATCTTGCCTTGAGGGCGATAAGGTGGTCCCTTCTAGCCCGGTAGGAACTGGGAAGCAGCCCGCTCAGTCAGACCCCTCATTCCATCTTCCTTCCTTTATCACCTCGGGTCCTGGGAGTCTTCCAACAAAGTGATGTCTTCTCGATCCGAGAAGGACCAATCGGGAGCTGGTGAAGAGGTTAGGAGCCCATCTGAGGATCCCCTTTTAATAGAGATGGAGGTGGACATGAGCCAGATGGGGTCCTTGGCTGCCCTTCTTGACGCGGCTGTCCCTCCTGAGGTTATGGACGTAATTAATGAAGTATTGGAGGAAGATCCAGCTGATCATCCAATGGAGCCTCTAGATGGAAGAGCGGTCAGCGAGGATAACCCAGATGGACAGCTACCTGTAGAGGGGGTTGATGTCGAGGATCAGCAGGCAGGAGGAGGGCAGGAGGAGGGGAGCCATGAGAGTCCCAAAGCTTGAAGCGGATGACTTGTTTTTGATTGCCCGGAAAAGGGGGTAGGCACCCTGTTTTGCCATTATCAAGTTTTCATTTTTTTTTTCTTCTTTTTGTAGCCCGAGTTCGGGGGTTGGGCTCCTCATTTGGGTGTAGCCTTATCGGGGGATAGGCTCCCCTTGCCCTTAATGATAAATCGAAGCGTCTTTTTGAGAACTTTATTCTGTTTCTGGTCTTGAATGGTATCCAGAGTAGCATCTGTAGCAGCAATTAAGATTCGTGTAGAGAATTATGGTGATTTTGATCCTGCACACGAAAGCAAACATTATATATATATATATATATATGTTTATATATATATATATTCATATATATATATATGGGGTGATAACCCAACCAAGACATTAGGAGGATTATTTAGCTATTTCCTAGTCTTGGAGATCTGGAGGGCAACTATGCTCTTACACTCAGATCCTTATTGGGGGTGGTAGCCCGACCAAGGCATCAGGAGGGCTATCAAGCTATTTTCTGGTCTCGAGATCTGGAGGGCAATTATGCTCTTACACTCAGATCCTTCTTGGGGGTGGTAGCCCGACCAAGGCATCAGGAGGGCTATCGAGCTATTTCCTGGTCTCGAGATCTGGAGGGCAACTATGCTCTTACACTCAGATCCTTCTTGGGGGTGGTAGCTCGACCAAGGCATCAAGAGGGCTATCGAGCTATTTCCTGGTCTCGAGATCTGGAGGGCAACTATGCTCTTACACTCAGATCCTTCTTGGGGGTGGTAGCCCGACCAAGGCATCAAGAGGGCTATCGAGCTATTTCCTGGTCTCGAGATCTGGAGGGCAACTATGTTCTTACACTCAGATCCTTCTTGGGGGTGGTAGCCCGACCAAGGCATCAGAAGGGCTATCGAGCTATTTCCCGGTCTCGAGATCTGGAGGGCAACTATGCTTTTACACTCAGATCCTTCTTGGGGGTGGTAGCCCGACCAAGGCATCAGGAGGGCCATCAAGCTATTTCCTAGTCTCGAGAGGTTTATGTCGAATTCCCATACTAGGGTATGGTCCCTAACGTTGAACATAGTTGGAGACAAAGATGGAAGAGAAAAGGAAAATGACTTTATTGATGATTGAGATGTAGTACATCTTTATTAGGACCCGTAATGAAAACTAAGTGGGGTTAGTCTGCTTGAGGACTCCTTTCAAGGGTAGAATTTCTTCAAATGATCTGCATTCCAAGTGTGGTTGATGGATCGTCCGTCCATGTCTTCGAGTTTATAAGCTCCATCACGAACAACTAGCTTTATCAAATATGGCCCTTCCCAATTTGGACTTAAGACTCCATCCGACCTTTTCCGAGTGTTCAGGGTCACTTTCCTAAGTACCAGATCCCCTTTCTTGAATTTCCGGGTTCTAACCTTTTGGTTGAAGTACCTAGCGATCTTGCTCTGGTAGATCGCCACTTTCTCTGCTACCTGGTCTTGCTTTTCTTCTAAGAGGTCTAGACTAGCCCGGAGCTTGACTTCGTTACTTTCGGGCTCAAAGTGTTGTATCCTGAACGAGGTTAATTTATGCTCGATGGGGAGGACTGCTTCAACCCCGAAAGCCAGAGAGTAAGTTGTCTCTCTGGGAGCTGTTCTTTTTGTAGTCCGGTATGCCCAAAGGACTTCTAGTAGCTCTTCGGCCCATTTACCTTTCTTCTGCTGAAGTTTCTTTTTCAGGAGTTTCTTGATTGTCTTGTTGGTGGATTCTACCAGCCCGTTAGTCTGGGGATGAGCCACTGAAGCAAGCCTGAGGTCAATCCCCAATCCTTTGCAGAAGTCTTTGAATCAGGTGTTGTCGAATTGCTTTCCTAGGTCGGCTATAATGATGAGAGGGGTCCCGAACCTGCATACGACGTTAGTCTTGATGAACTTGGTTGTATTCTTTTCTGATATTCAAGAAAGAGGTCCGGCCTCGACCCATCTTGTGAAGTAGTCGATAGCCACGATAGCATGTTTCATCTGTCCAGGAGCGGTAGGAAGTGGCCCGATTAGGTCGATTCCCCACATGGCAAAGGGGTAAGGTGAACTAAGGGATGACAGTCGCTCGGGTGGCTGGTGGCTCAAGTTTGAGGTTCTTTGGCAAGGTTCGCAGGATTGCACAAAACTCTTTGCATCTTGATGGATAGTCGGCCAGTAGTACCCCATACGAAGCACCTGATAGGCTAGAGCTTCCCCACCTATGTGGTTCCCACAGTCCCCAGAGTGGACCTCTCTCAATACCCACTTAGCATCATCGGGATGCAAGCACCTAAGTAAGGGGAGGGACCTGCCCCTCCTATAGAGGTATCCGTCCACCATACAGTATCGAACTGAGAGTCTCTTAACTCTTCGGGCTTGTCCGGACTCTTCAAGAAGCTCTCCTTCAAGGTGGTAGGCGACAATTGGGTCCATCCAGCAAGGTAGGCGATCCAGGGAACAAAATTTTCCATTTGTGGCTATGCTTGGCTGGGTGATCACTTGGAGGGGAATTCCCCTTGGTAGGGATTGGCCTCCGTTCGCCGCTATTTTAGCCAGAACATCTGCGCGATGGTTTTGGTGTCGGGGCACCTGATCGATCTTGAGTCCCTTAAATTTACTTTTCAGCAGCCGAGCTAGATTTAGGTAGGCGACCATATTATCTCCCTTTGCCTGGTAGACCCCAGTCACTTGGTTTACAACAAGCAACGAATCGCTCTTGATCTTCAGGTAGTCAGCCTTTAGTTCGATGGCTACCTTCACCCCGGCTAGGAGGGCTTCATATTCTGGTTCGTTGTTTGTAGCTTTAAACTCGAATCTGAAACAGTGACAGAATTTAGTCCTCTCTGGATCTATCAAAACTATGCCAGCTCCTCCCCCAGTTTGTACGGATGCTCCGTCTTAAAAGAGGATCCATGGCTTGCAACCTTCCGGCCAATTTTCGACCTCGGATATCTTCTCAGGGACCTCGTTTGATACTGAGGGATCATCTGGATCTGGGATCGCTGAGAATTCTGCCACGAAGTCGGCCAAAGCCTGTGCCTTAATCGTAGTCCGGGGCTTATACTTTAAATCGAACTAAGTGAGCTCTAGTGCCCATAAAACTAGCCTTCCTGACACATCTGGTCTTTGCAAGAATTGACGGAGGGGTTGGTCTGTCACCACTGCTATTGTGTGTGCTTGAAAATAGGGACGGAGTTTCCTCGCTGAGATCACCAGGGCATAAGCGAGCTTCTCCAGGAGAATGTAGTTCCTTTCTGATTTGGTCAAGGCATGACTCACATAGTATATAGGTCTTTGAAAACTGTCGCTACAATCTTTGGCAAAAGCCCCGCTTACTGCAGTTTCTGATACGGCCAGGTAGATCTGCAACTCGTCTCCGAGAACCTGCTTGACTAACAAAGGGGGGCTTGTTAGGTATTCTTTCAAAGCTTGAAACGCCCGCTCGCTTTACTGGCTCCATTTCATGTTCTTTCCTTGTTTGATGGCCTTGAAGAAAGGGAGACATTTATCGGTGGAGCGAGATATAAACATGTTGAGTGTCGCCACCTGTCCAGTTAGAATCTGTACTTGCTTGAGCGAGGTCGGGGATTCCAGGTCTAAGATAGCTTTGATTTTTTCTGGGTTGGCTTCTATACCTCTCTCATGAACCATAAAGCCAGAAACTTCCCTGCCGTTACCCCAAAGGCACATTTGGAGGGGTTCAAACGCATCTAGTTTTCCCTAAGTATAAGGAAGGTTTTACGAAGGTCCTCTTGATGTCCATTTGTAGTTGGGGATTTCGTGATCATGTCGTCGACATATACTTCCATCGTCCTTCCTATCTCGGGCTTGAACAGTTTGTTAACCAGCCGCTGATATGTGGCCCCTACATTCTTCAAACCAAACGGCATCACCTTGTAGCAATATAAGCCCTGCCCAGTAATGAAACTGGTTTTATCTTGGTCAGCCGGGTGCATTTTAATTTGGTTTTATCCTGAGAATACGTCCATAAAACTCAAAAGTTTATTTCCGGATATGGAGTCAACAAGCTGGTCGATCTTTGGCTAAGGAAAACTGTCTTTCGGACAAGCTCGGTTGAGGTCGGTGTAGTCGACACACATACGCCATTTCCCACTTGCCTTCGTGACCATGACCACATTGACGATCCATTCTGGGTAACGTACCTCTCTGACGAACCCCGTTTTGATCAATTTATCAACCTCATCCTGTACCGCCGCGTTCCTATTAGCGTTGAAATGACGCCTCTTCTGCTTGACGGGCTTGACCGTTGGATCTACTGCTAGCCGGTGGGTGGCCAACGTTGCCAGAATTCCAGGCATTTCATCATGGTTCCAGGTGAAGATATCACTGAATTCCCTGAGAAGATCAATCAGTCCTCTTTTTACTTCTGGGTCAAGGGTGGCTCCGACCTTGACGACCTTGGAGGGATCATCATTCCTAACGGATATTTCTTCTAGTTTGTCCACGGGCTGCCCGCTGGCCCATTCCTTACTCCGTTATTCCTCGTAGGGCATGATAGGTTCATCCTCCGGATGCCCAGGATGTTCCGCGGGCTCATTCTCCTCCTGGATTATCCGGGATGTATCCATGTCTTCCTGGATCAATGTCACCTGTACACACTGCTTCGCTAGGGCTGTAGGATTGGCAGATAATGCGTAGCATTTCCTGGCTGCCTGCTGGTCTCCGCGTACCTCTCCTACTTTGGTTCCAACCGGGAATTTCAAGACGTTGTGGTATATGGACAAGACTCCCTTCAAAGAGGACAAGAAAGGTCTCCCTAGGATGGGGTTGTAGGCCGATGGGGTGTCAACCACAACAAAGTCGGTCATTACATTCTGCTGAAGCGGGGTGACCCCGATGATTACTAGGAGGATCATTGACCCCACTGGTATGATCGAGTCCCCAGTGAAACCGTAAAGCGGAGTGGTAAAGCTGTTGTAACAACGTTACTTCAGGTTCAATTTTTCCAGGGTATCCTTGAAGAGGATATCTACACTGCTACCTGTATCCACGAGCACGCGATAGACCAGACAGTTGGCGATCTGTATCGTGATGACCATAGGATAATCATGAGGTTGCACAGTGTTGAAGACATCTGCTTCGGTGAATACGATCTGAGCTGACCGGGAGGGCTCTGTCGGGCTCTGGCTGACTTTGAAGATCCCTCGGCTCTCTCCGAGGCGGGGAACCTTTCTTGCGTGGTTTTTCCGGGAGTTATTGGAAACGCCGGCCAATGTAGGACTTCCGCTGATAGTGTGTATCACCTGGATCTGTTGCATTAAGTCAGCCTGCTCCCCTTTCCTCTTTTCTGCGTCCTCACGGATTTCAGCGTGTACCTCCCTTCCAGTCCTGATATTATCTCTGACCTGTTGCAAGAACTAGATCAGGCATCCTCCCCTTATCAGGGCCTCAATCTGGTTACGCAAGTTATAGCACTCCGAAGTGTTGTGGCCCACGTCTTCATGGAAGTCGCAGTACTTGTACCGGTTTCTCCTGTCAGCTGGGGCCTTCATGGGAGCGGGCTTCTGGAGTAACCCTTTATCTCGTATCGCAAGATAGACTGTTTCCCTGGAAGCATTCAAAGGGGTGTAGTAGTTATACCCTTTTTGCCCTTGCATCATTGGAGCCACGGTCCAGGGAGGCGGCGAAGCCCGGGGAGGGGTTCGCTTTGCTGTATATTTTTCTTGCCTATGCGGAGGAGCAGGGAGGCGATAGGTCGACCTGTTGGGAGGTTTATTCTGAGCTTTCTGCACTGGCTCAAATTTGGGGGCTTCTTTCTTCAGACGCTTTTCCGTTCTCATGTCGTCATGTTCTATCTTGACCTTGAGTTGTTCGTCGATCTCGACCTGCTCAAGAGCCCGGTCATAGGCCTCCTGGTAAGTTTCGGGGGGTCTCTTGGCGAAAGAACGGAAAAGCTTTCATGCCTAGAGGTTTCGTCTGAAGTTGGCGAGGGTTTCTTTTTCAGTGAAAACTCCCATTTGAATGACCTCCTTGTGAAACCGCTCTACGTACGATCGAAGAGTTTCACTCTGCTCCTGAATGACATATTAAAGGTGTATGGAATCTTTCGGGCGAGGTTTAACTCCTTGGAATTGTGAGCAAAAATCGGTTGACAGTTTTGTGAAAGAATCCACGCTACCAACGGGCAGTTTCCTGAACCAGGTTTTCGCATAGTCGGTCAAGGTCGTTGGAAATATTCTGCACATAGCTGCTCTGGTAGTGTTCTGGACTTTCATCTGTTAAACGAAGCTCTCTAGATGGCTTAGCGGATCTTCCGTTCCAGAGAACTTATCTACTGGTATTTTGAATTTTAGGGGGAGCTCTGCTTCCCGGATTCTCCTAGTGAAGGGAGCGTTCATCTCGCTCAGGGGATTCTTTTTGTCCTCCTTACTCTTTCCCTTCCTTATTTGTCTGACCTCTTTTTGTAGCTTTGCCAGCTGATCCCTCAGTCGCTTGTTCCCAGGTCTCTTCGAGTTAACCTCAGATTCCTCGCTGTCGAATCTTTCTGATGAACTGGCAATTTCTATCCGGTCCTCCTCCTAGACATGATCTACATGAAGAGTTTGTCTACTTTCCTCTTCTAGGGCCCGGGTAGTTCTCCTAGATGTAGTTGGATGAGATAGTGATTGTGCCTAAATTGTTGTATATTTCGGCCGTCATTCCTATTCTTTGGTCTAGTTCTCGTGTGTATTTTCTATATATTATGTCTTTTATGTCTAATAGGCTCATTAGTGCTAATTGCAGGAAATAGATGTAATTCTGGTGTTAGAAGTTAATTGCAGTGGTTCCGACAGAAAAGGGGCAAAAGGAAGGACAAAGGATCATAAGCAGCACTACAGTGCGGGTCAAGTGCGGGTCGCAACCGCACTCCAGCCACACTCCTTCCCACAGCCGGGACCTGAATCATGAAGGAAAGATAAAGTGCGGGTAAAGTGCGGGTCATCCAACCGCACTCCACCCGCACTGTTGCCAAAGCCAGAGAAGCTGAGTTGCACCTGACGATAAAGTGCGGGTACAGTGCTGGTCATCCAACCGCACTCCACCGCACTGTTGCCAAACCAGAGAAGCTGAAGTTGCACCTGACATTAGAGTGCGGGTACAGTGCGGGTCATCCACCAGCACTCCACCCGCACTATTGCTCAAAACAGAGGAGGGATTTTGCACCTGACAGTACAGTGCGACTCAAGTGCGAATACAGTGCGGGTCAAGTGCGAGTCAAGTGCGGGTAATCCAACCGCACTCCACCCGCACTATTGCCCAGATCAGAGACCTAAAGATGAAGAAAACCCTTACAGTGCGGGTACAGTGCGGGTAAATCAACCGCACTCCACCCGCACTTCGAGCGCGACAGCTTCTGGTTTCAAGCTTAAGTAACCTATTTTCCCATCCTCTATAAATAGAAAAGGATGGGAACGAACCAAAAATCACCATACCTCCCAACACTTTTATTCTAAGCTAGTAACACATCTCCCTCTCATCCAAACCATCTCTACTCAATCAAAGGCAACTAGGAGACTTGGATTCAAGCTTCAAGGAAGGAGATCAATCTTCAAGGGTTATCTCTACTCTCTCTCTTAGTTATTATTTTGTAATAGAACATGAGTAGCTAAAATACCCCACTATGGGGTTGATGTTATTTGTTTGATGGATATTTTGGGCTTTGTAAATAAACTCTATGTGTTATATTTATTCTATCTCTATATTTCATTCCATTACTTGTATTGATTGCAATTATTGACTTGGTTGGATACACCCTCTTTGCATGTTGATTTAGATTACTTGAGTAGGCAATTAGGTTGTCTAATGCTCCATTGAATGGAAGGATTTCTGGAAATCCGGCTCTATAACCATGCCCTTAATCTAATCTCGAATTAGTGGCTTTCACTATACATCCTAGGTTAGCCACTTGTGAGAGAATTAGAAGCCTCCACTATACACCCTAGGTTGGCTACTTTAGTGATTTTACGAGAACTCATCTTCGAGTAGAATTAGGTTGATAACCTCGAGCCTCATCCAATCCCAAACGGGTGGCCTTCACTATACATCCTAGGTCGGCCACTTGTGAGGGAATTTGAAGCCATCACTATACATCCTAGGATGGCTACATTAGTAATAGGTTGAGCCATAGCTAGATAGATGAGCATTCATGGAACAAGTCCCAATTGAGTAACTAGCCACTGTTGGTTGCTTAAGAGGGATTAATCGCTAGTAGAAGGTCTTAACTATACATCCTAGGTTGACCTCTTGCTAGAGATATATGCCAACACTATACACCCTAGGTTGGTTACATTTGTCAAAACGCACTTACTTGAGAGTTTGTTGCAATTGCCCCCAATATTCACTTACGAGTCCATCAACTCCATAGTTCCATCATCATTCATTCATCCCTCCATTGTCATCCCATTTATTTGCTTTCATAGTTTAGTTTATATTGTATTTTCATTCACTATCACTTTACCTTTATGCTTGCTAGTTATATTAATCCTAATCTTATCACCGCTACCCCGATCTCAGTGGACGACACCCGTGCTTGCCACTTTGCTTGTATTTATACTTGTGAACGCATCGCATAGGTTTTATAAATTGTTTTGACGGACGGTTTTCTGACGGCAAAAACCTTCTCATCAAATGGCGTCGCTCAGGGGATTCTTTTTGTCCTCCTTACTCTTTCTCTTCCTTATTTGCCGGACCTCTTTTTGTAGCTTTGCCAGCTGATCCCTCAGTCGTTTGTTCCCAGGTCTCTTCGAGTTAACCTCAGATTCCTCGCTGTCGAATCTTTCTGATGAACTGGCAATTTCTATCCGGTCCTCCTCCTGGACATGATCTACTCGGGGAGTTTGTCTACTTTCCTCTTCTAGGGCCCGGGTAGTTCTTCTAGATGTAGTTGGATGAGATAGCCCTTGGGGCTTCCGGGTAAAAGCATCCGCAGCAGACTTAACTAGCTAGGGTTGATATTGCGAAAGTCTTTTCGGAGCCGGGGGCATGG
The DNA here is from genome assembly GCA_033220585.1 of Dipteronia sinensis. Lineage (NCBI taxonomy): Eukaryota > Viridiplantae > Streptophyta > Magnoliopsida > Sapindales > Sapindaceae > Dipteronia > Dipteronia sinensis. Next base: position 49,535,484 of record CM065641.1, on the reverse strand, counting down.
GTCCCAACCTATCCCGGATCGAACGTTGGGGCCCTGATCTATCTCGAGCCGGCTCTGGAGGAAGAGGTCCTAGGCGATCGAAAGCATGTGGTCTAGCTCCGAGCCTGCTCGGCTCTCCCTGATCATTCAGGTTGGTTGGCTGGATTGTGATGCCTTCAGCGAGGAGGCGGACGCGGATGGATTCTACGAAGGCCGCCGCTTGTTGGTCGAGTGCTGCTTGGCTCACTATGGGGTGGCCAGTACCCCGCGTATTGGTTGTCTGGATCGGAGCTTGACTACTATATCCAGACTTTCTCCCCCTTCCTGGGGCTTTTCGGGTTGGCCTCACCGGAGATTGCTACGGGACTCTGTGTTGGCCTTAGGAGGAGCGGAGCCTCATAGTTCCTGTAAAACAATGAAAATATTGATGCAAACGATTGGTTAATTGGGTGAAGGAATGTTTTTTCCCACAGATGGTGCCAGAAAGTGTTAACGGAAATTTTACTCGGGATGAGAAATCTCAGTTAACGCCCTCGAGACCACTACCACGTAGATGGTGGCCAAAATTCATTATATATGTAACAGTGATTTATAAAGTGACAAGTAAGCAAGAATGTTTTTATTGGACATGCATGGTATACAAATACAAAGATTCTTCTCTCTTTTCTCTCAACTCTCTTTGGGGAATGGTCAGTTGTTAGTCGTAAGCCTGTCGAATAGTAGTCTCCTCTTTCATTTCTTTTCTTTTCTATTTATACATAGTTTGTAGGTCAACAGACTGATTCTCCCTTGATTTTCTCAGTCTTCTCCTTATCGGGCGGGATTTCTTGTGTTAATGTCATTGACTTTTGGATTGACGCCCGAATTGAGAGTATCGTGGTGGAGATCAGTTTGTTTCCTTTTTTTGGATTTTATTACTCATTCTGCATGCAGATAACGTTTCTAGATATGATTCAATGCATTCCTCGTATCCTTTCAGTATGATCCTTTATGGAGGTCGTTGGATATGACGATAAGGTGTGGTGCGTCAACCAAGGAGGTTGATTAGTATTTCGACCTTGATATATGAGAAGTTTCATCCAGCTTTGAGCCAAATCGGGCTTCCCTTGACCTTTTCGAAGCTAGGTGTGGCCTCGATTGACCTTTTGAAGCTAGGTGTGGCTTCGACTGATCTCGCGGCCTTTTAGGGACATTATTTTGTGACAATTGAGGTGTAGACGAGTCTCTGGAGCACTTGCGAGATGACCTCGACTTCGGGGAGCTTCTAGTTTTGGTGATGCGGGCTAGATCTGATCGTTCCGGGCTTTATCCCGGATGTTTTCGGAGCCCGTCCTTGTTCCTGGGGTGGTATCGCAGTTCGGCTTTGGACAGAGAGGTCTCTTGGTGGAAGCTCTCGGGTCCGGGCTCTATCCCGGATGTTTCCGGAGCCTGCCCTTGTTTCTGGGATGGTATAGTAGCTCGGCTCTGGATTGAGAGGTCTCCTGGTGAAACTCTCGGGTATGGAACCAGGTCTGGGAGGTGAAAATTTCCCTTTGGTCCTTAGCCAATTTTGGCTATTAACAGAAGGCATTACAGAACAAACCAGGTGTGATCTCTCCCTTACTATTTGATATTGTCTCTTATTTCCTATATCTTTTGTTATATGCATGTGCATGTGCATTTGTGGTTATTATGTTCAGGAAACATCGAGGGCACTGTTTAGAATAGATTTGGGGGTGGGGATATAGTTTTCAACAGAAGTTGGTTTCAAAAAAAAAAAAAAAAAGAAGTCATTTTTCTTTTTTATTGAGTCTGTCTTCTACAAAATAACCAAGTTTGAGATGCTCTTAGGTTTGCCTTTAGAGACGTAAGTGTATGCTTTAATCACTGAGTTTAGACTAACGTCTTGCCACTTAGAGTATTGCATTGCATTTTTACAAAATTATGACATGCTCTTGATGTGATGGTAGATAGGATGCTTAGTTGAATTGCCATGATTAATAGTGGAGACTACCCTTGTTAGTTTACTAATCTAGAAAGCGTACATATTAGAGGGTTTATTTGTTTATACTCCTAATCACTTATCAGGTTCTTAGAATTAGAAATTGATCTCAATAGGTTATGCATTGGATATTAAAGAACATTCATCATAAAAAGATATCACATGCGGAATTGCTCTTGATTTTGTTGAACCATTAGAAGTGATATAGGCAATGTGTGCTTAAACTCACTTAAAAATGCCTTAAATATTTCCTACCTTGTGTGTATGCTCCATAGCCAATTTTGAAGCCAAACACTATAAGTCTTTTTCTTTCATCACCCACGATAACTAAAAACCCATAAGCCCTAATATTTAGTCATACCTTATAGCTTGGGATTATATTGAGGAAGTGATGAAGAAGAGTGAAGATGGTTCGAAGACACATGAATTAAAAAAATTGGTGAATTGTGAAATGTACATATAGGGCAAAAGAAAGAAGCTATACCTAAGCAATGTATGAGAGGTGTTGGAAATTATGAAATTGATGTATAAATTCTCATCTCATTCAAAAACAAATTGAAAAACAAGTGAAAAAAAAGAAAAGAAAAAAGAAAATAAAAAAAATGAATGAGATGATGAATCAAATGAAAGTGGAAAAGGGAAAAGGTATGTTCGTGAATGGTTCAAGAAGCGTGGATGCAAGTTAAATGAAGACAGATCGAAGAAATTCAACCGAGTATTGAAGATTTTCAGAAGAATTTCTCGATATGGTCCAAGGTTTTGTTGCTTACCTTTTTCCCATTCTTCTTAACCTTCACCCAATGGCCCCATTACAACCAAATTAAAGTCCTAATTGATCTTTTGGGAATACAGGGTTAAGTTTAAAGGAAACATGTGCTCTATCTTGTTCTTAATGTTTGATTCCGTTCATGAGATCCTTTGCATAAATTCAAGCATTTTTCTATATTATATATTCATATGCGATAATGATTTGAAATTTCTTGTGCATAAACTCCATTCGCATATGCTTGATGAGTGTATTTGCCTAGGTTCTGTGTGAAATATGAGTGACTTCTTGTGAGAATTAGAGTCGAGGCGAATTACATCTATGGCATTTGACGACTGTGTTTTTGAAGCTAGAGTGTCTTGAGTATAGGCGTTTCATCAAACTAGTGAAGCATTCAAATAAGTGACATAATTTTAGTCTTTATTCAGTGGCTTTAGCATGCATTTGTCTTTATTCGCATCTTGAGTTGCATCTTGGTCTAATTGGTTTTTTGTAGAAATATGTTTATGGGTATCATAGTTGGTAAACCCTCAAGAGACAAAATCTTAGGAAGTTGCTTAGCTTAGGTTTAGTTAGGATTTTAATTTTTAGTTTTTAGTTTTTGTTTTTATTTTGCTCGAGGACTAGCAAAATCTAGGTTTGGGGGTATTTGATGAGCATATTTTTATATATATTTATTGCTCTTAAAAATAGATTTAATAGTCTAATTTTATATTAGTTTTATTTTAATTAGATTCATTTTGTTGGAAAAGGAATAAAAAGCAATTGAGTGTGGAATCAGAGTTAATTGGAGCATTTTGAAATATTAAATTAACTTGGATCAAAAGAAGATTTTTTGGGGACCAAAAGAAAATCTAAATCAAGCCCAATTCAAAGACCACAAGTGGAGCCCAAGTCCATAAAGAAAGAAAGAAAATTGGTGTGCGTTTTGAAAAAAAGGAAATATAAAAAATTAGAAAAACAAGTAACTAGGTCAAAGAGAGGCGACCACCTAGGATATAAAAGAAAAAAAAAGCAAAAAAAAAATACATAGAGGGGGCATCGTTTGGTGGCTTGGTGCGCAGCAGCCAGAGAAAGAAAATAGGTGAGGGGTGCGCAGCAGCCGGAGGAAGAAAAGAGGAATTTTTTTTTGCATGAGCCGTGAAGAAGAAAAAGAATCAGCTGTCGGGGATTCTTGTGTGCAGACATTGGTTCTGACTTGGCTCGGATTGATATCAAACTCGCAGTTGTCGTCATGTCGGGTTTTAATCCAATTTCTGTTCTTGATTTTACTATGTGTTTCTAATTTTATTTTTGAGGTGTAGGATGAAACTTTATTGACAATGTGATTGTTTTGGCTATTTATTATAATTCCCAAATTGTTTTTAATGTTTGTAATTCTTATTTTTCATTGATTGATATTAATTGAATTGTTTCACCCTTAATATCAAGTATTTTGGGTAGTTATGATTGATTTTATTAATCAGGCTTTGTGTTTTAATGCTTGAATTAAGAGCCTTGATTATATGTTTTTCAAATATTGGATACATGTAATACTTGGGTCTTATACATTAAGTCAATTGGAATAAAGAATTTACAAAAGATTAATTTTTAAGCACTTAATTGATAAATCTTGAGAAAGTGTTGGATTGATTTCTAAATTGCTACTCATAATCTTGGGAATTAATAATTTGAATAGTAAAATGTTGCATTGTTGATAACGGTGGATTCCGAACCTCAGACTTTTCTTCCATTGAGTAAAATTTGCAATTTTAGTTCTTTAATTTAGTTGCATGTTAATTTAATTTTTTATAGTTTTAATTAATTCAAAAATTCACCTTTCGTTAACTAGATTAGAATTAGATTAAATTTAGATTCGATTAGTTTTTCATCAGTTCTCATGGGATCGACCTCGTACTCCGAATAAGCTATTTTATAATAGACTCATGCGCTTGCGAGTAAATTTATAAAATTTTATCACAACAGTCGGGCTACCACCCCCAAAAAGGGTCTGGGTGTAAGAGCATAGTTACCATCCGGACTTCGAGATTCGGAAATAGTTAGACATCCCTTATGGTGCCTTGATAGAGTTACATCTCCTGAAACTGATTTAAACATAATTATTTGTTTCCTTCACAGGATGAAGATCATCATGATAAGAGTTCCCTGCGAAGCCGGATTGAAGTTTGAACAAATCATCATCAAAGATGCAGGTTTGGTTCATGGTTAGTGTAAGTTCCTCATATTTTGATTGCCTTATTTCGTTGACAAACCATATTGGGGATTAATTTTGTAAGGGTAAATTAGGCCTCATTGGGTGTGATCAAGCTTCAAGGGCGTCATCCTTCTCAAGAGCACTTCAAAGGTATCTCACTTGTTTAACTCTATTTGAAGAGATCTAGTTGCACACACTCACTTGCATGCATTATGTTCTTATTTTCATGTAATTTAATGATGCATTGTATGCTAATTATCACACTCCACACTTGCACTTTTTGCACATCTCTTAGTGTGTTGAGTTTGCCCCGAAAAGAGAATTTATTCTCTTAGCGCGGCCTAAACCGCTTGGCAAGACATGCCTGCACCACGGCATACAGAGCGGTATACCTCAGTAGGGTCATGCTTCGTGCACCGCTTCATGTGCACTTGCACGCATGGCGGTCCAAGTCGCAATGTTGTCCAGTATGCCACTGTTGCCCATACCGCGGCCTGTGCACCTGCATGCACAGCGCCCTACACCGCGTTGCTGTCCAGACGGTGCACTGCTGTGTGTACCGCGGTCTGGATACCTGCCTGCGACGTGGTCCATCAAGCGGTATTGACGGGATTTTGTGCCCTAATTTCAAAACGACCCATATATATATTCTCTCTTCTTCCTTGCTCGTTTTTATGAGTTCAAGAAGCCATTTTTGAGAGGCCAAGCTTCCTTTAGAGAGAGAAACTCCCAAGAACTCATCTTTACTCAACCAAACACAAATCCATGTGCATCTAACATCTTACAAGCATCATCTCATCATGGATTCTTCTTGCTTTCATTGACTAGGTAACTTGAATATGCCCTAAATCTCTTTGTATTTATTTATGTTCTTGTTTTCCTAGGGTTAGCTCTTTTATATGATTTATTGCATATCTTTGTGTTTATTGGCATTTATAACATGTTTGAGTTGTTGTTTGTTGGTTGAGAGCTTTGTTCATTGATAGCTAGCATTTAGGACGATTTTACCCTTCTAGCTAAATCTTCATGCATTTGCATTTAGGTATTAATATCTACGATTTGCATTTATTGACATCTTTAAATCCCTAGATAAGTACTTGGTGTAGCCTAGCATTAATTGCATGATAGAATATTGTCACATAGTCACATAGGTTGCTTTATCTTTCATTGATTGTTAAGCTTTGTGGCTAAGTGGATTAGTGCACAAGCTTGTGGTCTAGAATCACTATTAAAGGCCCGTTTGGTAGATTGAAAGGGTTAGTGACCAAGTAAGTGTGACTTGAGGTCAACCTTGGTTGTAAACTTTCATTCAAATAGTGGATTTGAGGACCGTATGTGGCTAGAAGGATAGCCCGTGAGTTTTGCCCAGTGGAGAGTTTCTCACGTAAATCAATCCTTGTGTTTTTATTGTTTTCCGCATGTTTATGTTGGATTGGTTGATTGCTAATATGGGGTAGGATTATTAAAATTGATTAAGTCAAAAAGTTGGTAAGAAATCAACTAAAACCTATTCACACCCCCCCCCCCCCCCCATCTAGGTTGTATTAGACACACTTTGTGTTATTTCAGTTAGGATCAAGAATAAAGCAAGAAGTTCTCAATCGAGGTGGAAGCTCGTAATCAAGGTCAATCAAAACAAATATGAAGGAAGTTATATCACTTTCTCATTAATAACAAAGGAGCCCAACCCCCGAATCCGGGCTATAAAAAGAAAAAAAGGACCAACTAAACTAATCATGAGTACAGCGGGGTGCCCACCCCCTTTTCCAGGTAATCAAAACCAATCATAAACAGGTAGCGTCAAGCTTCGGAGCCCTCTTGATTTTTCCCTGCTGCTTTTCATCCCTCATGCTGATCCTTGCCATAAACTCCTCCTTCAGGTGGTTACTCGTCTTGGCAACCCTCGACAACCATCTCTCTCTTCAGAGGTTCTTCCTGCTGATCAATAGGATCCTCCTCCACGACTTCATTGATCACTACCATGACTTTATGAGGGATGGCCGTATCAAGAAGGGCAGCCATGGATCCCGTCTGGCTCCTATCGACCTCCATTTCCACTTTAGAGGGTCTCTCAGATGGGCTCCTTGCTCATTCGCCAGCTCCAGGTTGATCTCCTTCGGAACGAGCGAGCAGAACCTTATTTGAAGATTCCCTAGGACCTGAAGTAGTAAAGATGGGAGAAGGAAGTGGAGGATCTGCCTGGACAGGATGCTTTCCATCTTTTGCCTGGTTAGAGGGAACAGCTCCGTCATCGTCAGGTCAAGACAACTCAGTAGCCTTAGTCATTATCTCCTCTCTATCCCAACCAGCGATGGATGATAGATCAAAGGGAAGAGGGAGAGCCTCTGCAACCTGAAAGGAAGCATAGAAATATCCATCACTAAAGGAGATCTCCGCATCAGCCTGCAGCTTGGCCACCTAAGCAATCAAATCCTGATTCTCGAGGTCCAACCTCTTAGCTTCGGTTTTCCAAGAGTCCCTCTGCTTGGCCCTTGGGGTAGACTGGAGAATTTCTTGATCAAAGGACAGCTTCGTCCTCTCATAATCAAAGCGAAAAATCTGCCAGCTCGGTCTCCATTTTTCCTTGCCTGGAGGTCATCTCTTCCACTAATGTTTGAGCCCGTTTGAGTAATCTCATGGCTCTCTCAGCTTCGGCTTCAGCTTTGGCAGCCCGATCACGAATGAGGGCTACCTGGTGGCCCATAGCCACGTTAAACTTGAAGGACTATGAGATACAAAGCCAAGGTTAGAAACCGATTAAGTTGGCAGTCTCAGAAGTAGTACAGATAAAGAACAATTACCTCAGCTAAGATAGTAAACTCACTGGTGAGCAAGACATCGACGGGCATCAAGGCCATCCTAGAGAGCCCACCACCCGAGCATGATGCGATGAATTGTTCCAAGATCTCATCCTGCCCCGTCGAGCTCGAATGAGGGCGAGAGCGGCTAGGAAGAATCCCTTCGACACCCGCTTCAAAGTTTTCCGGAGTTTGGGGCGTTAGAATCACAGCGGCATCAAATAGATGAGCAGGTAGGGCAATAGTAGCAGCAGAGGGAGCAGAATGAGCATGAGCAGTAATGCCAGCTACCCGGGAAATGAGAGCCCCTCTGTTTGTTGCTTTGGTAGCCCACAACGCAAAGGTAGCCATCTTGGATTTTGCCTGGGAAGGCAATGAAGTGGGAGCAGGAGTAATCCCGACCAAAACAATCAGTTTTTCCTTCTCCGAGGTAGCAGGAAAAGCCCCCTGCATCTGTCTGATAGATGGGGGAGTTGTGCGAGCTTGCCGGAGCTGCTGAGCTTCGCGAGAAGCTGGCTTAACAACAAAAACTATAAGTAAACGAAACAAAAGGGGAACATCATAATTGAGCTAGTCAACGAGACAAAGCAAAACGATTCAGTGTTACTTATGAGGAATAGCATTGGAGATCCATAGGTATTGATTCACCCTGCGGGGATTGAAGGCTTTTGCAGTGGGGTACTTCAGGTTCAAGTAGTTTCTGGCCAGAATAGCCTTCAAAACAGCTTCAGACTCAGATGGCAGGGAATCCCGGTCCCACGATGGTTTGTGGCTGAAAACTGTAGGGACCTCGAACTCATGGCCCCCAATAAAAATCGAGCTCCCCTAGTCACCCCCTGCCAAGATCCACTCTTCCTTCCAGGCGGGATCATTCTTCGAAGCCCCGAAAATGATAAAATTGAGCTTGTTCTTGGCTTTTGCATAGAACTGACCCTGGGAGCACCGGAGAGGCTCCCTATTTGAAAAAGGTAGGCCAGCTCCTCTGCTCCGGGCTCTCTCGTCACATTGCTCAACTGGCATTATTCCCTCTACAGCATAAGGAAACCAATCAAATGCCTGCAGAAGCCAAGCGACAGATGGAGAGGGGCAAGCTGGATGGCGTTGAGAGCTCGTTGAATGGTAGGATGAAGAGGAAGCCTAACTCCATTCTCGAGAGCTGCCATATGAATCGGAAGCACGCCGTTAGAGAGATTGAAGAACTCGTAACCTTTGGGAGGAACTGAGATAGAGACACTGTTAGGAATGCCGTACTTAGACCTCAAACGGTCAATCGAGCTAGGATCAACGATAGAGTCAGGGACAACCCTGAAGTCGTAAGGGGTAAGCCTCTCCAGAGAAGGATCAGCAACCGTGACTCGACACTTCCCTGCAGCATCCTCCCTGCCCTTTTTGTCAGAATTTTCATCAACCAAATCATGAGGATTATCAGGTCGATTAGAGAACTTGGTCCCAATGGATACGTTTCTAGTCGACCGCCGGTGCTGGGGACTTGGCTGAGAGTCGTCACTGTCGAAAACTTTACTCGCTCATTTTCTGAGAGCAAGACTAGCGACCTCCTCACCATCGACAATAGAGTCGATAGAATCACAGCTATTTTTTGACATGGTAGAAGAAAATCTAGCGAAGCTGGTGAAGAAGAGACGAATTTCTTTCCAAAAGTAAAATTTGAAACTTGAGAGAGATGAAAGTGTAAGGAAGGCAGCGGAGTTGTCGAGTTTAAATAGGAGCGGACAGAGCAGTGAGGTCGACAGCCCAAGAACAAAATTTTCGGTGGTGGGTTGCCGCGAATCATGGAGTGGCTGTAACGTAGCCGGATTAATTTGAATACCCCAATCTACGTGCGCCACATCACTTGGGACAATTAATAAAAAGATTTCTACCAAGATTCTGGTAATGGTAATGGAGAAAAATTTCCCAAATAAAATAAGAAATCTGACTCCAACCCCAAACTCAATCAGTGGCGTTCAAGTCAGAGAGGACTTCTGTTAATAGCCAAATTTGGCTAGGGACCAAAGGGAAATTTTCACCCTCCTAGTCTGACTCCAGACCCTAGACCATCCACCAAGAGACCACGCTTCCCAAAGCTGGGCTACGATACCACCCTATAGAAATAAAGGCGAGCTCTAGAAACACCCGGAGTAGAGCCCGACAAGATCAGATGGAGCCCGCGTCGTCGAACTTGAAATCAGAGAGCTCCCACGGGGTCGAGATTACCTCGCAATCTCTCCAGAAACTCGCCTAAACCCCGCTGTCACAGAGGAGTGTCCACAGGGGGCCGCATCAAGCTCTAAGAAATCAAGGGAGGTCAGACCATGCTCCTGGCTAGGTTAAGCACCTGAATACTGGAACCAAGACACTGATCTACCTAGCTATCTGATCTACCTCGCCATACATGCCATATTCAACGACCTCTATGAAGGATCATGCTGTGAAGATACGAGGATACACTGGATCATATCTGGAAACATTACATACGTGCAAAACAAGTAGTTGAGTCCAAAGAGGAAACAAACTGATCTCCACCAAGATATTCTCAATTCGGCTATTAACTCAAAGCCAATGACATTTAAGCAAAAAATCCCGCCTGATAAGGAGGGGAGAGACTGAGAAAATCAAGGGGAGAGTCAGTTGACTTAATCTATAAAAACTACGTATAAACAGAAAGAAAAGGGAGGGAGAAGGGGACTACTTTTCGACAGGCATACGACAACAACCCTACTACACCCTAGAGAAATGGAGAGCCGTTGAGAGATTTTGTACACGATACACCATTAATAAAAATAAAGAAAGCATGTTCATTCTTTTTTTTGATGGTACTGATAGTATTACTTTTTGTCATTTTGAACAAGCACTGACTAGAATACATTCTACCTTGACCACCACCTCCGTGGCAGTGGTTTTGAGGGTGTTAATTGAGATTTCTCACCCCGAGTAAAATTTCCGTTACCAGTGGCAATTATAACCGGGTTTTCTAACCGACCTGATTGCCCTCTGGATTTGGTCAACGAAGACTCTGACCAAGAGAATAGGGACGACGCTGCTGGGGGGGCAGGCCGTGGTGGCTGGTCCTTATCTGGAGAGGCTTCCTCCCTACGACTTCAGGGTTATTCCTGATTCTTCCGTCGACTAGTGTTCAATTGATCTTGTGAGGTTTAAATATGGCATCCCTGATAGTATTTCTATCTCGGTCCCTCCTAAAGATTATGACGTCTTCAGTTCTCCCAAAGGCGTGCTTCCAATTCATGGGGCAGCTCTCGAGAATGGGGTCAGGCTTCCCTTCCATCTTACCCTTCGACGGGCTCTCAACGCCCTACAACTGGCTCCTCTCCAGCTGACGCCTGGCTTCTTGTGTTATGGAGGGAACAGTGCTAGCTGAGCAAGGTGACCAGGGAGGCCAGAGCAGAGGAGCTAGCTTACCGCTTTATGATTTGAAGCCTATCCGGTGCTCCTCAAGTTTAGTTCTATGTGAAAGCTAATAACAAGCTCAACTTCAACATTCCTGGTGCCTCGAGGAAGGATCCAGCCTGGAAGGAAGAGTGGATCTTGGCAGGGGGTAAGTGGGGAAGCTCGATCTTCATTGGCGGGCAAGAGTTCACGGTTCCCACAACTTTCAATGATAAACCATCGTGGGACCAGGATTCCTTGTCAATTGAGTCTGAAACTGTTTTGAAGGCTATCCTTGCCAGGAATTACTTGAATCTAAAATTCCCAACCGCCAATTCCTTCGATTCCCACAGGGTGAATAAATATCTACAGATTTCTGATGCTACTCCTTGTAAGTAACACTGAGTCGTCTTGTTTTGTTTTGTTGATTAGCTTCGTTCTGACGTTTTCCCTCTTCTTTTATTTTATTTTATTTTAACTGTTTATGTCGTTGAACCAGCTTCGCGTGAAACCCAGCAATCTCAGTAAGCTCGCACTCCCTTCCCCTCTGCCAGATTGATGCGAGGGAAGAGCTGGCTGTTTCTACCGGGACCGTACCTGCTCCTACTTTGTCCCTTTCCCCGGCTGGGACTAGGATGGCTAACCTCACGTCACAGGCTTCCAGGGCATTATATAGGGGAACATCTGCTTCCCAGGCTGCTGATACATCTGCCTCTGCCACTTCTGTTGTCATTGCTACTACTGTTGCTTCCACGGTTAACCCACCCGATGTCTCTGAGCTTCCAACTCCTCGAGCTTCGGAGGACCCCGAGGCTGGCGTTGCAAAGATTCCTCTTGCCCGCTCCCGTCATCAGTCGAGCTCGGCAGGGCAGGACGAAGTCTTTAAGTAATTCATAGCGTCTTGTCCGGGTGGTGGGCTCTCCGGAATGGCATCAATGCCCATCGACGTTTTGCTCACCAAGGTCGCTGTCTTAGCTGAGGTGATTATTTTTCCTTTATACTTTTTTTTCAATTGCTCGCTTGATCGTTTCCTAACCTTGGCTTTGCTTCCTGTAGGCCTTCAAGTTAAACATAGTTGTAGGTCATTAGGTAACCCTCTTCCGTGATCCGGCCATGAAGGCAGAGGCCGAAGCTGAGAAGGCTGTAGGATTACTTGCGCGAGCTCAGACGCTAGTACAGGAGATGACCTCCAGTCAAAAGGGGATGGATGATGAGCTATCTGAGCTCCACTGTGATTATAAGAAGATGAAACTATCCTTTGACCAAGAAATCCTTTAATCCAAACGACGGGCTAAGCAGAGTGATTCTTGGAAAGATGAGGCCAAGAAGTTGGACATCGAGAACCAGGACCTGTATGCTTAGATGGCCAAGCTGCAAGCTGAGGAGGATGCCTCTTTCAGCGATGGGTATTTTTATGCCTCCTTCCAAGTTGCAGAAGCTCTCCCTCTTCCCTTCAACCTATCAACTATCGTAGGTTAGGATAGAGAGGAGATATCGGCCAGGGCCACAGAAATTTCTCGCCCTGAGGGTGATGAAGTGGTTCCTTCTAGCCAGGCTGGAGCTGGGAGGCAACCTGTCGAGGCAGACCCTTCCCTTCCTTCTTCTATCTTCTCCGTCTCAACTTCTGGAGAATCCTCAAGTGGGTTTTTACCTGCGCAGTCTGAGAGAGGTCAACCAGAAACCCGGGAGCGGGCAATAGACCCCCTGGAAGAACCCTCTAGAGTAGAATTGAGGGTTGAACGAAGCAGACCGGAATCCATGGCTGCCCTTCTTGATATGGTCATTCTTTCTGAGGTTATGGCTGTAGTCAATGAGGTCTTGGAAGAGGACCCTGCTGGGCAGCAGGCCATCGAGGAACCTCTGGAGCAAGAGGTAGCTGGCGAGAGTGACCAAAATGGGAAACCACCGGTAGGAAGATCTGGGGGTGAGGATCATCTTGAAAGAGGAGCAGTAGATGGGAATTGGGAGCTTAATACAATCCATTCATGATGTTAATTCGATTTCCCAAAAAAAAGGGGTGGGAACCCCGTTTTACTCATGATCAGTTTAGTCGATCTTTTTTTTATAGCCCGAAACTGGGGGTTGGGCTCTTTGCTTAATAAATGTAGCCTTATTAGGGGATAGGCTCCCTCATCATTAATGAAAATCTGTTATGGTTTCCTTCACACTTGCCTCGACTAATCTTGATGATGACCTTCTGACTTGATTGAGAACTCTTTGCTTCATTCCTGTTCTCGATCATGATGCGACCCCTTTACCTAATTTTAACTTAATGAAATTAGGTAAGGAGAAACTAAGGATTCACTAAATGTAAGCCTGCTAGCTGGGTGGTCACTCAGCTTCCGATTTTCAGCACTTTGCAGGAAATCCTATCTTTGGGAGAGGGTCCTATTGTATCCTGCATCTCTGATGATCCTTCGTTCAAATTTTAAATTAGCGGCTGCATTTATCCTGGCTAGAAAGGCTTCATATTCCGCTTCATTGTTAGTAGCCTTAAACTCGAATCTGAAGCAGTGACCGAATTTGGTCCCCTCTGGGTCTATTAAGACTATGCCAGCTCATCCCCCATCTTGTCCGAATGCTCCATCTGTGTAGAGGATCCAAGACTTGCAACCTTTCGGCTAGATGTTGATCTCTGAAATCTTCTCAGGAGCTATATGTGTCACTGAGGAGGTCGCTTGGCCTGGGAGCGCTGAGAAATCTGTCACAAAGTCTGCCAAAGCATGTGCCTTGATTATGGTCCTAGGTTTATACTTCAAATCAAATTGGGTGAACTCCAGGGCCTATTGAGTGAACTTGGAAATAAGGACGGAGCTTTCTTGCTGAGGTCACCAGAGCATAAGCGAGCTTCTCCAAGCGAGTATAATTTTTCTCCGGCTTGGTTAAAGCATGACTCACGTAGTATACAGGTCGTTGAACCTTATCTCCACACTCCTTGATCAAAGCTCCGCTTACTGCAGTCTCGGAGACAGCCAAGTAGATTTGCAATTCCTCTCCAGGACTTGGCTTAACTATCAATAGAGGGCTTGTTAGATACTTTTTCAGGGATTGAAAGACTTGCTCACTCTCCTGGCTCCATTTCATGTTTCTCCTTTGCTTAAAAGCTTTTGAAGAAAGGGAGGAATTTATTGGTGGAGCGAGAGATGAACCTATTGAGCGCTGCTACATGCCCTGTCATGACATGTACCTGTTCAGGTGATGTAGGAGATTCCAGGTCCAAGATAGCCCTGATCTTTTCTAGGTTGGCCTCTATGCCTCTCTTATGGACCATGAAGCCTAGAAACTTCCCTGCGGTTACCCCGAAAGCACATTTGGAGGGGTTCAATCGCATCTTGTTTTCCCTTAGGATTAGAAAAGTCCTGCGAAGGTCGTCCCGATGCCCTTCTGCGGTTGGTGATTTTGTGATCATGTCGTCGATGTATTCCTCCATCGACCTTCCAATTTTGGACCTAAACAGTTTGTTAACTAGCCGCTGGTATGTAGCCCCCGCATTCTTAAGGCCAAACGGCATCACCTTGTAACAATACAGACCATGTCCTGTAATGAAGCTGGTCTTATCTTGGTCAGCTGGATGCATCTTAATCTGGTTAAACCCTAAGAATAAGTCCATAAAGCTCAGAAGCTTGTTTCCGATTATGGAGTGGACCAACTGATCGATCTTTGGCAGAGGAAAACTATCTTTTGGACATGCCCAATTGAGGTCGGTATAATCGACACACATACGCCATTTCCCATTCACCTTCGCAACCATGACCACGTTGGCGATCCATTTGGGGTAACGCACATCTCTGATAAAACCTGCTATGATTAATTTGTCCACTTCCTCCTGAACTGCAGCGTTTCTTTCGGCATTAAAGTGACGCCTTTTCTGTTTGACGGGCTTGAAGGTTGGATCCACAGCTAATCAATGAGCGGCCAACGATATTGGGATCCAGGGGATCTCATCATGACTCCAAGCGAAGATGTCGCTGAATTCTCTAAGAAGCTCAATCAAGTCATTTTTCACTTCCGGGTCGAGGGCAGCTCCGACCTTGACAACCATGGATGGATCGTCATCTCTGATGGGTATCTCATCCAGTTTATCCACGGGTTGCCCGCTGGTCCATTTCTTGCTCTGTTCTTCCTTATCGAGCATTATGGGTTCATCATCTGGGTCATCCCTGGTGCTTCCATATCCTGGATCGTTACCACTTGCACAAATTGTTTTGCTAAAACTGTCGGATTGGCCGACACTGCGTAGCACTTCCTGGCTATTTGCTGGTCTCCACGTACCTATCCTACCTTGGTCCCCACCGGTAATTATAGGACATTATGGTAGATAGATAAGACCCCCTTCAAGGAGGATAGGAATGGTATCCCTAGTGTGGCGTTATAGGCCGAAGGGACGTCGACCACAACGAAGTCTGTCATAATATTTTGTTGGAAATGTACGGTTCCAACAATCACCGGGAGGATCTTTGATCCCACTGGTATGATTGAATCCCCTGTGAATCCATAGAACGGGGTTGTGCAACTATTGTAACACCATTGCTTCAAATTCAGCCTTTCCAGGGTGTCCTTGAAGAGGATATCTACACTGCTGCCCGTGTCAACTAGCACACGGTGGACCACGCAGTTGGAAATTTGTACTGTGACCACCATAGGATCATCATGCGGCAACACAGTGTTGAAAACATCTGCCTCGGTGAAAATAATCTGAGCTGACTATGAGGGTCCAGCCGGGCTTTGGCTGACCTTGAAGATACCCCGACCTTCATCTACACGGGGAATCTTCCTTGCATGGTTTTTTCAGACTAATTGGAGATGCCAGCCAGTGTGGGCCCTCCATTGATAGTATGTATTACCTGGATCTATTGCATTAAATCAGCATGTTTTCCCTTTCTTATCTCAGCATGCGCGCGGATCTTGGCTTGTACCTTCTTTCCAGTTTGAATATTGTCCCTGACTTGTTGCAAGAATTCTATCAGACATCCTCCCCTTATCAGGGCCTCGATCTGATTTCACGGATTATAACACTCTGAAGTGTTGTGGCCCATGTCCTTATGGAAGTCACAGTACTTGTACCGGTTCCTCCTATCAACTGGGGCTTTCATGGGTGTAGGCTTCTCGAGTAGCCCCTTGTCTGGTATAGCAAGGTAGATTGTTTCTCGTTAAGCATTTAAGGGAGTGTAGTAATCGTACCATTTTTCATCTAGCATAATAGGGGCCACAGTCCTAGAGGGAGGTGAAACTCACGGAGGGTTTCACCTTACTGGATACCTTTCTTGCCTGAGCTGAGAAGCAAGGAAGCGGTATGTCGATCTATTGGGAGGTTTGTTCTGATTTTTCTAAGTTGGCTCACGTTTGGGAGCTTCTTTTTTCTGGCGCTTTGCCGTTCTCATATCGTCATGGTCCATTTTGACCTTGAGTTGTTTGTCAATTTTGACCTGCTCAAGAGCCTGGTCATAAGCCTTCTGGTAGGTTTCTGGAGGTCTCTTGGCAAAGGAACGGAAAAGCTTTCCTGCCAACAGGTTTCGCCTGAAGTTGGCAAAAGTCTTTTTCTCGGTGAAAACTCCCATCTGGATGAATTCCTTGTGAAAGCATTCCACGTATGACCAGAGTGTTTCACCTCGCTCCTGAACTACATACTGAAGATGTATGGGATCCTTTGGACGCGATTTGACTCCTTGAAATTGTGAACAAAAATCTGTTGATAACTTTGTGAAAGAATCCACACTACCAGCGGGCAACTTCCTGAACCAAGTTTTTACGTAGTGGCTCAGGGTGGTCGGGAACATCTTACACATGGCAGCTCTAGCGGTATTCTGGATTTCCATTTGCTGGACGAAGCTCTCCAGGTGGCTCAAGGGGTCTTCCGTTCCGAGAACTTATCTGTCGGTATTTCCAATTTTACTGGGAGCTCCACTTCCCGGATACTTTTGGTGAAGGGAGTGTTCATCTCGCTCAAAGGGTCCTTCTTGTCCTCCTTATTCTTTCCCCTTCTTATTTGTTGGACCTCTTTCTGTAGCTTTGTCAGCTGGTCCCTCAGTCGTTTGTTCCCAGGTTTCTTTGAGTCGACCTCAGATTCTTCACTGTCGGATCCCTCCGATGACCTCAACCCGCTCTCTTTTATAAGTGGGATCTTCCCAGGGAGTTTGCTGGCAACCCTCCTCTCGAACCCAGGCTTCCATCCTTGAAGCCATCGGGCTAGGAGCCTCTCATTGTTCCCGTTTTAGAGCGTCCGCTGTTGATTTAACTCGCCTTGGCTGGTACTGTGATGGTCTTCTAGGGACATGGGGTATAGGCCCTAGCATATCCAGGATTGAAGATTAAGGCCTGGTCCTATCACGGCCTGGCTCTGAAGGAGGAGGTCCTAGGCGATCAAAAGTAGGTTGCCTGGCTCCGGGCCTGCTCGGCTCTCCCTGAGTGTTGGAATTTACTGATGGGACCGTGATGCCCTCAGTGATCAAATAGAGGCGGACGTTTTCCATGAAGGCCGCTGCTTGTTGGTCGAGCGCGGCTTGGCTTATCATAGGAGCGTCGATGGCCCTCACAGTGGTTGTCTGGATCGAAACTTGGCTGCGGTGCCCGGATTTTTTTTCCTTTTCTTAGTGCCTTTCTCGTTGACGCAGCCAAGGGTCATTCCGAAGCCACGACCTGTCCTTGGGAGGAGCGGAGCCTCATGATTCCTTTAAAACTGCAAAAAATTAAACTGTTGACTTGATTAACTGGGTGTGGATTTTTCCCACAAACGGCGCCAGAAAGTGTTAACGGAAAATTTACTCGAGGTGAGAAATCTCAGTTAACACCGTCAAGACCACTATCATATTTGAAATGGACGTTAAACACTGATGATGACACAATGTGAAAGGGAATATCGTGACTATATTATTAATTGCATGTCGTATACATAAAAATCTCTCAAATACTCTCTATCTCTCTCGGATACAATAGGGTGGCAACCTTGTGCCTGTCGAAAAGTAGCTCTCCCCTCTCCTTTATCTCTGGAGCTCCAATCCTCCATTTATGCATAGTCTTGATAGGTTAAGTTCATGATTTCCCGCTTTGATTTTCTTAATCCTCCCCTCTTTATTTGGCGGGATCTTTTATTTAAAAGTCATTGACTTTGTTTAATAACGGATTTGAGAATATCTTAGGTGGTGATAAATTTGTTTCCTTTTAGGATTCAGTCACTTGTTCTACATGTAGTGATTCCACGTTTGTTGTAGGTATGATCTCGTGTATCTTCATGGCGTGATTCCTCATAGAGGTTGTCGAGTGTGGCATCTACTGATTTCTCATAGAGGCAAAGTGTCTTGGCCTTGGTGCTAGGAGCTTGGTCTGACTTTCCCAGGTTCTTTGGAGCTTTAAATGGCCCCATGTGGGCGCTCTTCGATGGCAACGGGGCTTTGATGAGCTTCCCCTGCTTGTCCAAATCGGTCTGAACCTTCCTTCAGTTAGGTGGAGCGATATATTATAGTGCGAGCTTGGAGCCTAATAGACTCCTCTCTGAGTTTGGAGAGGATGGCGGGCTTCTGGGGAGCTGCGAGGTAATTTTGACTTCGGTGTTACGAGCTCGAACAGATCATGTCGGGCTCCGTCTCAGGTGTTTCCCAAGCTCGACGACCTTTACTCGCTTCTGCGGATGGCTCCGTAGCTCGACCCTAGGACCCGCAGTTCCATGGTGAATCATCTTGGGCCTGGATTCGGGCTAGGAGGGTGGAGAATTTCCCTTTGGTCCCCAGCCAAATTTGGCTATTAACATGTATTAATTTAAGGCATGTGGGCTTGTTTCTTTTATAGTAAAAATGAGTCTAGTTCACATGTGGACTTTTTATTAAAGTCCAACGGATTTCATAAAATGGAAAAATAATATATTGCACAAGTATATACTTGGGCGGCAAGGCTGATTAATTAGTCCAATATATTGTTTTATTTTATTAATTAATCAAATGGAAATTAATTAATTAATTGTTTGATTAAAAGTTAAAATCTTTTTCTAACTAGGAGTAAGACTCCTAGTGTCATACTATTGTTGGTAGTATGGTAAATATCAAAGACTATATTTGATAAGTAGATAAATAAAAAGTATTTTATTTATCTAGTCAAATTAGGAAGTTTTTGATATAGTCACAATTTTAATATTCAATAATTTATTATTGGATAATACACTCATGAGTTGGAATAGGGTTAAAACTCAAAATTGATAGGAGACTAGGAGAAGAAGTAATCCTACTTGTGTGAGGATTTGACTATAAGGTAGAAATCCTACTTGTGGGAGAATTTTGGTCACCCTATATATATATATATATATATTATTATTAAATTCAGAATTAATAATGTGAGTTAAAAAAAGTTTTTTTTTTAAAGAAAGAATTGTTATTCTCTTGCTTTTGAATTAAAAAAACTTCCAAATTTTTTGTCTCAGTTTCACAGTTGTTCATGTGTGTGAGAGAGTCCTGGTTCATAATCAGAAAATGAATTCGAATTCAGAGTTCGAAGGCCGGAAAATAGTCGAAGAACGCAAAGGTGCGCAAGGGAGGAAGCAAGTGGCAAAGGCCACTTGCCACCCATCCCCGAGGAGGGAAGTGGCCATCTCTGGGAGAAGGGCCACCTACCCCTGAGATGGCCACGTGCCTCCTCGGGGATGTGAGGTGGCACGTGGACATTGATCCTCCTTGTTACCTCTTTTTCCCTCTCATTTAAATATGCTTTCCCTCTCTCATTTTCATTTGAAGAAGAAAACTTGAGAAATATGTGCAGAATTTTCTCTCCAACTTTCTCATCTTCCAAACGCCATAACTTTATCATTTCTTGTTCGATTTGAGTGATTCAAGCTGTAGAATCTTTGTATCGTAGTCCCTTGCCTTCTCCAAGTTACATTTCTGTCATTTGTTCAAGTTTTGTGGTTGTTTTATAGTCAAAACAAAAACTGCACGAGATTACAAGGTATTGTTCTAATCTTTGTGTTTTGATCTTCAAAGTCTTCAATTACCTTAGTTTTCTTCTTCTATATGTATGTGTTACTTGAACAAATATATTTGAGAGGTAGAGCTTCAATTATAAGCTAATCTAGTCTAATTAGAGACTTGAATATGAACTAGTTTTCTAGAAATCAGGTTTTCACATGTTTGTGAGTTGTATTGTCATCAGCTTATTATCTAGGGCTATGTGTTCTTTGGTTGACTTTATTTTCATGATTGATAGCCTTTTCATGTGCTAGGACTCATTAGTTGAACATATTTAGGATTAGCACATTTGATTTCATATTTAGAGCTAATTAGGATTTAACTAACTTGTTCATAAATATATGTTCTAAATATTTGCTAGAATATTCATTGATCATATTTTTGTGAATTTAGCATGTTTATGTTTGTTACTTAAATCTTGAATATGTGCTTAATGCATATGATTGATTCAAGTTTTAGTCACATGAATGATTCTAGGAATTTAATGTGTTTAGGTGTTTTCACATGTTCTAGAATTTATTCATGTTTAGTAACTAGACAATTTTGATTTATGAACTCACATGCTTATGTCTAGTTCCCATAGAATGTATTGATCTCGTATTCTATGTTGAGTGCTTGTTTGCATTTTGCATTCATCGATCACACTAGGAAGTCCTTGTAAAAGGCATGAAGTCTTGGCTAGGACATATGGTCCGCATAGCTAAGCAAGGAGCCTTGATTAGGACATGTTGTCCAGATAGCTAAGCAAGGAGTCTTGTTTAGTACATGTGGTCCGGATAATCAAGCAAGGGAGACTTTCTAGAGGCAAGGGTGTCTTGGATAGAAAGTAGACTTTTTATTGGTAGACCCAGGATATTAAGATGTGATGGAGTCCAACAGAGAGGGTGTCATTTTTTGATCACTCTTGAGGAATTTCCAACTTCTTAATGGTGTTGTGTAGAAGTGGAGTCCAATAGAGAGTGTGTCATTTGTTGATCACTTTTGAGAAATTTCCAATCTACGAATAGGGATTGCGTAGACGTCGAGTCCAACATAGAGTGTGTCATTTGTTGGTCACTTTTGAGGAATGTCTTGTCTACTTTCCAATAAGAAAAGTACCCAATGGTTGCATTCAACCCGTGGATGCTTCCTCTACCACGTTAAAAAAATCATTGTGTTAATTCTTCCTATCTCTCTTTATACTTGTATGTGCATGTTTGTATCTTGTTTCATAAACTTCATTGCTAGATTTTGTTGTGAAGAAGATTGTTGTAAAGTGTGAGATGCAAGCACTTCATTTGATCAAAGTTGTAAATATCATTTTATTTGTATTTAGATTTATTTGTATATAATCATCTTTGATTAAGTACTTGTACATATTGTACAATATTGAGAAAACAAGTATTCTTTGTTTTTAGTTTTATTATAACTCTTTCACTAGCAGCTTGCAAGCTTGATTTATAATACTTTGTTTGATAATAAATATTGATTATCTACATGTGCTTTATTATCTAAAGTGTTGTGATTCAAGCTAACTAGAGGGACAAACTTTTGTTTGTTTCAATTGATTGAAAAAAAAAGTGTAAAAACCTATTCACACCCCCCTCTAGGTTAGCTTAAGACAATTTAACCGCGTTTGTATATTTTCAATTAGTATCAGAGCGGGTTATTAGACGGAACTTAAAGAGATCTAGGATACACTCACGGTTGATTGCAAGGTTTTTTAAGTCTTGGTCCTTCAAGAAGAGAAAATGTCTAAATGAGCTTCGAACTCCAGACCTCTGCTACTCAAAGGGCATAACTACGATTTTTGGAAACTTCAGATGAAAGCTTACATCCGTTCCATTGATGAGAGAGCATGGATGATGGTAGAGGAAGGTTACAATCCTCCTAAAAAGATGCTCAAAGATGGATCTATAGTTTATAAACCGAGGAGCGAATGGAATGCAAATGAGTTTGAGTTGGCAAAATGGCATCATCGGGCGATGAATGCTATTTTTGGAGGAGTGGATAGTAGGCAATTTTCCTACATCCAAAATGTAGACACCGCCAAGGAAGCATGAGATGCTCTCCAAGTTACCAATGAGGGAACCAAGACAGTTAGGAAGTCAAGGCTTAAAATGCTCATATCACAATTCAAGATGTTGCAAATGAGTGAAGAGGATAAGTTTGATGACTTCCAATTCAAACTTCTAAATATAGCCAACCAATGTCAAGCACTTGGTGTACCAATCTCCGGAGAGCGGTTTCATTGGAAGATCTTAAGATCTTTACCTCAACGGTCCAAGGCTAAGGTGACGGCAATTGAAGAAAGCAAGGATGTTGATAGCATGAGCATCGACGAATTGCTTGGATCACTTCAAACATATGAGTCAAGCTTGAAACATAAAGCCAAGAGCATGTGAATAGCTCTCAAAGTCATCAATAAAGAAAGTGAAGACGATGATGATGAGATGGCATACTTGTTTAGAAAGTTTAGAAAGTTTATGAAAAAAGGTGCCAAGCCAAGTGGCAAATTCTCTAAAGAAAAGGAAGTCAATAAATCATCTACTCCAAGGAATGAGAAGATTGGTCAAGCTAAGAGCAATCATAAGGTTAAATGCTTCAAGTGTAAGAAGTTTTGTCATTATGCCGCGGATTGTCCAAGTGAGAAGACTAGTAAGGACAAGAAGGGTAAAGCTATGGTGGCCATATGGAGTGATGATTACTCTAGTGATGAGGAAAGCTCAAGTGATGAGTCCTCAAGTGAGGAAGAGTTAGTTAGCAACTTTGTTGCTTTCACGGCTTCTCACACTATGCTATAGGAAGATTGTCAAGCATCTTTGGACAAGGAAGTTTATCCAAATCATCAAGAGAGCTTTAGTTTTAATCCAACCAATCTTGAACTATTGGCTAAGATAGAGAGTCTTGAAAAGCAAAGAGATAAAGCTTTGAGAGAGGTTGAGGAGAAGAATGATTTGATCAAGTTACAAGTAGATGAGTTTGTGGCAATCACTCAAAGGCTTTTGTGTGAAAAGAATGAAATTTCTAAGAAGCTTAGAGAGGTTGAAAAGGTTGTCCTCGAAAAAGAGAAGATCATTTCTCCTTTCAGGATAAGCAAGGTCCTCAAAGAAGTTCAAGTGGCTTGGTAGTTGAAGAGAAGCTCATAGAAGCATCACTTTCTACAAGCGAGGAAAATGTTATCATTGACAAGAAACCACCTAAAAAGAAAAGATCCAAGACTAAAAAGAAGTTGAAGGCAAGATATCTCTACAAACTCCTACTATTGCTACTTCAATTCTGGAAGGTACAATCTCACATTTTATTCCTATTTGTTATTTTTGCAATACTGTAGGTTATATCAAGCCCAAGTGCTATAAATACATTGAACATTGCAAAATAGGAAATGTGTCTAGAGATAAAGAAATTGAACTTCAATTCAAGCATGCTAAGGTTTTTGATGTTGAAAAGCATGATGTGGTTGCAAAGCATGTTAAGAATGTTTGGAATAAGAAGAAAGCAAATCTTGTTAATCTTGACAAAGTATGTGTTGCTAACAATGAAAAGAATAGTATTAATGATATTATTGTTGATCAAGTGGTAGAAGGTCTTTACTCAAATTTCAACATTGGTGTCAAGAAAGATGTTGGTATTTTTTGTGTAAGTTCACCCAATACCAAATGGGTCAAGGGTGAGTGCTCTTACCATTAGTATAAGTTACACATGTGAGTTAGTTTTAAGATTAGTGTCAAGTTGTGAAGAACTTAGCTTCCTAGCTTTGTATCTCTATAACTTGACATGAACTTAGCTATCTCACAAAGATCATTATTATAGTCTAAATCCATTGACTGCCTTTAGAGAAATTGCATTTTTGAAATCTATATGTTGAAGATTGTGTTAAGACTTTTAGAGAAAGTCGTTTTTATATGTTTTAAGTTGAAATGCTATGATTTCATTCTCTTGGGATGACACACCAACAACTTGTTGTAATAAGGACAAATAAGTCAAGAGAGTTCATAAAAAGGGCAAAGGTGTTGCATTTGATGAAAAATACTTGGAAAGGTATTTCCATGTCCTAATGCTTGCTTACTTGGATTTTCATCTCTCAACTCACTATTTGTGTTACATCATGAAGCATGTCATATTAGAGAACTAGTTTAGTGTTCTTATGGTTCTCATTGACATTTGCTCATTTAATATCTTTTAATGATGGTGTTCACACTGATCTTAATCATGATGTGTGAATTATATGTTTGAATGTTGAGTGGCATATTTTTGAAAAATATGAGCTCCATATTCTTTGAAAGCTACTCTCTTGAGAAGTTATGATCTTAAGTAAGTCTCTTTGTATTGCTTTTAGATCACGTGCTTGTAAGCCATAAAACATGGTTTTTCAAGAATGCACGTTGCTTCTTTTGTATGTTTTGTTAAGTAAGTTGAGTTTGAATATATGTAAGTTGTGGATACACCTTGAAGTCCTATGACTAGTACATTAAAGATGACCTATGGTTAGTATCCATTTTGCTTCGGCAACTACATAGAACTCAACGAGCACCTTCATGAAAAGGGCTACACACCTTGGTTGTGCAGCCGCCCAATGTAGGAAAAGGCTACACCATTGTGATGAGTGAAAGCCGTCATGAAGAGTATATGTTTTTGTTAGAAAATCAAAGAAGTGTTGAAAGGAATCAATTAAAAAAAAAATCTTTGATTCAAAGCCTAAATAATAATGAAAAAAAAAGCTTAAAGGAGTATAGTTGAAAATCAAAATGCTCGGGTTGTCAAATAGAAATGGGATCACGAGCCACATGAACACACACGCTCATATGTTGAAATATATTCTCTTAAAAGCAAAAATTTTGAATGATAATCGGTTTGACCTTTTATAGAAAAGCTTAAGATGAATAGATGTTGATATGGTTTGCATGTTGATTATCAAATTAGTTCTTTACATATGCTTGAAGAAAAATTCACCACACACTTTGTTTATAAGTATGTTGATATTCTAGCAATTTTAGAAGAATTATGAGAGATTGAATATCTCATTGTATCTCTCATAGTTTGTGAAGCTTATTTTGTTGAATTTCTTTAAAATTGCTTGAATGTGTGATTGTGTGAATTTCATGGTGAATAATATGCTATCTTGATCCTAGATAAAGCAGTTATCAAGGGGGGGCATAGTATGCTAAACTTTGTTCTCTTTTATGATATGTTCACATGTTTCAAGTTGATATTTGTTGGCATATTCTTTGGTTGATATGATGAATCTTGTAGATGCTATTTAACATTTCTTGATTTGCATGATGATTCTTTATATTACCATATTCCTTTGTATTTTTGATGACTAACCTGCTTGACTATCCGGTGACTGGAAGGTCTTGTGATACTTTTTGGCTTTTTAGTGAATCTCAAGGTTCAAGCCTTGTGTTTAGCACAAATTGTCTACCGGATTGGGCTACACATTTGAAGGAAGCGGTTGAAAAGTCAAGTATGAAGATTGAAGAATCAAAAAGGAAGATTGAATAACTCAATGCTAAGGTAGCTCAACAAGATGCTAGGATCAAAAAATTGGAAGAAAGCATCTCCACAAGCAAAAGAACTACTCTAAAGTAGTATGTGAGAACTATCAATCGCTCAAAGTTCCTTAGTGATACAAGTGGCTAGTAGAATGATCATGAGGTACATTTCAATTTCTTTTCCTTTTGGTTTCATATCATGTCAAAAAGGGGGAGAAATATGTGCTAGCTTACTTAGTTTCAATATTTATTTCATTTTATGTTTCATTTGGAAACTTGAAATTTCTTGAACTTTTATGGCATGTAATAATTTGTTTTGAATCTGGTTAGAATACTTTAGATTGGCATGTGTTAAGGGGGAGATACATGATTCATTTGAGTTTTAAATGCTTTATTCTAGCCGAAATGTATATTGCCATATGTGTTGTCTCTTGTATATACATTGTGCTTCAAGTTGATTTTAGGTGATTACAAGAGAGGATCAAGAAGAAGTTCAAGATTTGTGGAAGATTAGTCTAGGAATGTGTAATTCATTGTAATTCATTGTAACTCATTGTGACCAATCTTCTTTGTAATTGTTTTAGTATATGTATAGGGGTTTGATATTGAATTTGCCAAATGGGGAGATTGTTAGGTTTTTGAGTCATGTTGTCATTAATTCCATATCAAAACAATTTTTCACTTGTATTGATTAGTTGTCTTAGATTGATGATAATTCAAGCTTCAAAGAAGATTTGGCAACTTATCAAGTAACATTGAGTCTTTAAAGAGAAATATGATTCATTGCTCAACAAAGGAATATTTAGACCTCATTTCTCTTGCAAGGCTTAGGCACACACACACATTGCATCCATATGTGTCCCTACATCGTTGTGCTCAATTTGTATAACACATTCACACACTTGATATTGAATGCTCATGCATTAGCTTTAAATTGACAAGTTTTGTAAATTGCATATTCTAGGACTAAATCTAGGAAATGGCATTCTTGTGTGTTCATGTGTTTTTTGTTTATATTTTATGGAATTCAGACTTGAATTTGATCTTATATTATTCCTTTTTGAGTTCCGGTCATTTCGGTTACTCATTCATTATTCAAGTTCTGAGTAAAAAGTTACCAAACTTTCTGCTCACTTACCATGCATTGTCTTCATCTTCGTGTATCGAGTCAAATTCATAATTTCTAGTCTAAGTTCTATAGTCTTCCATGTGCATAAGAGAGTCCTGGTTCATAATCAGAAAATGGATTCGGATTCAGAGTTCGGAGGCTGAAGAGCGGTCGAAGAGGAAGCAAGTGGCCAAAGGCAACTTGCCACCCATCCCCGAGGAAGCGCATGGACATCTCGGGGAGGAGGGCCTCTTGCCCCCGAGATGGCCACGCACCTCCTCAGGGATGTGAGGTGGCACGTGGCCATTGGTCTTCCTTGTTCCCTCTATTTCCCTCTCATTTAAATATGCTTTCCCTCTCTCATTTTCATTTGAAGAAGAAAACTTGAGAAATATGTGCAGAATTTTCTCTCCAACTTTCTCATCTTCCAAACACCATAAATTTCTCATTTCTTGTCCTATTTGAGTGATTCAAGTTGGAAAATATTTGTATTGAAGTACCCTACCTTCTCCAAGTTACTTTGCTGTCATTTGTTCAATTTTGTGGTGGTTTTATAGTCAAAGCCGAAACTGCACGAGATTACAAGGTATTGTTCTAATCTTTGTGTTTGATCTTCAAAGTCTTCAATTACCTCGCGTTTTCTTCTACTTGAACAAATGTATTTGAGAAGTAGAGCTTCAACTATAAGCTACTCTAGTCTAATTAGAGACTTGAATGTGAACTAGCTTTCTAGAAATCTAGGTTTTCTCATGTTTGTGAGTTGTATTGTGATTAACTTATTATCTAGGGCTATGTGTTCTTTGATTGACTTTATTTTCATGATTGATAGCCTTTTCATATGCTAGGACTCATTAGTTGAAAATATTTAGGATTAGCACATTTGATTTCATATTTAGAGCGAATTAGGATTTAATTGACTTGTTCATAAATATATGTTCTAAATATTTGCTAGAATATTCATTGATCATATTTTTGTGAATCTAGCATGTTTATGTTTGTTACTAAAATCATGAATATGTGCTTAATGTATATGATTGATTAACGTTTTAGTCACATGAATGATTCTAGTAATTTAATGTGTTTAGGTGTTTTCACATGTTCTAGAATTTATTCATGTTTAGTAACTAGACAATTTTGATTTATGAACTCACATGCTTATATCTAGTTCTCATAGAATGTATTGATCTCATATTCTATGTTGAGTGCTTGTTTGCATTTTGCATTCATTGATCACACTAGAAAGTCTTTGTAAAAGGCATGATGTCTTGGCTGTGACATGTGGTTCGGATAGCTAAGCAAGGAGTCATGATTAGGACATGTGGTTAGGATAATTAAGCAAGGGAGGCTTTCTAGAGGCAAGGGTGCCTTGGATAGAACTTAGACTTTTTATTGGTAGACCCGGGATATTAAGATCAGCTGGAGCCTTGATTAGGACATGTTGTCCAGATAGCTAAGCAAGGAGTCTTGTTTAGTACATGTGGTCCGGATAATCAAGCAAGGGAGACTTTCTAGAGGCAAGGGTGTCTTGGATAGAAAGTAGACTTTTTATTGGTAGACCCAGGATATTAAGATGTGATGGAGTCCAACAGAGAGTGTGTCATTTTTTGATCACTCTTGAGGAATTTCCAACTTCTTAATTGTGTTGTGTAGAAGTGGAGTCCAATAGAGAGTGTGTCATTTTTTTTTATCACTTTTGAAGAATTTCCAACCTACCAATAGGGATTGGGTAGACGTCAAGTCTAATATAGAGTGTGTCATTTGTTGGTCACTTTTGAGGAACTCCCAACCTACCCATTGGGATTGGGTAGACGTCTAGTCTAATATAGAGTGTGTCATTTGTTGGTCACTTTTGAGGAATGTCTTGTCTACTTTCCAACAATAAAAGTACCCGATGGTTGTATTCAACCTGTGGATGATTCCTCTTAGGAGGTTTGACCATGTTAAAAAACTCCTTGGGGTAATTCTTCCTATCTCTTTTTTATACTTGTATGTGTATGTTTGTATCTTGTTTCACAAACTTCATTTCTATATTTTGTTGTAAATAAGATTGTTGTAAAGTGTGAGATGCAAGCACTTCATTTGATCAAAGTTGTAAATATCATTTTATTTGTATTTAGATTTATTTGTATATAATCATATTTGATTAAGTACTTGTACATATTGAACAATATTGAGAAAACAAGTATTCTTTGTTTTCAGTTTTATTATAATTCTTTCACTAGCAACTTGCAAGCTTGATTGACAATACTTTGTTTGAGAATAAATATTGATTGTCTACATGTGCTTTATTATCTAAAGTGTTGTGATTCAAGCTAACTAGGGGGACAAACTTTTGTTTGTTTCAAGGGATTGAAAAAAAAAGGTGTAAAAACCTATTCACCCTCCCCTCTAGGTTAGATTAAGGCAATTTAACCGCGTTTGTATACTTTCAGAAATCTATTCTCTTAAATGCAAAAATTCCGGATAATAATCGGTTTGACCTTTTATGGAAAAGCTTAAGATGAATAGATATTGATATGGTTTGCATGTTGATGATCAAATTACTCCTTTACATACGCTTGAAGCAAAATTCTCACACACACTTTTGCTTATAAAGTATTTTGATATTCTAGCAATTTCAGAAGAATTATGAGAGAGATTGAAAATCTTGCTGTATCTCTCTTAGTTTGTGGAGCTTATTTTGTTGGATTTATTTAAAAATTTCTTGAATGTGTGATCGTTTGCATATCATTGTGAACAATATTCTATCTTGATCTTAGATAGAGCACTTATCAAGGGGGAGCATAATATGCTAGACTTTGTTCTCTTTTATGATATGTTCACATGTTTCAAGTTGAAATTCGTTGGCATTTTGTTTGTACTGATGAATCTTGAAGATGCAATTTCATATTCCTTGATATGCATGATGATTCTTCATAATATTATATGCCTTTGTATTTTTGGTCACAAAAAATGCATGAAACCTTTTGTTATAATTGTATGATTGTGTTTGCAGTCAATTTCTCCTTGTTTGAGGTTGATAGTAGTTGATATTACAATGAATTCTTTCATTTTTGATATTGATAGTAGTTGTAGTTACAATCAATTCCTCATAGCTTGAAGTTGATTGAGTTCATTCTCACTTGGGGTTGATAGTAGTTATGGTTAGAACCAATTCCTTCATGTTTTGAGGTTGATAGTAATTGTGGTTGAAACTAATTCCTCCGTTTTTGAATTGAATTTTGTTGTTAATGCATTTGTAGAACTTGGTAGAAATGACCTATGTGCCTAAGAGATAAATTTTATGTATTTGTGATATTATACCTTGATGAATTTGTTGTGTTGTATAGATATTAATAACCTTTGCTAGGTTAACATTAAAGAACAAACAAGAATCAAGGAAGAAGATAGAAGAGCTAGATGTGAAAGTCAAGAGCTTGGAAGAAAAAATTTCTTTAAGCAAGGCATCCATCTCCAAACATTATGTGAGATCAACAAATCATTCAACATTCTTTGGTGACACAAGTGGCTAGCAAAGCTTAAGTGATCTCAAGGTATCATTTATTTTTTCCTTTTGGCTTCATTTTATGTCAAAAATGGGGAGAAATATGATATTTTTTTAGCCTATCTTCTTTGTTTATTTGTCCAAGTATTGAACTTCATTGGTATGTAATATATTGGATGAGATATTTTTGGTGGATATGCATGTATTTAGGGGGAGAATACATGTATCCATTTGAACTTAAATGTCATATTCTTGTCAAAGTATATCTTGCCATATATGTATGTTTCTCTTGTATATAGTGTGTTTCAAGTTGATTTTAGGTGGTGCCAAGAGAAGACTACATAAAAGAATTCAAGACTTATGGAAGATTAGTCTAAGTGTACAAACTCTTTGTAATGTGAGGGAGTGTTTGTGTGGCCAATCTTCATTCTATAAATTTTACTATATGTATAGGTGTTTTGACATAGAATTTACCAAAGGGGGAGATTGTTAGGTTTTTGAGTTTTGTGTTGACATAATTCTATATCAAAATGACATTTTTCTTTGTATTGATTAGTTGTATAGGATTCACGGTTTATCAAGCTTTAAGGAAGTTGGATAACATTGCAAACAAAGTGATGGCTACAAAAGAAATAAGCTTTATTGCATATCAAAGGTATATCTAGACCTCTTTCCTCTTGCAAGGCCTATGGACATACACACACATTGCATCCATTTGTGTCCATGCATCGTTCTGCTCAAATGATATAACACATACACACACATATTATTCTATGCACATGCATCAGATTAATTTGACAATGTTTGTAGAATTGAATGTTCTAGGACTATATCTAGGAAACGGCATACTTGTGTATTCATGTGTTTATTTGTTTGTGGTTGTGTGATATCGAACTTGAATTTCTACTTATATTATTCCTCATTGAGTTCCAGTTGTTTCAATTACTCATTCATTAGTTTTCAAGATGTGAGTAGGAAGTTACGAAACTTTCTGTGTCTTTATCGTACATGGTTTTCGTCCTTGTGTATCGAGTCGATTTCCATATCTTTTGTGAAATTTTTGCTGACATCCTTGTGCATGAGGAAGTCCCGGTTCGTAATCTAAAAATGGATTCAAAATCAGAGTTCGGAGGCCGGAGAACGGTCGAAGAACACGAGGGAAAGATGAGGTGCCAAGCACCCCTTCCCCATGGAGGCGAGTGGCCTCCACTGGAAGGAGTTCCCTCTGCCCCTGTGGAGGCCACGTGACTACATGGGATAGAGAGATGGCATCCACTCTTTGGTGGACTTGTTTCACTCTTCTCTCTTTCATTTAAATACTCCTTTCCATCCCACTTTTCATTTCAAGAAGAAAATTTGAAAAACTTGTGCAGAAATTTTCTCTCTAATTTTCTCAACTTCCAAACACCATAACTCACTCATTCAAAGTCCTCTTTGAGTGATTCAAATTGGAGAATCTTTTTCTAGCAGTCCTCTATCATCTTTAAAAGAGTTTGAGGTCATTTGATCAAGGTTTCTGGTAGCTCTACACCTAAATCCGAAACTGCACGTTTTTCTTAAGGTATTGATTCATCTCTTGAGTTTTGTTCTTCAAGTCTTCAATTACCTTGGGTTTTCTTCTTCTATATGTGTATGTTTAATGTATAAACATTGATTAGAGTTTGAGACTCTAATGAAACTAGTTTGAGCTTAATTAGAAACTTGTATGTTGAGTTAGGTTTTCTTAAAACCTATGTTTTCACATGCTTGGGAGTTGTATTGTGCTAGCTTTTAATCTAGGGCTATTTGAGTGTTGATTGATCTTATTTTGATGATTGATAGCCTTTATATATGTGCTAAACCTAATTAATTGAACTTTTGTAGGAATAGCACATTTGTATGTATATTTAGAGTCTACTAGGATTTAATTGATTATCTTGTGAATATATACTCTAAATGTTTGCTTGAGATTTATATTCAACATAATAATTTTTTCTAGCATTTTTAGTTGTTTAAACAACATCTAGGTTTTTGGTGTGTGTTAGGTGTTTCACATACTTTAGATTGTTTGTTCCTGTTATAAGATCTAGACAAACTTGTTTTGTGCTTGTTATTGATTAAGTTTAGTTCTTCATGGAATGTAATTGATCCATGCATTTCATATGTACATGCATCATTTGTGTGATGAGATGATTTTAGGATTGTAAACTAGAAAAATACATTGTGTGCTCATTGTTCATTTCTAGTTTTCATAGGATATATTGATTACATATTCTATGTTGTATGTGTTTGCATCACTTGCATTACACTTAGATCGTTTTCCTTGCAAAGGGTAGGAAGTCTCATTTGGGTGAAGCTTCAGTTTGAGCAAGGAAGTCTCATTCGGAGTGTGAAGCTTCAAATTGAGCAAAGAAGTCTCATTTGGAGTGTGAAGCTTCAATTTGAGCAAGGAAGTCTCTTGTTAAGGTGTGAAGCTTTAACTTGAGCAAGGAAGTCTCATTTGAGGTGTGAAGCTTCAAGTTAAGCGAGGAAGTCTTGGCTAGGATTGTGAAGATCTAGATAGTCAAGCAAGGAAATCTTCCTAGAGGCATATGAAGTGTCTTGGATAGGGAGTTGCTCTCTAGTGGCATGTGAAGTGCTATGGTTTGGGAGTAAGCAACTCTTTCATGAGGGTAGGATAGGAGAAATATCCAATAGGAAGTGTATCATGTGGATTGGTCACTTATGAAGGTGTACTTTCATCCGACTGGTGAAAATTGTTTTGCTGGTGGTTGTGATATCAACTCGTTGATGTTTCCTCTTAGGAGGTTTTACCACATAAAAACAATGTGTCAAATGTCTCTAACTCAAACTCTTTTATATTTGTATATGTGATTGATTGTATCTTGTTGTATCTAAATTGAATATCTTTGTAAAGAAGATTTTTGACAAGTTTGAGTAGAAAACACTTTATTGATTCCATATTTGTCTCTTGTATCTTTTTTGTGTTTGCACATTGTATCTTGTGAAATTTATATCAAGTTGTAAGATTCTGCTTAGTGAATTTACATTGTAATATTCAAAGTACAACTTGTGGAATTTGCTTTGCATTGAATATACTTGTATATAAGATACATTGTTCTTGTTTTCTATATGTGTTAAGTGTATCACATACTTTCACATTTATGAATGTATGTTTGTAGAATAAGGGTGGTGTATTGAGCATACATGTGATTATTGTTTTATAATAACAATTTTTTAAGAGTTCAATTGTACGCTCACCAAGTGTTTGACAAGAACATCGAAAAAGTTTTAAAAATAGAGTGTCAACCTATTCACCCCCCCTGTAGGTTGTTTAGTTCATAACCTTGTAGGAATTTCAGTTTATATGGGTTGGCAATCCTAGGAATGGAAGAAATGAGCCTACACTCTTAGTTGATTCAATCTTGTGCCAAGTGGAATATTTGCGGAAACTAAATTACAAAGGTAATCTCTAAATTAATTCAATTTATATTATGTTTAGAATAAGATTTGTGAGATTTTTAAAAAAAAAACTTAGTTACACATATATATATATATTTGTTTTTCAAAACAGATTTTTCACTACAATTTAAAACTTGACATCACCAAATCCACCCATATCTTGGAGATTCTTGAAGCTAGAAGAAGGAGATTCAACTTGTCCAAGTAGATCTCAAGCACATTCAAGTAGCAAGTAGAAGACCTTTGATGAACAATATAAGTTTTCTCTACAAACCTTTCTACGTTTTTGTTTTTTCCATTGATGTGTACATAAACCTCTTGCTAGGGAACTGATGTAACTCAATTTGACTAGTCTTTGTAATTAATTAGTCTATATTCTCTACAATCAATCCATATTTAGTTCCATTGATTGTGTTTACTGTTCTTTTCTTCTCATTCATGTTATTTTGTGACTACAACTTGACATGGATTTGTAGATAGATTATATGAGAGACTGGGATTTGTGTGTTGATGTCTATTCAAACATAGATCCTGATTACAAGCTCTAATGAATGGGAAAGTTGATTTTTGTATGATTTTACTAGATTAACTTGACTTAGAGTTCTTTTTATAAAGGATTTAGTTATGGCTTATCTTATGAACATATTAGAGTGGTGCTTAAATTCCTGAGTTCTTAATTTTAAATATATCAAAAAACAAGTCCTAAAGTCAAGTTGAAGTGCTTAATGACGTAGAATGGTTTCATCAATTCCCTAGTGTCTCCATACCATATCTCTACATCTGCTTGTTACTTAAGTTGATTTTTGCTTTCTTGCTTTAGTTCATTTTAATTGCAATCCAAACATTTTCTCTAAACAAACTTGATTTACATTTTCATCACTTGACTAGTTTAATTTAAGTTTTAATTATCTTGAACCGATAATTTCTCGATCCTTGTGGAACGAACCTCATACTTGTGCTATATGAATCTATGATTCATTCACTTGCGATGATAGACTTTGAAAATCAAATCACATATATGGAGTCAAAAACATGTTTTCATAACATCAATCAAACTCACTTGAAGGAAAGGTCTACATTGATTATGTTGCAGATGTGATTGGCAAAGGAAAGGTCATGTTGAAATTTACTTTTGGAAGGTGCTTACGCTGTTGGATGTGTTACATGTTCCTGACATGAGGAAGAATTTGGTGTTTGGTCCACTTCTTAGCAATAAGGTGTTTAAACTTGTATTTGAATAAGAGCAATTTGTTCTCACAAAAAGGGGGGTGTGGGATATTTGTCGGCAAATGCTATTTGGTTGATGGATTATTTAAGTTATATGTATTGACTTTTAATAAGATGAATAATAAGAAAATTGGTTCTGCTTATTTTTGTGACTCTTTTATTTTATGGCATTCTGGAGTGTGACATATTAATTTTCATGCTGTTTATAAAATGGTTAATTTAGGACTGCTTTCAAAGTTTGCTACTGATTTTAATAAAAAATGTGAAACATGTACGGATTAGAGCTTGCTAGAAAACTTTCAAATCAATTTTGGAAAGATCAAACGAATTACTTTGTTTAATTCACAGTGATCTTTGTGACTTTAAATCTACACCAACACGTGGATGAAAGAATTATTATATTTCGTTCATTGATGATTGCAGTAAGTTTTTTTATGTTTATTTAAATACATAACAAGGATGATGCCTTAGATTTTTTCAAACAACATAAGGCAGAAATTGAAAATCAACTTGATAGAAAAATAATAGCATTAAGATGAAATAATGAAGGAGAATATAATACAGATTTTCAGACAGATTTCTAGATTTCCAGATTTTCAAATCTAAGTTATTTATGAGAATTTTCAAAAAAGAAAAGGAAAAAAAAATATTTATTCATGTTTTGAGAAAAGTATTTCTAAATATTATATATGTATGTTCAGAAGGCTAAACAAGTTTTCAAAGATTGATCAGATTTTAAGATACCAAATTTGTACCCAACCCTAGCAGTATATGATATTACTATGCACGTTTGATCATATATCAACGGGCTCTACACGGGTAATCAAATATCACTGTGTATGTGAGATGTTTTCCCCCAACTCTGTGTGTCCATTAAGATTCTCTAACATGTACGTGAGATATTCCACTAGGTACTAGTTTGGTATAGAGTTTCATATTGTATATGATCAGTAAAGAAACGATTTCAGATTATCGGAATTATCTGATTTTTAACCAGATATTTTACGTTTTATAAAATCAAAAAATATTTTATAGCATTATATAGTATTTATAGAAAAAAATGATATTTAAACACAAAAAGATTTTTAATCAGTTTTCAGCCTGCGTTGAAGACCAGTAAATATACAAACACGGTTAAATTGTCTAAAGCTAACTTAGAGAGGGGGTGAATAGGTTTTTACACCTTTTTTCATTCCCTTAAAACAAACAAAAGTTTGTCCCTCTAAATAGCTTGTATCATAACACATTAAGCATATGCAAGCACACATAGACTATAGAAAAAATTATTCAATTAGTATAGTCAAATATAGCCTACAATTTGCATGTGATGAGATCATACTAAAACATAAATCATTGAGCACTTGTATTCATTTATATATGTCTAATATAAACAAGTGCTAAACAAGGAATCACTATATACAAATAAATCAAATTGAAAATAAATGATTTAGACTACTTTGACCAAGTAAAAGTTTGCATCTCATATTTATAAAAGGATCTTGTTTTACAAAGATATTGATCAATAAGATTCAAACAATATCTAACCAAACACATATACAAATATGAAAGAGATAGAGATAGAGACATTTGACACGTTATTTTTTATATGGTAAAACCTCCGAAGAGGAAACATCCACGGGTTGATTCCATAACCACCGACAACACCACCTTTCACTAGTTGGATAAAACTACAAACTCAAAAGTGACAACTTCAAATGATACACTATCTATTGGTTATCCCTCTTATCTTACCTTCGGGCCTTGTAGTATTGAAAGACTTGCCTACTTTCTATCCAAGACACTTCACATGTCTCTAGAAAACAACTTTCTATCAAAGACACTTCACATGTCTCTAGAAAGATTTCTTGCTCGACTATACAGATCTTCACAATCCTAGCCAAGACTTCCTTGCCTAACTATCTGGATCTTCACAATCCTAAATAAGACTTCTTGCTCAAATTGAAGCTACACACTCCAACAAGAGACTTCAACATTTTTCAAGGCAAACGATCTAAGTGCAACCCAAATGATGCAAACACATGCAACATAGAATATGTGATCAATATATCCTATGGAAACTAGAAATATTCAATGAGCACACAATGCAAGTTTTTTTAGTTTACAATCCAAATAAAAAATGTCATCATACAAATGATTCAAGTACATATGAAATGTATGGATTAAGTACATTCCATGAAGAACTAGACTTAGGTATTAAAGTACACAAAATAGTGTTGCCTAGTTCTTAAACATGAATAAAAACCTAGAGCATGTAAGACACCAAAACATGCCAAATCCTAGATTATATTCATGTTACTAAAGCTTGAAAAACATAGCATATTCATAAAGCACACATTCAAGACTTTAGAACTAAAACCAAAAATTCTAGAATCAAAAGATATGTTCATTGAAATTTTCTAGCAATCATTTAGAGCACATATTCACAAAATAATCAATTAAATCCCAATAGGCTCTAAATACACAATTAATTATGCTAATCCTAAATATGTTCAACTAAAGCTAACAATCATCAAAATACAATCAATTAAAGCACAATAGCCCTAGATAATAAGCTAGTCACAATACAACTCACAAGCATGTGAGAACATAGATTTTAGAAAAACCTAACTCACATACAAGTCTCTAATTGAGCACCTCTAGCTTATAATTGTAGCTCTATCTCTTAACAGCATTTGTTCAAGTAACGTACACATAAAGAAGAAAAAACCCAAGGTGATTGAGGATCATAAAGCACAAAAATCAAAAGATAAATCAACTACCTTGTAAAATGTGCAGTCACCACATTTTGTGTAGAATAACCACAAAAATTGAACAAAGGACTTCAAAGTTGTTTAGAGATAATAGAGAACGTAAATACAAAGATTCTCCAACTTGAATCACTCAAATCGGATAAGAAATGAGTGAGATATGGTGTTTGGAAGTTGAGAGAATTTGGAGAGAAAATTCTGCACAATTTTCTTCTTAAAAATAATATGAGATTTAGAGAGATACTTAAAAGAAATAGGAAGGAAAGTGAGGTGGAGAGAAGGGAAAAATGGGAAGGGCCAAGCACCACTCCATATCAGCCTACCGTGGAGGCGCGTGGCCTCCACAGGGGCAGAGTCGCTTCTTTCCAGTTCACGCGCCTCTACAGGGAAGGGATGCAAATGGCAATTTTGCCATTCTCTCTTCCCACACGTACCTCTCGTTTTCTTCGACCGTATTTTGGCCTTCGAACGACGATTTTGAATCCGTTTTCGGATTACAAACCTGGACTCTGTCACGGACATGAATGTTAACAAAACTTTCATAAAAAAGATTGAAATCAACTCAATGAACAACGAAAACCATGCATGTTAAAAGCACGGAAAGTTTCTTAACTTCCAACTCGGAACTCGAAAACTAATGAATGAGTAACCAAAAAGTTCGGAACTTAGTAAGGAACAATATGATATCAT
The DNA here is from genome assembly GCA_033220585.1 of Dipteronia sinensis. NCBI lineage: Eukaryota > Viridiplantae > Streptophyta > Magnoliopsida > Sapindales > Sapindaceae > Dipteronia > Dipteronia sinensis. The sequence continues at coordinate 49,497,242 of CM065641.1, read as the reverse complement.
ATTCAAGTCCGATATCATAAAAACATAAACAAACAAACATAAGAACAAACAAGTATGCCATTTCCTATATATAATCCTAGAACATCCAATTTTATAAAATTTGTCAATTTAAATCTAATGCATGTGCGTACATTAATATGATTGTGTATGTGTTATACCAATTAAGCACAACCATGCAGGGACACATATAGATGCAATGTATATGTGTGCTTAAAAAGTCTTGCAAGGGGAACGATGTCTTAATATACCTTTGATGTGCAATAAAGCTCGATCCTTTTGAAGACTTCACTTTGCTTGATAAATTTCCAATTCTTCCTTGAAGCTTGAATCATAATAGGCCTAGACAACTGATCAAATACAAATGAAATATATTTTTGATATGGAATTATGCCAACGTGACTCAAAAACCTAACAATCTCCCCCTTTGGCAAATTCCATGTCAAAACACCTATACAAATACTAAAAAATAGAGTGAAGATTGCTCACAATCACATTCTCACATTACAATGAGTTTGAACAATCCTAGAATAATCTTCAATAAATCTTGAAGTTCTTCATGTGATCTTCTCTTGATATTACCCAAAAATAAACTTCAAGAGCAATATATATACAAGAGAGAATATATGGCAATATACATATTTTAATAAGATAAAGCAATAAAGTCCAAAAATGGATATATGTCAACATGTAAACTCCCCCTAAATACATGCATGCTATCCACCATTAAAAAAATTCTCATCCAAATATTACATGCCAAGAAATTCAAGATACCAAATTCAAAGTAAAAATACACAAAAAAAAATACTATGACTCGATGAGCTAACTTTTTAGTATCATATTTTTCTCCCCCTGTTTGATTTGAAATTAAGCCAAAAGGAAAAGAAAAGATACCTCAAGATCATTTTCTTTGTTAGCCACTTATGCCTTCAAAGAATTTTCCCCGAATGGTTGATCTTTCATTGTACTTTGAGGTGGAAGCTTTGCTTGAGAAGATGCTATCTTCCAAGATCTTGATTTTAGCATCTGGTTGCACCATCTTAGCACTTAGCTCTTCAATCTTTTTCTTTGACTCAACAAGCTCTTCTTGTAGTTGTATCCAATCCGGTAGAAAACTTGAGCTTGATTCTTGATTCTCACCAAATAGCCTAAATGTATCACTAGCCCTACCTTTATTTTTGTATGACATAAAAGTCACACGCTTTTTGCAAAATTTCTCCAAGGGAGGTAAAAGCACATCATCATGTAGCTTTTGAACTCCTAATGCCATCCATAAGTGAGTAATGAACCCTAAAAATGCAAGCTTCTTGTCCAACATAGTTGTACAAGCCGCACTCTCAATATCTTCCATTAGAACTTCTCCAAGGTTTATTGGCTTGTTAGTCACCAAAACATACAAAATCTTGATCTTATATTTGTTAAGCTCAGTTGCATTTGAATAAGCTACAAGATTGGTGCATACAAATAGATGCCAAAAGGCAATCACCTTGGTCAGCTCACTTTGGTTTATGAATGCACTATTTCCCCACTCAAATTCACTATCTTCACAAAGTGTTCTTCCCATCTCCTTTAGGTGATTCATTTTATCAATATCTAGAAATTCCGATGAGATGTCATTAGGAAGCCCAAGAAATTTGTTAATATTCTTAGGGCATACTCTAAAGATAGTTCTTCTAACAGTCACCAAGGCATTCTCATGGGTTGTACTTTCCTTGTACTCAATATAAAACTCTCTAACCATGCTATCATTGACAACCCCAATTGAGTTTATCCATGATCCACATTGCCTATCAATAATAGTCTGATGAATGTAAGAGCCTCTACTCTCACACAAATCTATACCCCTCTCAAGGATAAGTTTCTTAGTTCCCATAACACCTAAAGGATTACTCTTATTGGTTTTGGACTTTTTAGAGGTAGAAGAAGAGGATTTGTGTTTATCTACGGGTTTTTGAGGGTTACTAATGTCGGGTTGACTTATTTCTTCCCATAGATTTAAGTAGAGAATCACTGAACATAAAAACAAATGTGAGTGGAAACAATCAAAGCAAGTTAGTACCCCAAAAAAATATAGGCATATAGTAATATAAAGAATCAAAATGCAAAACAAATGAATATGAAATAAGTACCATACATTTTCAAGATTCAATATATTAAACAAGTAACATGCCAATATGTAACAAATAAATCATGTGAACATATCCTAGAAGAGAATAAAGTTTAGTTTACAATGCTCCCCCTCAGTAAATGTTCTATCTAAGATCAAGATAGAATATTGTTCACAATGATATTCATACAATCACACACCCAAGCAATTTTAAAGAAATAAATCAAAATAAGTTCCACAAACTATGAGAGATACACCAAGATTTTCAATCACTCTTATAATTCTTCTAAAATTGCTAGGAAATCAAATACACTTAAAAGAAAAACAAGTGTGTGTGTGTGTGTGTGTGAGAGAGAGAGAGATTGCTTCAAGCATATATAAAGGAGTAATTGGATCATCAACATACAAACTATATCAACATTTATTCATCTTAAGTTTTTCCAATCAAGGTCAAACCGATTATCATATATAATTTTTACTTTAAGAGAATAGATCTCAACATATGAGCATGTGTATGCATGTGGCTCGTTAACCCATTTTTGTTTTTCAACCCAAGCAATCCCATTTTCAACTATACTCCTTTAAGCTTTTGAAGCTTTTGAATCAAAGAATTTTTTTTATTGATTCTTTTTCAACACTTCTTTGATCCTTTTTTATATATAACTTCATGATGGCTTTCACTTATCATATTGGTGTAGCCCTTTCCTACATTGAGTGGTTGCACAACCAACATGTGTAGCCATTTTCATTAAGGTGCTCGATGAGTTCTATGTAGTTGCCAAAGCAAAATGGATACTAACCATAGGTCATCTTTCATGTACTAGTCAAAAGACTACTAGGTGCATCCATAACTTACATATTTTAAAACTCAACTTACTCATACTAAACATATAAGAGAAGCAATATGTACACTTTTAAAAGTCAAGATTTAAGGCTTAAAAGCACATGATCTAAAAGCAATGCAAAAAGATTTACTTAAGATCATTACTTCTCAAGAGAGTATCTTTCAAAGAATATGAAGCTCATATTTTTCAAAGATGCTACTCATCAATCAAACAATTATAAAAACATAATTCATGCATCATATATAAGATCTTTGTGAACAATTTCACTAAATGATCTTTAGATGACAAATGTTAAGTAGAACTGTATGTATCCTAACCAAGGCTCTCTAATATAATATGCCACATGATGTCATGCACACAAAGAGTTGATAAGATGAAATAGAAAGCAAGCTTTAAGAGTAAAGAAATACCTTAGCAAGCTTTTTCATCAATGTGAGATCTTCGCTCTTTTTATGAGCTCTCTTGGCTTGTTTGTCCCCATGACAACAAGTTGTTGGTTTGTCATCCCAAGAGAATAAAGAAAAAACATCTCAACTCAAACGAATAGATAAAAATGACTTTATCTAAAAGTATTAACAAACAATTATCACCATATATATTTCTAAAATGGACTTCTCTAAAGTTATTCAACAAATTTTGACTATCATAGTGAATATGTGAGATAGCCAAGTTCATGTCAAAGTTATAGAGAAATAAAGCTAACTAGCTAAGTTACTCAAATTAGACACTACTCTCAAAGCTAACTCAAATTAGACACTACTCTCAAAGCTAACTCAAATGTGCAACTTACACTAGTGGTAAGAGCACTCACCCTTGACCCATTTGGTCTTGGGTGGACTTACAAAAAAACTATCACTATCTTTCTTGACTTTGATGTTGTACCTAGTGTAAATATTTTCACCAATTTGATTCAAGAGAATATCGTTGATACTCGTCTCCTCAACACCTTTAGCTTTACAAGCTTTGTAAAGTTTAGAGTGATTGACACTCTTCTTTACTCAATTTCTATTGACATGTTTCTTAGTAACATTATGCTTGTTTACTTCTAACACTATAGCATGCTTGAAATTAAGGTCAATCTCTTTATCTCTAGATGCATTACCTATTTTGCAATAGTCAATGTATTTATAGCATTTCGGCTTAATATGACCTACGGTATTGCAAAAATGACAAGAAGGTATAAAAGATGGGATTGTACCTTATAGGATTGAAGAAGCATTTGTGGGAGTTTGTAGATATACCTTGCCCTTCTTTTTACTTTTGACCTTAGATGGATTGGTCATAGGAGTCTTCTTAAAACTCTTGGTCTTTGCCTTTCTTGAAAGAGGTGATGCTTCCATAAGCTTCTCCTCAACTTTCAGGATGCTAGATTCTCTTAAAGGTTGAGAAAAAACACATAATATTCTTCACATTGACCGAACCATTGACTAAGTCTTTGATTGCTTGCTTAGTAATATCGATCTCTTCAAAGTAATCTTGTTCTCTATCACTCAAGATAGATATAACCTTCTCTTTATCAAGCACAAGCTTTTCAACCTCTTTAAGCTTCTTTAAATGATCATTTTTCTCACACGTAAGTCTATATGAGGTTTCAACAAATTCAGCCACTTAAGTTTTGATCAAATCATCTTTCTCATTAACTTCTCTCAAAGCTTCATCTATTTGCTTCTCAAGGCTCTTTACTTTAGCCATTAGCCATTAGCTTGAGATCATTGTATTAGAACTTGAGCACTCTTGATGGTTTAGATCAATTTCCTTATCCACAGATACTTGACAATTATCCTCTAGCTTTGAATAAGAAGCCGTTAAAGCAACGAAGTTGCTAACATGCTCTTCTTTATAATTTGACTCATCACTTGAGCCTTCCTCATCTCTACAACTATCATCACTCAAAGTGGCCACCATAGCTTTTCCTTTCTTGTCCTCTTTAGTCTTTCCATTAGGCACTCAGAAGCAAAATGTCTGAAGCCTTGACACTTATAACATTGAACCTTGCTTTTTCTCTTGGCTTGACCATCCTTATCATTCCTTGAAGTGGATGACTTCCTCACTTCTTTTCCTCTAGATAGGTTGCCACTAGGCTTGGCACATCTTCTCATGAACTTCTTGAATTTTTTAACCAATAGAGCCATCTTCACGTCATCATCTTCAATTTCCTCTTCGATGGCTTTGAGAGTTATACCCTTGCTGTTGGCTTTCCGTTTCAAGCTCATTTCATATGTTTGAAGTGATCCAAGCAATTCGTTGATGCTCATGCTATCAACACCATTGCTTTCTTCAATAGCCGTCACTTTAGCCTTGAACCGTTTGGTTAATGACCTTAGAATCTTCCAATTAAGACGCTCTCGAGAGATTGGCACACCAAGTGCTTGTCAATAATTAGTAATGTTTAGAAATTTGAATTGGAAGTAGTTATCCAAAAAATCATCGCAGAGACTTTTTCGTACAACATTTAGACAGGATGGAACGGTGCTCCAGGGTCGAAGGGGGAGAGGTACGGGTACCCGGCCTATCGGGGCTTCGAGGATAAGGAGAAGATATGGTGCTTGAGGCTGCTTTGCTCGTGTGAGAGGCTGGTTCTGATTCCTGGTCCCTGGTTCTGATTCCTGGTCCTTGGTCCTGATACACGGTCCTGGTACCAGGTCCCGGTACTTGGTCCATTCTCTAGGTCTCCTCTGTAGTTCCCCGACCCAAATAGTAACTAAGGAGGAGAGATTGGTGCTCCTCAATGATATATATATGGTCGTGAAGGATGGGACCACCCGTTAATGATTCTTTGCCTCTAGGTCTTTTCGGTCGGAGCCGAAACCCGTTCCTGGTTCTTCTAACTGGTCCAATGGCTCTTCTAGGATGTGTTTGAGCGAGCTCGTCTAGCTCCAATTTCAGATCCTCAAGAAGGCTGCTTGCTCCTATAGAGAGGGTACGGGGGAGCTCCCCGACTCCCCAGGTCTCAGACTCTTTTCTAGCAGATTCAAATGTTTTTCCCCATCTTTATATGTGACTTGGCATGTAGATAGGTGGATAAGAGAGGTAGGACCAGTGGGGTCAGAGTCTAATTCACATACATGCATAATAAAAGAGATAAATGAGAGAATGATAATTTATTTAATATAATTGGACTTACCTAGGGGGAAAAGCATCACGAGTGATTATATGCTGACAAACCCTAGGCAATATCTAGAGGAGGAAGAGAGTCCATTCTTTGTATATATCACAAGAAATGCTCCGGGGAGTTTACACAAGTAGCATGCTCCGGGGAGCTTACACAAATAGCAAAGTAGTACAACATAAGTGCTCGGGAAAGGTTACAGTCATGGTAGTCAGGTCAATTCTTTTTCTTTTTCTTTTTTTGTCTTTTTTCCCTTTCAAGAGAGAGAGATCTACCATATTTATACTATTTTATGACCGAAGCCAATCCCGGTGTCGATCCCATTAATTATGTCAACTTTTTTGTAATTAAGGGAATTGGATTTGATAGTGGCCATGCTTAATAGAATCGACTATTTTCTCATTAATGGCATTATGAATGGCCATTAAAGAGTTGATTAATTTCTCATTAATGGCATTTTAAATTGTTATTAAAGAGTTGACTGGTTTCTTATTAAAGGCGTTGCGAATGGCCATCAAAGAGTTGACTAATTTCTCAATTCTTTTTCTTCTTTTTTTGTCTTTTTTTCCCCTTCAAGAGAGAGAGAGAGAGAGATCTACCATATTTATACTATTTTGTGACCGGATCCAATCCCGGTGTCGATCCCATTAATTGGGTCAACTTTTTTGTAATTAAGGGGATTGGATTTGATAGTGGCCATGCTTAATAGAGTGGACTATTTTCTCATTAATGGCGTTATGAATGGCCATTAAAGAGTTGACTAATTTCTCATTAATGGCATTGTGAATGGTCATTAAAGAGTTGACTGGTTTCTCATTAGTGGCGTTGTGAATGGCCATCAAAGAGTTGACTGGTTTCTCATTCATGGCGTTGTGAATGGTCATTTTGATGGGAGAGGTCAACTTTCTCTTCTTTTTTGCAGGTACTGCAGGCTTCATTCCTTTAGACACGGTCTTATTCTAGGTTGGCTCCCTAGTGCACCGGTCCCTTCTTTCTGGGCTATCTTTCCCTTGACGTGTTGGAGCCTTCCTACTGTTGTTTCTTATTTTAGACATGTGGGAGGTGCTTGGTGGATCGGTCCGAGACAGGAAATGTGGTACTAGTGTATCAGGTACCATGGACCATGTTACTGGGGTATCGGGTACCATGAACCTTTGTACATGTGCTCTTAGGTATCAGGGAACTTGTGTGATGTAACATCGGGGTCCCCTGGACCGTGGTATCGACTTTTTTGGGTATCGGGGAACCGGGATGACCCTGATCCCGGTCCTAGTCCATACATGGTTGCTATAGGTATACCAATCCCAGTTCTTTAATGATGCCCCATGTAGCATTCTTCTAATCCAGGTAGCCTTGGTAGGGAGAGAAAGTCCTTCTTTGGACCCTTGCCAAAAAAAGGCTGTTAACAGAAGTCTTCAAATTTATCTTCTTCACTCATTTGCAAATTTTTAAATTGTGATGTGAGCATTTGAAGTCTTGATTTCCTAACTGTCATAGTTCCTTCATTGGTAACTTGGAGAGCATCCCATGCTTCCTTGGCAGACTCTAGGTTTTGAATATAAGAGAATTAATGACTATTTACTTCTCCAAAGATAGCATTCACAACCCAATGATGCCATTTTTCCAATTCGAACTCATTCACGATCCATTCACTCCTAGGTTTGGAAACAGTGGATCCATCTTCAAGCATCTTGTTTGGAGGGGTGTATCTCTCATCTACCATCATCAAAGCTCTCTCGTCGATGGAACAGATGTAGGCTTTCATCCAAAGTTTCCAAAAGTCGTAGTTACGGACTTCTAGCAGAACGGGTCTAGAATTGGAAGCAGCTTCGAACATTGTTTCCTCTTGTAGATCCAAGACTTTAAAAAACTTGCAATTAATCGTGATTGTATCCCGGATCTCGTTAATTTCCTTCCAATGACCCGCTCTGATACCAATTGAAAATACAACACATTAAGCATATGCATGCACACAAAGACTATAGAAAAAATATATTCAATTATTATAGTCAAATATAGTCTACAATTTACATGTGATGAGATCATACTAAAACATAAATCATCAAGCACTTGCATTCATTTTTATATGTCTAATAAAAACAAGTGCTAAATAAGGAATCACTATATATAAATAAATCAAATTGAAATAAATGATTTAAACTACTTTGACCAAGTAAAAGTTTGCATCTCATATTTATACAAGGATCTTGTTTTACAAAGATATTGATCAATAAGATTCAAACAAGATCTAACCAAACACATATACATGAGAGAGATAGGGATAGAGACATGTGACATGTTATTTTTTACGTGGTAAAACCTCCGAAGAGGAAACATCCACGGGTTAATTCCACAACCACTAGCAACACCACATTTCACTAGTTGGATAAAAGTACACCCCCAAAAGTGACCACTTCATATGATACACCCTCTATTGGATATCCTTTCTTTACTACCCTCGGGCCATTTACTAACGAAGGACTTGCCTACTTTCTACCCAAGACATTTCACATGTCTCTAGAAACCAACTTTCTATCAAAAACACTTCACATGTCTCTAGAAACCAACTTTCTATCAAAAACACTTCACATGTCTCTAGAAATATTTCTTGCTCGACTATCCAAATCTGCACAATCCTAGCCAAGACTTCCTTGCTTAACTATCAGATATTCACAATCCTAGTTAAGTCTTCTTGCTAAAATTGAAGTTTCACACTCCAATAAAAAACTTCAACCTTTTGCAAGGCAAACGATCTAAGTGTAATGCAAATGATGCAAACATATGTAACATAGAATATGTGATCAATATATCCTATGGAAACTAGAAATATTCAATGAGCACACAATGTAAATATTTCTAGTTTACAGTCCAAATAAAAAGTCATCATACAAAAAATGCATGTACATATGAATTGTATGGATTAAGTACACTCCATGAAGAACTAGACTTAGGCGTTAAAGTACACAAAATAGTGTTGCCTAGTTCTTAAACATGAACAAAAACCTAGAGCATGTAAAACACCAAAACATGCCAAATCCTAGATTCTATTCATGTTACTAAAGCTTGAAAAACATAGCATATTCGTTAAACACATATTCAAGACTTTAGAATTAAAACCAAAAATGCTAGAATCAAAAGATATGTTCATTGAAATTTTCTAGCAATCATTTAGAGCACAATCACACTTACATGCATTTGTATTGACATGCATTTGTATCTTATTGCTCATGTGTGCATTCTCCTTACAATCACACTTGTACTTCATTCTTAGATCTAAGTGTGGTATTTGTGTGGTGTAATTCATTTCCCGATGATTGATCAGAAACGTCTGTGCATGCACGATGGTATGTTTGTCTTTGCGCGCTAGATGACCACTTGAGAAGGTTCATTTCTTCTCTTGGTTTGGTCATTGGAGGTTACTGGGTTTTAGCCCATTTACCACTATGTGATCGTTGTTGGTTTACACATCAGTAGGAACAGTGGTTCACTTCAAAGTGGAAACCGCTGTCAGTTCCGCTATTAATTTCCATAACGGTCTAACCTCCAGTAGAAACTGTTGTGTCTCCCACTGCGGTACTCATAGCAGTTTGCCCTACTTTCTCAAAACGATGTCGTTTCAATTAGAGCTTCTATAAATACATCTTTTTCTCATCTTCTTCATGAAGACCACGAAATTAAAACTCTAAAGAGATATATTTAGTGATTCTAGAGAGAGAAAGCTTCAAGCTTTGTTTTTTAACTCTCTAAACCCAAAACCCATATGCATCTCACATCATTCATCATCATTTGAGCATGGGTGTTCTTGGTTTCATGACAAGGTAAGTTAGAACTTCATTGAACATCATTTATTGTTTTTCTTACTATAGATTAGGTATTTATTGCTTGATTAAATACCTTGACTCTCTTTATTGCTTATATTTATGAGTTTTGATAACACGATTGAGTTTGTTTGTGATAGATAGAATTTAGGACCATATTGCTCTTCTAGCTAAGCCTTTATGCCTTGCCTCTAGACTTTAATAGTTATGCCTCATTAATCGTATTTATTGATTGCATATTTATTTCCCTTGTTATATGTTGTGACAAAATTGTGTTTGTTGGACTTTATTTGACAATTAGGCTGTTAGATTTTATCCTTACATCTAATTGAGTCCTTATGTATGGGCATGTAAGCATTGTTTAATAAATAGGTTGTTAAATTGCATTATAACATCTAGTTAAGCATTTTGTGTGTGGTCTTACACATTATTGCATTTGAGCATATTGTCATATTTTCACTTAGACCCTTATACTCTTCATAGAGTCAAAGTTTTGTGGCTTCTAGGTGAAGTTGCACAAGCAAGTGAATTCCCGCAACCAATGGTGGGTTGGCAAGCATTGGTCAAGTGCCACTATAAAAGACCTACGAGTAAAGTAGGAGGTGCTCACGCCAAGAGTAGTGGATCAGGGGATATCACTAGAGACTGAACCAAGAGTGGAGAGCGGTAGTGTCAATAACCTGAGTTTGTCGAGAGTGGGAGTCCGAGTATCACTTGAGGGTGTAACATTTTATTCATATAGTGGATTTCTGTGACCGTGTGTGGTTATAATGATAGCCCGTGAGTTTTGCCAAGTTGGAGGGTTTCTCACGTAAAACAACTCAACGTGTTATTTATTGTTTCCGGCACATTACTTGATTTTTGTTATATGTTTGTACTGGGTTATATTATTAATATTGACTAATCTAAAAAGTTAATAATGATCGATTAACAACCCATTCACCCCCCCTCTCTAGGTTGTATTATACACTCTTTGTGTATTTTCAATTGGTATCAGATCGGGTTCCTAGACATACTTAGGTGATCCTTGCTATTTTTGTATCTTGAATTTGTGTGCATTTTGATCATTGCATTCATTTGCATTCATCTCATTCAGTAAACACTATGAGTGGCATTGAGATGTTAGAAGGTGTGTTGATCTCTGAACCACCATTGCTCACCGAGGATAACTACTCCTCTTAGAAAGAAAGGATGGAAGTCTTTTAATGGACCTCGATAAGCTTGTGTGGATATGTGTGGAAAAGGGATACTCACCTCCCACAAAGAAACTAGAGAATGGGGCTTCTATGCCTATGCCCAAGTCTAAGTAGACAAATGACGAACTCAAGGCTGTAGAATAGAACTCTAAGGGCATCCTTGCCTTATCTTGTGCAGTGGATGAGAATCAAGCCAAACTCATCCAAACCACTCGAGATGTTCTAGAAGCTTGGGAGATTCTAAGAAGCACCCACAAAGGTACCATGAAAGAAGAAGATAAGAATTTATGTACCTTGAAGATAAAGTGTCAATGTTATGATTGTGGGGGTTATGGGCACATCTCCACGGACTATGGAAACTAGAAGACCAAGAGTCAAAGAGGCAAATCAAAGGCCTACTCTTTTAGTAAAGGTGAAGAGAGCTCCTCAAGTTCTGAGAGATGTGAAAGGAATCACATAACCTTTCCCACTTTACATGATGATAACTTAAAAGTGGTCACAAGTCATTCATCACATAAAGTCAACAACGAAGAAGCTAGTTCTAATGATGATTGTCACGAGAGCACCAGTGGTAGAAGCTTTGATGAAGAAAGCCCAAGCTCCAAGAACTTAAGTGATAAGGGTTTGTGTTATAAAGACTTCTTTGAAAGTTTTCAATGGTTCTTGAAGAAGAAAAATGAAGAAATCAAGAAGTTGAAAAATGAAAACCTTCAACTAAGGACCAAGTTAGATGAATCCTTGAAGACGGACATAATTGATATGTCCAAGTATGAGAAGAAGATTGAAGATTGCCAAAATCGGATGAAGGCAATGGAAGAAGAGCTTGCCAACAAAGACAATTCCTTGAAGATTGTCAAGGAAAGAGAGATGAGGTGCCTTAAAGAATTAAAGAAGACCAAAGTCAAGCAACCTTAAGCTCAAGGCAAAAGCAAAGCTTCACCAAACATCTTTCAACTTAAAGAAAGTCCACACAAGCCATGGCAACTCAACCAAAGCCTAGGCAATCCAAGAAAAAAGGATAAGTCATTGAGAAGTCAACCACCTCCTCCAACAAGCAAACTATCAAGAAAGGATGTGAACAAAAGCGACAACCTCAACCAAGGCATGCTCAACCAAGGAGGCAAGAACAACTGGCTCAACCACCTCATCAAGCTAGACCACAAAGGTGACACCAATCGGCTCAAGCGCCAAGGAGAAGCAAACTGATGCCCCATCAAAGACAATCTCATCAACATGGTAATGTCTCGATGAGATCTCAATGCAGTGGTATAAATTCTTCCTTTGTACCTACATGTCATTTTTGTGGTATGATTAGTCACTTAAGACCAAATTTCTTGAATTACATTAAGAGGTGTAGGTTAGAGAGAATGAGAGAAAAGTGGTTGAAAAAAAGGGCAAGTTTACATGAACCTAGGGAATTTAGAAACATGTCTATGACCACTAAAAATGAACAGGTGGAACCTAGGTGGGTTAGAAAGAATGAACTTGTTTTCCATTGTGCCCATGTGACTCCTGTAGATGTAACTAGGTCCAATGGACTTGGTATGTCTATAGGAGCTCATGCCTTCCATTGACTTGGTTGGATTTAACCCCATGAGGGGAGCTCAAGCAAAGAGAGCAAACTTGAATGATTTTCTATGTGGAAAAATTTGATTAATTCTATGCTCTTTCGATAATTGCTTGAGATTCTTGGTTGCACATATATGCTTATATGGTATTTGTTTTTTTTATTAAGTGTGCACATTTGCTTTACTTGTATTCCATGTCATATTTTGGTTCAACAATGCATTTTTGGAGTAGGAGAATTATTTGGGAAAACACATTTGAATGACCTATAATTTATCTCCATGACACTAGAAATTTTGATGACATGCTTAAAATAATATGCAAGAAATGTTTTTGATTGCTTGATACGCAAAATATGTGTGAAAGCAAATCAGAAGACTAAAATCAATAAGGATCTTGTATCCATTTAATCAGTAAGGATTTTTATATCCAAATTAGTCATCTCTCTCTTCTTAATGGTGTAAACAAGACTATTATCATAAGGATACTTCATCAGGAAAAGTCTAATAGGATCTCTTGATCCATGTCTTGATTTTCCTTTAAGGATTGATATAGTTGCTTTATCTTACAAAGTTTAAGAAACTATATCATGTTTGCTTATGACAAAAGGGTACAAATTGGTTTGAATTCTCTTGGAAACCCTTTTGATGTTTGTTTTTCCATATACCATTGCTAGAACTTAAATGATATATGTCTTGCATGCAAAGCAACAATGTCACACATTTTTAAAAATAAAATAAAAATCCTTAAATCTCTCTCAATTACTTGAGTTGCATAAAATTTTTGTATATGATTATGCAACGTATTTGTACTAATAGCTCTCTTTGCTAAAGTAACCTGATAGGGGGAGCTTCTTTGCCTATCTCATGACAAAAAGGGAGAGAAGGTCTTGAGAAATATATGAGGAGTATTATGTATGCTTTGGTGGAGAAGTCTTGAGAGAGAGTAACCTTTTAGAGGGGCATTGCACATGAATTAATTTTGTATTGCTTCATTGTTATTAAGTGTAAATGCTTTTTATATGTGTTCACCTCACATGTGAAAATATACAAACGCGGTTAAACTTGCCTTAAGCTAACCTAGAGGGGGGTGAATAGGTTTTTATACATTTTTCAATCCCTTGAAACAAACAAGAGTTTGTCCCTCTAACTAGGTTGACTCACAACACTTTGGATAATAAAGCATATGTAGACAATCAATAGGTATTCTCAAATAAAGCATTGTCAATCAAGTCTACAAGTTGCTAGTGAAGGAATTATAATAAAACTAAAAAATAAAGAATACTTGTTTTCTCAATAATGTCCAATATGTACAAGTACTAATCTAAATATGATTATATACAAATAAATCTAAGTACAAATAAAATGATATTTACAACTTTGATCAAATGAAGTGCTTGCTTCTCACACATAACAACAATCTTATTTACAAGAATATCTAGAAATTAAGTTTGAGAAACAAGATACAAACATACACATACAAGTATAAAAGAGAGATAGGAAGAATTGACACAAGGTTTTTTTAACGTGGTAAAACCTCCTAAGAGGAAACATCCACGAGTTGAATACAACCATCGGGTACTTTTATTATTGGAAAGTAGATAAGAAATTCTTCAAAAGTGACCAATAAATGACACACTCCATATTGGACTCTACATCTACCCAATCCCTATTAGTAGATTGGAAATTCCTCAAAAGTGATCAACAAATGACACACTCTCTATTGGACTCCACTTTTACACAACACCATTGAGAGGTTCCTCAAGAATGATCAACATATGACACACTCTCTATTGGACTCCATGTCAACTCAATATCCTGGGTCTACCAATAATTTAGTCTACTTTCTATCCAATGCACTCTTACCTCTAGAAAGTCTCCCTTGCTTAACTATCTGAATCTCCCCGGTCCTAGTCAAGACTTCTTGCTTGGTTATCCGAACCACTTGTTCTAACCAAGACTCATTGCTTAGCTATCCGGACCACATGTTCTAGCCAAGACTTCATGCCATTTACAAGGACTTCCTAGTGTGAACAATGAATGCAAAATGCAAACAAGCACTCAACATAGAATATGAGATCAATACATTCTATGGGAACTAGACATAAGCATGTGAGTTCATAAATCAAAATTGTGTAGTTACTAAACATTAATAAATCCTAGAACATGTGAAACACCTAAACACATTTAATTCCTAGAATCATTCATGTAACTAAAACTTGAATCAATCATATACATTAAGCACACATTCAAAGTTTTAGTAACAAACATAAACATGCTAGATTCACAAGATATGATCAATGAAGATTCTAGCAAATATTTAAAGCATGTATTTATGCACAAATCAATTAAATCCTAATTAGCTCTAAATATGAAATCATATGTGCTAATCCTAAATATATTCAACTATTGAGTCCTAGCACATTATAAGGCTATCAATCATGAAAATAAAGACAATCAAAGAACAAATAGCTCTAGATAATAAGCTAATCACAATACAACTCACAAACATGTGAAAACCTAGATTTCAAGAAAAACTAGTTCACATTCAAGTCTCTAATTAGACAAGATTAGCCTATAATTGAAGCTCTACTTCTCAAATGCATTTGTCCAAGTAACACATACATATAGAAGAAGAAACCCCAAGGTAATTGAAGACTTTGAAGACCAAAACACAAAGAATAGATCAATACCTTGTAATCTTGTGCAGTTTCGGTTTTGAGTGTAGAAACACCACAAAACTTGAACAAATGGCTGCAAACTAACTTGGAGATGGTAGGGGACTTCAATAAAAAGATTCTTCAACTTGAATCACTCAATTCGGACAATGAGAGAGATATGGTGTTTGGAAGATGAGAAAGTTAGAGAGAAAATTCTGCACTTAATTTTTTCAAATTTTCTTCTTGGAATGAAATGAGAGGGAAAGAGGTATTTAAAAGAGAGTGAAAGAGAGGGCTTTTTGGCAGCCAATGGCCACATGCCACCTTAGCTCCCCGAGGAGGCGCGTGGCCATCTCATGTAGGGAAAAATTGCTTAAAACCGCAGCGGAAGGCGAAAAAATAATTTTCGTATAGTTTAAAATTTTTCTAAAGATTTGAACCTTAACCCTTTAATTAATTAAACTCAAATATACTGTTAGAGTTAAATACCTCTTGTCGCGTGATCCAATTGACTTACGTCGATGGTAATCCGCAAGATCTTCAATCCTACCACGTACATGAATCACCTAGGAGCGTGGTCTCCCTTTTTCTTTGAATTGCTTACCTTAGAATGGATGTATGGAATTTCTGATCTTGATCTTCAATAGTAAAACACCAAGAGCCTAAAAAAATAGTTCCGGTCACTTTTGAATTCACAATCAAAATGATTGAAACTCGCGTAACCCTAAATCGAAAGTGTGCACAAAACCTTTTGATGTTAAAGGCTTGTAAGTGCACTATCGAATGAGAACTTATTTTCTTTTTCTCTCTTGGCCGAAAATCTATGTGTATAGAGTAGGATTTTTATTTTCAAAACAAACAAAAATCTCTCTCTCTTTTCTTCTTGGTGGCCAAAAATTCATAACCATATATTTATAGGTTGGCCGAATTTACTCCTTCACCAAGTAGGGTTGGCCGAATTCATTGAATAGGAAATCTAGGGTTGGTTGATTTCCTTACTTGAAAAGGAATTATCCTTTTCCCTAATTCCTATCAATTCAAGAATCCTAACCCTTGTAGGACTAGTGGTGGCCGAATTCTTTGTATAATAAGGAGTGTATGTGGACTTAATCCTTACCACATTAGGACTCCTATCACTTAAAAGAATTCCAACCCTAATCCAACACATAGTATTTAATTTACTGATTAGGAAAAGATTTTGTTTTAAACTATTAATTAATTAAATAATTAATTAATTCCCATTTAATCAAAACAATAAAATAAAATAATATCTTGGGCTATTTTATTTAGCCTTGCCGCCCACACCATGTATATATGGGCCCAATATTATTTTTCTTATTTTATTTAATCCATTAGACTTTAAATAAAAGCCCACATGTGAACCAGACTTATTCTTACTAAAAGAAACAAGCCTACATGTCTCCTTTTAATATATTAATATAATAGTGCAGTCCATTAAATAAATAATAGACATATTATATTCTTAATATATTAAATGCAATTCTAGATGGACCCATAAATTGGTCCTGTAGAATATATCAAGTGATCCATGCAAGTACGTGTGGATTGTGGATCTTGGCGGGCTATCTAAATTTAAGCTTCAATAGACATAACCTAATCACAATCAACAAATGATTCACTTAGGTTCGATCTATTAATTTTAACTCATTCCACTAAAGAGCTAAAATTGAACTCTTAAATAAATATAGAATAAGGAGATGTTTCTCATTCATACCCTAGACAATCTTATAGGAGATGGTGTATCCTCGTGAATAATATCAGTAATCGCCAAGAGCTCATAGACCGCCTATAGCTCTCCAAGTTACCATATTTCCTCATATGACCACATTTTGAACTTGGATATTTTGACTTGTCCAGAAGCCATGTCTTCAATAATCATTATTGAAAACTCAACATTGAGATTTAATATCCAATACCTCAAAACATCCATATGATGATATTATACTCTCATTTAATAAATGGAGCCACGATGTCCATATCTATAAATGAAGTCCTCTATCGATTAACAAATGAATACCACCAAACTATCGAGGATAGACTATGCTATATAATCGTACTCATTGATAGCTCAAATGATAACATTTGCAACCATAAGTCCATCATTTATCTCAGGATTTAGATAGACTCTCTGATTGTCCTGATAACGAAAAGACTTATATCTAGTGACGGTTCTAGATAAAGTTTTTCATTGTGATCCAGTTCAATGCACCCAGTGCACTAGATTCTTTTACTCTAAAACCTTTCGATGATTTTAGACTCATCATAACTCATTTGATCCCACTCAAATGCTAGTAAAAGAATTCTACAACTTTATCAAGATAGAGGTGCCCAACCTTTAACTTAAGTTGTGAACGTTATTCAAGACTAACTAAAGAATTGTGTCTACCTCATACATATCCGGATGTACAAACAATTCTTCATATCTCATAGTCTTTTGACCTTATGATTATTTACCTTGACAATTATAATTATAAATGCTATAAGAATTTGCAGAATCAAAAATCACTTTATTTATATGAAAAGATTGTCAATTACAATATTACACTCTTGCTATTGAGCATAATCCTTACATCTCGGGGGTAGGAGGCCCTCCTCCCCGAGACTGCCACGTGCCTCATCGGGAATGGGTGGCAAATGGCCTTTGGCCATTTGCTTCCTCCCCCGCGCTCCTTTGTGTTCTTCAACCGTTCTCAATCCTCCGAACTCCGAATTTGAATCCATTTTCAGATTAAAAAATAGGACTCTCTCATGCACATGGAAGAAAATGAAACTTTGACCAGAAAATAAGAATTCGACTTGATACATGAAGACAAAGACAATGCTTGGTAATTGATCGGAAAGTTTCGTAACTTCTTACTCAGAACTTGAAAACTAATGAATGAGTAACCAAAATGGTTGGAACTTAGTAAGGAATAATATAAGATCAAATTCAAGTCTGAAGTCCATAAAATGAAACATAAACAAACAAACACATGAACACACAAGAATGTCGTTTCCTAGATATAGTCCTAGAACATGCAATTTACAAACTTTGTCAATTTAAATATAATGCATGAGCATTCAATATCAAGTGTGTGAATGTGTTATACCAATTGAGCATAATGATACAGGGACACATATGGATGTAATGTGTGTGTGTGCCTAAGCCTTGTAAGAGGAATGAGGTCTAAATATGCATTTGTTGAGCAATGAAGCATATTCCTCCTTGAAGACTCAATCTTGCTTGATAAGTTGCCAAATCTTCTTTGAAGCTTGAATCATCATCAATCTAAGACAACTAATCAATACAAGTGAAACACTGTTTTGATATGGAATTAATGCCAACATGACTCAAAAACCTAACAACATGCATTTGTTCTTGGAAAGTGTTTTCTTTGCTATTGTGTTGTAGGTATGATATTCTACAAGGAGATTGAAGAAATTGAAGACTTAGATTCTAGGTATCTCTTGTGCAATATAGAAGTGAACATGGACAATAGCTTTTTCTTTGCTTTTGAGAGTGGTGATTTTGTCATGAAATAGACAAATAGGGAGATTGTAAGGCTCTTTATTTTATGATTAACTTGTTTCATGACAAACCACTTTGAGGACGATCTTGTAATAGGTAGCTTAGGTTCTCGATGGCAAGCTTCTAAGCATCTCTGTGACTTCAAGAGCGAAAGGTATGTTCACTTGACTTTGTCTCTTGAAAATTTTAAGTGTACACACACACTTACATGCATTTGTACTGACATGCATTTGTATCATATTGCTCATGTGTGCATTCTCCTCACAATCACACTTGCAGTTCATTCTTAGATCTAAATGTGGTTTTTGTGTGGTGTAATTCGTTTCCCGATGATTGATCAGAAATGTCTGAGCATGCACGATGGTGTGCTTGTCTTAGAGCACTAGATGACCACTTGAGAATGTCCCTTTCTACTCTTGGTTTAGTCATTGGAGGTTACTGGGTTTTAGCCTAGTTACCGATGTGTGACTGATGTTGGTTTACACAGCAGTAGGAACAACGGTTCACTTCACAGTGGAAACCGCTTTCAGTTCCGCTATTAATTTCCACAACGGTCTAACTTCCAGTAGAAATTGTTGTGTCTCCCACGGTGGTACTCACAGCGGTCTGCCCTACTTTCTCAAAACGATATCGTTTCAATTAGGCTTCTATAAATACATCTTTTTCTCATCTTCTTCATGAAGACTACGAAATTAAAACCCTAGAGAGATATATTGAGTGGTTCTAGAGTGAGAAAGCTTCAAGCTTTGTTCTTTAACTCACCAAACCCAAAACCCATATGCATCTTACATCATTCATCATCATTTAAGCATATGTCTTCTTGGTTTCATGACTAGGTAAGGTAGAACTTCAATGAACATCATTTATTGTTCTTCTTACTCTAGATTAGGTATTTATTGCTTGATTAAATACCTTGACTCTCTTTATTGCTTATATTTATAAGTCTTGATAACACGATTGGGTTTGTTTGTGATAGCTAGAATTTAGGACCATATTGCCCTTCTAGCTAAGTCTTTATGCCTTGCATCTAGACTTTAATATTTAGGCCTCATAAATTGCATTTCTTGATTGCATATTTATTGCCCTTATTATATGTTGTGACAACTTGTGTTGGTTGGACTTTATTTGACAATTAGGTTGTTATATTTCATCTTTACATCTAATTGAGTCCTTATGTATGGGCATGTAGGCACTGTTTGATAACTAGGTTGTTAAATTGCATTATAACATCTAGTTAGGAAATTTGTGTGTGGTCTTACACATTATTGCATCTGAGCATATTGTCATATTTTCACTTAGACCCTTATACTTTTCATAGAATCAAAGTCTTATGGCTTCTAGATGAAGTTGCAAGAGCAAGTAAAGTCCTGCAACCAAGGGTGGGTTGGCAAGCATTGGTCAATTGCCATTGTAAAAGGCCTACGGGTAGAGTAGGAGGTGCGCATGCCAAGAGTAGTGGATTAGGGGATATCACTATGGACTAAACCAAGAGTGGTGAGTGGTAGTGTCCATAGCCTGAGGTTGTCAAGAGTAAGAGTCCAAGTATCACTTGAAGGTGTAACCTTTTATTCATATAGTGGATTTCTGTGACCGTGTGTGGCTAGAAGAATAGCCCATGAGTTTTGCCCAGTTTGAGGGTTTCTCACGTTAAACAACTCAATGTGTTATTTATTGTTTCCCGTACTTTACTTAATTTTTCTTGTATCTTTGTATTGGGTATTATTGTTAATATTGACTAATATGAAATTGAAGAAAAATAGACTGCAGTTGTAGAGCAGTAGAGATATGTACCGTATACACGACATAAAGATAAATGATGTTCAATTGATTAAATTTGGAATACATAGAATATAATTAGATAACCCATTAAACCCTTTTATGTGATTTTAGGGTGGATCTAGAATCAAATAAATTCAAGAGGGAATCCAATCCTAGAACATATTTGAGCAAATGAGTTATGTGAGTGGATACTTTTAATTAAAAGTTATTTTTTTTTACAATTATATGTTAGCTTTAATAATTTAAAGAACTATTATAAATAAATGATTTATTCATTTATTTAGAAAAAAGATTTCCAGATGATATTTGTTTTTAAAAAATGTGTAGATTTTTAGAATTCAGAAATAGATTAATTAGAGAATTAGATTTATAGAACAGGATTTTACAAAGAAGAATAGTACAAGTATTTCCAGACAAATTTTCAGATTTTATGATAGATTTCAACATTTCAAGAAAGATTTTCAAATTTTCAAATTTTCAAATTTTCAGATTTTCAGATTTTCAGATTTTTAGATTTCCATATTGATTTCCAAATTTTCTGATAGAATTCCAAATTTTTAAATTTTCAGATAGATTTTCAGACAAATTTCCAGGTTTTCAGATCTAAGTTATTTATGAGAATTTTCAGAAATGAAAAGAAAAGAATATTAATTTATGTTTTGTGAAAAGTATTTATATAGAATTATATATGTATGTTGAGAAAGCTAAAGGAATTTTTTAAGATTGTTTAGATTTTAAGATATCAATTATGTACACTCCCAACAGCATCATATTCATATTATAAGTCTTTAGGGCTTCTCTGCACATGTATGTGAGATTATTACTCTTCATGTGGTCATATTGCTGTGTAAGTGAGATACCTCTGCGCATTCGATCAGATATCGACATGTTTGTAAGATTATATATATATATATATATATATATATATATTACTCTGCACATTTAATCATATATCAACGTGTATGTGAGATTATAGCTCTGCATGAATGATCAGATATCACCATGTATGTGAGATGTTTCCCCCTACTCTATGTGAGTATTGAGACTCTCCGTCACGTACGTTAGATTCCCATAAGTACTAATTTGGCATAAAGTTTTTAGATTGTATATGATCAGTAAGAAAAGATTGCATATTATCATAATATCATATTTTTAACCATATATTTTATATTTTATAAAAGCAGAAAATGTAAAAATTTGAACAATCGTTGAAAACTCATTTAGTTTTCCGAACGTATATATATATATATATATATATATATATATATGTGTGTGTTATATTATGTGGCTTTTTACACATGTGCATATTGTACAAATATCTTTTCCACCGCCTCAATCACTATCTATTGCCTATATATATGTATTCATTCTCTTTGTAAAATCTGATCAAAAACTATCAGTAAAAAAATATCACAAAGTCAATACAATACAAGAAAAAGTTTCTCTCATATATACTTTAATCTCTCGTTCCTCTCTCTATTTTCTAGCTCACTTCATTGTCTTTGATCTTCACATGTTCTTCATCTTCTTCTATTGCTCTTCATATACTATTATTATATAATTTATAACACGTTATCAGCACGATTGTAAGTAAGTAGAGAGGATCCCTGATGAGTGATTTACTTACATCTCAACTATTCTGGGTCTATATACAGTTCCGTATAACAAGATGGCTTATGCCTTCAACGGAACCTATATATATAGTTATGGATTTATTTATTTATATCGGTATATATTTTTATGCAATATATGAGACTAGCTTATGTTGTGTCTCAGGACTGGATTTTACTATGTCTCCAAAAAAATTGTTTAAATATTCAGCATTTATTTTTATACAATATATGAGACTGGCTTATGCTGTGTCTCGGGACTGACTTATGTTGTGTCTCAGGACTGGTTTATGCTGTCTCCAATAAATTGTTTAATTCATTATGCCCTTTAATTATATTGACTCTAAATTAAATCTATAATTTAATTTACAGAAAAAAGAAGTTGTAAGCATGGCTAAACTTGCAAATCTGAAGTTTGATACACTCGAAGTTTTGGGAGATAATTATATGTCTTGGGTTATTGATGCGGGATTATACTTAAAATCCCAAGGCCTGTATTACACCATTGATGATTGTAGTGAGGCTAATGAACAGGATAGATCCACAGCAATGGTGATAATTCGTCATCATTTACATGAAAACTTAAAAGCTCAGTATCTTACTGTCATAAAACCTGATGAACTGTAGCTTAAAGATCGTTATGATCATCATCATGATGTAACATTACCAAATGCCAGATATGAATGGCAGCATTAACGATTCTAGGATCACAAATCAGTTTCTGAATATAATTCTGCTCTGTTTAGAATCACCACAAGGTTGAAATTATGTGGCGAAGAGGTGTATGAAAAAGATATGTTGGAAAAGACTTTCACAACTTTCCGTGCCTCAAACATAATATTGCAACAGCAATATCGAGAACGCAGATTCTCAAAATATTCAGAACTTATCTCATGCCTTTTAGTAGCAGAAAAAAATAATGAGCTACTAATAAAAAATCACGGATCACACCCGATTGGTTCTACAGCATATCCGGAGGTGAATGCTAATATTGTCGTGGTCGTGGCCATGGGTATGACAATTCTAATCGTGGTCGCGGTAACGGTCGTAATACTGATAGCGGCCATGGTTATGGTCGTAATCCTAACCAGGGCCGGGGCCGAAGTTGTAAAAGATCAGGTGGTTATAATCATAACGCTCAGCAAAAGTGGAATACTTATGAGGCAAAACAGTACAAAGAAAAAAATGCTCAAAATAGGCCCAATGCAAATAACAGTGTTTGTTTTAGGTGTGGATGTGACAATCATTGGTCAAATGAATGTAACACACCGAAACATCTGGTGGATCTGTATCAAGCATCAATCAGAGGAAAATGAAAGAAACCGGAAACTCATTTCATTGAAAATTCATATCCTAGAGATATTACTCATCTCAATGTTACAGATTTCTTCCCAGACCCGAAAGACATGCCAGCTGCTTCAATTGGTGATGGGAATGTCCATACCAATTAAATACTACCTACAGTAGTATTATTTTGTAATTTTGTTCATGTAAAATATATCTTTATGCAATATATGTTTTTGAATCACTTTGTCTGATACGTACTTTATTTTTCTTTATAAAGCATACAAAATGAATCCAAATGATAAAATGGGGATTATTAAAAAGCTAGAAGCAGGAGATATATGTCTAGTTGATAGTGCAACAACTCATACAATTCTGCGGAGTCAGAAATATTTTATAAATTTAACTTTGCTCAGAGCAAATGTTAATAAAGTATCAGGTCCAGCGGATCTGATAGAAGGCTCTGGAAAAGCCACGATATTGTTACCAAACAATACTAAGATATGTATCGATGATGCATTTTATTCAATTAGATTCAGAAGGAATCTACTTAGCTTCAAAGACATATAGAAGAACGGATATCATATTGAAACTATGAATAGAGATAATATTGAATATCTATGCATTACTTCTCATAATTCAGGCCAGAAACTCATTACAGAAAAGCTGCGTGCTTTATCTTCTAGATTATATTACACTATTATCAAAAGTATAGAAACTTATACAGTTCTGAATCAGAAGTTCTTAGATCCAAAAGTGTTTGTACTTTGGCATGACCGTCTCGGTCATCCAGGATCTACAATGATGCGTAGAATCATTGAAAATTCTCGCGGACATCCATTAATGAACCAGAAAGTTCTTTTATCACATGAGAATTTATGTACTGCATGTTCCCAAGGGAAATTAACAATAAAACCATCTTTTTCTAAAATTGGTTTTGAATCCCCATCATTTTTACAAAGAATTCAAAGGGATATATGTGGACCAATTCATCCACCAAATGGACCATTTTGTTACTTTATGGTTCTAGTTGACGCATCTGTAAGATGGTCACATGTATGCTTATTATCAACATGTAATGTTGCTTTTGCAAGATTGCTTGCACAGATTATTAGGCTTCGGGCTCATTTTCCCGACCACTCAATTAAATCCATACGCCTTGATAATGCTGGTGAATTTACTTCCAAAGCATTTGATGAATATTGCAAAGTGGTTGGGATTGATGTTGAACATCTAGTTCCACATGTTCATACTCAGAATGGATTAGCAAAATCACTTATTAAATGTGTCCAGATAATTGCAAGGACGTTATTATTACGAAAGCAATTACCTATTTCTTTATGAGGGCATGCTGTTTTACATGCTGCTGCATTAATCCGGCTTCAGCCCACTGCTTATCATCAGTATTCACCAGTACAACTTGAACTTGGTCATCAACCAGATATATCTCATTTACGTACTTTTGGTTGTGCAGTATATGTCTCAATTGTGCCAACACAAAGAACTAAAATGGGACCCCAAAGGCGTTTGGGAATATACGTTGGTCTTGATTCACCATCAATCATTAGATTTCTGGAACATTTGACTGGTGATTTTTTCACAGCACAATTTGCAGATTGTCATTTTGATGAAACAAATTTCCCATCACTAGGGGAAAGAAAAACTTCTTCTGAAGAGAAGCATGCACTTTCCTGGAAAGTTCCTAGTCTAATTCATTTAGACCCATACACATTTCAATGTGAGAATGACGTACGAAAGATAGGACATCTTCAAGCAATAACAAATCAGTTACCAGATGTATTTATAGATGCTACTAGGGTAACAAAATCATATATCCCAGCTGTTAATGTACCAGCATGGGTGACTGTTCCAGAAAAACAATATACACAAATGATAGCAAATGAATCATCTACTGCACGTCAGAAGCGTGGTAAACCAATTGGCTCAAAAGATATTGTTCCTCGAAAAAGGAAAATAAATAAATCCACTTTCTCAAAATTAACTCCATAAGAGTTAAATGTCCCTGAAGGGACACAAGTTACTAAAGTGACAAAATCCCATGTGGGGGAAGAAATCTCTGAAGAGATACAAAAATGTAGAAATGAGGAAATTTCTATAAATTATACAAGAGAATTGTGGAATTGTAAAGAGACAATCATCGATGATGTGTTTTCATACACAGTGGCAACTGAAATTATAAATGATAATTATGAACCTCACAATCTCGATGATTGTAGACAGAGGTCTGATTGAACTAAATGGAAAGAAGCAATTCAAGCAGAATTAACTTCATTAGCCAAACGTGAAGTATTTGGATTGATAATTCAGACGCCTGAAGACTTTAAACCTGTTGGGTACAAATGGGTTTGTATACGGAAACGTAATCAGAAAAACGAGATCGTGAGATATAAGGCAAGACTCGTAGCACAGGGTTTCTCGCAGAGACCTGGCATCGATTTTGATGAAACATACTCACCAGTGATGGATACAATTACGTTTCGATTTCTGATATGCATGGCTGTCTTGGAAAGACTGGAAATGCGTCTGATGGACGTAGTGATCGCTCATCTATATGGTTCACTGGATTCAGATATTTACATGAAAATCCCTGAAGGGTTTAAAATGCCAGAATCATGTAACTCAAGACCTCGTAATTTGTATTCAATAAAATTACAAAGGTTTTTGTATGGATTAAAACAATCTGGACGGATGTGGTACAACCGTCTCAGTGAATATCTGATAAAAGAAGGATATGTTAATAATCATATATGTCCATGTGTTTTCATTAAGAAATCAGAATCTGGTTTTGCTATCATAGCAGTTTATATTGATGATATGAACTTAATTGAAACTCCTGGGAAATCCTGAAAACTGTTGAATACTTGAAAAAGGAATTCGAAATGAAAGATCTGGGAAAGACAAAATATTGTCTCGGCCTCGAGATCGAGCATCGATGAAATGAAGTACTTATTCATCAATCAGCATATATTGAAAAGATTTTAAAGAGATTCCATATGGATAAAGCTCATCTATTAAGTACTCCTATGGTTGTTAGATCTCTTGATCCTAAAAAGGATCCATTCCGTCCAAAAGAAAATGATGAAAAGATACTTGGTCCTGAGGTACCATATCTTAATGCAATTGGTGCCTTATTATATCTGGCTCAATGTACTAGACCAGATATTGCACTCTCTGTGAATGTACTGGCTAGATTCAGTTCAGCACCAACTCGAAGACATTGGAATGGGATCAAACATCTTTTCCGTTACCTTTGTGGAATGAAAGATTTAGGATTATTTTATACAAAATCTAACAATCTTTTAGCTTTACTTGGTTATGCTGATGTCGGGTATCTGTCTGATCCCCACAAAGCTCGTTCACAAACGGGATATGTTTTTACATACAATGGCACAGTAATATCATGGCGCTCCACAAAACAGACTTTAGTTGCTACATCCTCTAATCGATCTGAAATCATCGCACTTCACAAAGCAAGTCGAGAATGTGTTTGGCTAAGGTCAGTTATTCATCATATTCAAAATTCTTGCTGATTTTCATTATCTACAGAAATACCAACACAGATATTTGAAGATAATGCGGCTTGCATTGCTCAAATTAGAGGGGGATATATCAAAGGAGATAGAACCAAAGATATTTCTTCTAAATTCTTCTATACTCATGAGCTTCAACAGAGTCGACAAATTGATGTTAAGCAAATACGGTCTACAGATAATCTTGCAGATCTGTTTACCAAAGCATTGTCCTGCATCAACTTTTGAGAAGCTGGTATATGGAATAGGCATGCGTCAACTCTGTAAAATACAAGATTAATACTGAAGTTTTTATGAGGGGGAGCATTTAATCAGGGGGAGCTAATTTTTGAATGGACATAGGTACACTATACTCTTTTACCCTTCGATCGGGTTTTGTCCCACTGGGTTTTTCTGACAAGGTTTTTAATGAGATAGGTTTTAATGTCCAACCCCACTAGATCCAGAGAGATCATTGTACACATTTTCTCGGATTTTGTCCCATTGGATTTTTCCTATAAAATTAATACATGTGGTATAAATCCAAGGGGGAGTGTTATAATATGTGGCTTTTTACACATGTGCATATTGTACAAATATCTTTTCCACCGCCTCAATCACTATCTATTGCCTATATATATATATATATATATATATATATATATATATGTATTCATTCTCTTTGTAAAATCTGATCACAAAATATCAATACAAAAATATCACACAAAGTCAATACAATACAAGAAAAGGTTTCTCTCATATATACTCTAATCTCTCGTTCCTCTCTCCATTTTCTAGCTCACTTCATTGTCTTTGATCTTCACATGTTCTTCATCTTCTTCTATTGTTCTTCATATACTATTATTATATAATTTATAACAATGTATATATAATTCTTTATAAATACTTTTATCAGCACATGAATAAATATTCTTTTTCTTTACTTTTTTTATTTTTGTGCCAAACATGGAATTCTTTTCTTTGAAAGATGAAAACTAACTATGGGAGGCCAAGCGGATGCCTCCCCGCTAGTGGTGGCAATTTGGGCCGGGATTCCGTGGGCCGCCCGGATCGGCCCATTTTTTTCGAAATGGGCTATGCCCAAGCCCGTTTTGCTGACGGTCCAGGGCGGGCCCCCCATTTGGAAATTACCGGGGCGGGCTCGGTAAGGCCGGTAAAGCCCGTGGCACAAAAAAAAATTTCAAATTTTCAAATTTTGAATTTATTTTTTAAATTTGAATTGAGGGGTGGATTTTGTAATTAGCCAGATGACTGTTGGTGATCGTTAGAAGGGAACAAATATTCAAAACTTTTAAAAATTACATTTTTTTAAATCTTTTACAATTTTTTCCAATTATACCCTTACCTAACTTTTTCCTATAAATACCCCATCACCCTCACCTCACCTCATTCTCTACATTTTCTCTACTTCCCTACTCTCTTATTCTCTCTATTCTCTACAATCTCCAACATCTCTCACTCACTCTTTCAACTATTTTGAAATTTATTTTATTTATTTAATATATTATTTATATACTATATACTATTATACTAATATACTATACACCATACATTATATATTATATAATTACATACCTCACACTCTCTAGTCTCTACATATTCTAAGGCTCTTACTCTAAGGTATTGTCTTGTTTATTTATATTTTTTAATCTCACCACAAATTTAATACGAAATTACAAAAATATTATTCATCAAAAACTAATTAAGTGTTTTATAAAATGAATAATACTATATTTCATATTAAAATTGTTACATTAATTACTCAAAATTATTACAATGTATAAAAAATAATATTGTATTAAAAAAATTCGAAGCCCGTTACAGGCCCGGCCCAAGCCCAGCCCAGCCTGTCCCTACACGGGCCTTGGACCCAGGCCGGGCCCCCTTTTTTGTCTAATAGATCGGCCCGGCCCGGCCCGTTTTCCATGACGGTCCGGGCCTGGCTCAGGCCAGTTTAACAGACGGGCCTAATAGGCCGGGCCTGCCCAAATTGCCACCACTACTCCCCGCCGTAGAAAATGGGAAGGCTTTAGCCTTCCCCGCCGCCGTGTAGGAACCCCGTTCACTGGTAACGCAGCGGAAATAGGATTTAAAATTTTTTTATACATATCGTAAACTATCTGGAACCAGTGAACTTGGGATCGTAAATTACTCTTCCGGAACTAATACATACAATATGTAAATACAGGAAATTATAATCAATTTATGTATAAAAATAAAATTTAGAACCTTACCCACGTTTGAAGGCTCCTTCACTTTACGATATGCTCTTGGTCTGTACCACCGATCTTCCTAGCTATTTCTGGAACTGGTAACTACGTATGAGTGCATCACGTACTCTAGAACTTAGAAGGATGTAGAGAAAATAAGAAGAAACAATTTATTCCAAGAGAAAACAAAAACTAGAATAATTCTAGTTGCTAAAAGCAATATCTAATATATATATTTATATATATTTTTTAATTAATACGTGGATAGCTGCACCACAAACCCTCTTTTTCTCTTTTGTTTCACGCATCCCACTTGCACAATTTGCAATTATGTGTTTGCTCTTTTGTTTCTCTTTTTAAACTCTTTAAAATCATAAGCACAGCAATTTTCTCTTGATTCACGCACACCCTTTTTTTTTTCTCTTTTGTTTTTTCTCTTTTTAATTGATTCACGCACACATCAATTTGTATCCCCGTACAAATCGAATGTCATCAGTTGCGACTGTATCTGTTTGTTATCAACATACATACATATATATATATATATATATATATTATAACTAAAACTCTTTAATTGTTATCTATTTAATTTTAAAATTAAATCTTTTAAAATGATATTTTATATCTTCTATTTTAAAAGATAATTAAATATTTATTTTAAATTTAAACATTTTAAATTCAATTTTAAATATTTATTTTAATTAAATAAAGTAATCATATTATCTTATTCTATTTAAAATCAAATATCAACTAACACCTTCCATTTAGTGATTAATAACATAATTAAATAATCTTATTATTTAATTTATTTAATCACCATTATTCATTAATTAAATAATTTTATTATTCAATTAACTCCCGAATAAATACATGTCACTTTCGTAACACAATTAATTGGACAATCCAATTAATTAACCGTGACATTTGTTACCTAAATAGATCAGGCTAGCAGGGGGAGATAATGGACCCACAATATTTTGAGCTCCAATAATCCTCGGAATCATTAATTAAACTCTTTAATTAATATTCCTTGATTATTAACTCCGATGTTATTCCACTAAAAACCCGAAGCTGCACTCTATCAACTGCAGACGCTTTTACACAGACCGATACAACTCAGTGTCCATTAATATAGCTATTACACATGGTGTGATCCTCCACAGTAGTTCATAATTAGAGCTGGTTCATAATGTCTGTTATACCCCTCTAATTACATATATCCTTTAAGTACCGTTGATTCTCTAATGGACAATAAATCTTATTTCCTCACGGAATTAGGAGAGCGCTCATATTGTCCAAGCTCTGAATTAACCCTTAAGGGAACTACCATCTATTTCTCATAAGAAGGAGTGGATTCCATTATTGTGTACAAACCTTCCCAACCACAAGCCAAACCGTAATCCCAACATACGGAGCATATTGATCAGGAACTGCATCTAACCCCAGCCATGATATATCAAAGACCACGATCTAACCTGAAGGAGTTGATAAGACACTCAAGATTAAGATCACCCATATATAGCCATCATTAGTTGATATCTATGAATCTCATCAGTAAACGGATCTTAGTGAGAAATTCATATAAATCATGGTCTAGTCTTATATGATAACATCATACAAGGTGTCTCCATTCCCATATCTCATATGAATAATTCACGATAGAATCATCGTACATTACGGAATGGACCGCAACTATAGATTAACCACAAATAAAGTACCCAGCTTTATTTTCTATCTATGGACTCTTTAGATTGCACGTCTCTTACTGTATCCATCCATATATAACACTCATATACACAGTTCGAGATTACATCCGGCAATCTAAGATGTTAATATATGCACAAGTTATAAAATAAATAACACAACAAGAATGAATTGAACTTTTCTTTTTATTTATTTCATAAATCCATTTACAAATTACATCTTTAGGGCACTAAAGCATGTGAGGCATGTTTTGTAACCCTAGACCATCTAGGTGACCCGAAAATACTTTAGCTGGTAATGTCTTCGTAAATGGATCAACATGATTGTCTTGTGAGGCTATCTTGGTGACGATCACATCTCCTCTCTACACTATCTCTCTAATGAGATGATACGTTCTCTCTGTATGCATCCCTCTTGAAAATACACAAAGTGTGTCTAATAAAACCAAGAGGGGGGGGGGGGGTGAATAGGTTTTAGTTGATTTATTACCAACTTTTCGACTTAATCAATTTTAATAGTCCTACCCCATATTAGCAATTAATCAATCCAATATAAATAGCGGAAAACAATAAAAACACAAGGATTGATTTACGTGAGAAACCCTCCAACTGGGCAAAACTCACGGGCTATCCTTCTAGCCACATACGGTCTTCAAATCCACTATTTGAACGAAAGTTTACAACCTAGGTTGACCTCTGATGGTGTAAAATCGTGTTATAAAATACTCACTCGCAAGTGCACGAATCGTGAAGATTAGCACAGTGACAAGTAAGGATCGTTCCCACGAGGAAAAGAGATTTATTAATTAAAACTAATTCTAATTAAAGTTAAATTAAAGTAACCAAAGATTTGTTGATGATTTTACTAAAACTAAATTAAATTAAGCTAAGAAAACAATTAAAGAGAATATGGATGTGATCAAGAGAACGAAAACACTAGGTCATCAATGATCCCTAATTATGAACACTCGATATATGGAATTAATTTGTAAACAAGATTCAATCAATTCTAGGGTTCATTCTTTGTCTTTAATGTGACTATTACCGTATGGTCATGGGATGAGTCACGTGCTGCCAACCACTATTCACCCTTGGTCTATGGTGTGAACAGTGATCGAAAACCCTTTAAGCGCAAGAATTAAGAACCAAATTCTATACTTTGCTTGGCCTATGCTAAAGATAAAATTCATTCATTCAAAAGAGCATTAATCAAGATTAGGTTTGGTCTATACTCTAACCCTAATTCTCAAATAGTCTTAACCCTAAAATCATGCCAAATAATCATCCACCCTTGGTCTATGGTGTGAATAAATATTAAAACTAATGAGGAGGTAAGCAATTAAGAACAATGAATAAATCAAGAATTAAATTGATGAAATAATAATTAAGCCATATATGAGCATTCACAAAAGGTTCACATTGATTCCCTAGTTATGGGATTAGTTACACATTGAAAATAAAAAGAGAAGAGAAAGAAAAGATAAAACTCATTAAGATCTCCAATGATGAATTCTCCTTCGTCTTCTAATCGTCAATGTGTAAAGACGGATGAGTGTGTGGTGATGTATGGTGGTGGAGTGATGGGGGACGGCCCCCTTGGTGGCTTGGGACCTCCTTTGGCTTCTCTCTCCGGAAATTAGGGTTCACATGGGTTTAAATAGGCTTTAGATGATAAGCCAAGTCCTTAAACAACAAGGAAATTGGTTCCCTTTTGGAACTCTACCTTTTTGGGATTTAATTCTTTCCTAATCCACTTAAATTGATTACTTATTGAAGGATGATAAGGATTAGGTGTCAAATTGCTTTCCAAGACTCACACTCATGTCCAAGAAGGTAATATTTCCCGTTCCGACAACTTGCAAAATAAATCCCGTCACTATTTATGAAATTATGACTGATCTGACCATCGGATACTAAAATGGGCATAACCTCTTCTAGGAATATTGGAATTGCGATCCAAAATGTGCGCCGGAAACTAGACTTCCGGGGCTTTCCATCCATAGGTAGTAGGACACACAATTCAAACCGAGGGGAGAGATATGGGGCCCGCAATCTGGGTGATCTGCACTGGCCGAAATTCAGCTTTTTGCTCCTTTTCTTCAAAATAACTTCTAACACCTCTTTTATGGAATGTGACCTATAAATGCTCAAAAAACACATAAAATACCTAATTTCACCCAAGAACAAAGCACAAATAATAGGAAATGGGGGCCTAAACTATGTATAGAAATAGACCGATCAAATACCCCCAAACCTATCTTTTGGTTGTCCTCGAGCAAAACTAGAATAAAAACAAAAACTAAAAACAAACAAAAGTCTAAAAATAGAACAAAAATAAACTAAGCCACTTTCGTAGGGAACACGATAGCATTGAGCGTATGCTACAAGCCTTTAAACCTCTAGGTGTCCCTATTGGAGGAGTTTTGTCTCCCGAGGGTTTACAGCTATGCTACTCACAAACATAAATTTCTGCGAAAAATCAAATAATTAAGATGCAAACTCACATGTACAATTCAAAGCCAATGCATGCTAGAGCCACTGAATAAAGACTAAAATTATGCCACAAATTTGAATGCATGCTTGGTTTTAATGAAAAGCCCACACTCAAGACACTCTAGTTTCAAAAACACATTCGTCAAACGCCATAGATATAATTCGCCTCGACTCTAATTCTCACAAGATGTCACTCTTTAATTCACACAGAACCTAGGCAAATACACTCATCAAGCATATTCGAATGAAGTTATGCACAAGAAATTTCAAAATATTATGCACAAGAAATTTCAAAATATTATCGCATATGAATATATAATAAAAAGAACGCTTGGTTTTATACAAAGGATCTCATGAACGGAATCAGACATTAAGAACAAGATAGAGCACATGTTTACCTTTACTCTCGAGCTAGCATTCCCAAAAGATCAATTAGGTCTTTTCTTTGGTTGTAACGGGGCCATTGGGTGTAGTTAAGAAAGAACGGGAAAATGATAGCAAACAAACCTAGGATCATATTGAGAAATTCTTTGGCAATCTTCATACTCGGCCGAATTTCTTCGAATTCTTCATTCCACTTGCATCTAGGCTTCTTGAACAATTTTGTTCATCTTCCTCCTTGAGTTGACTTTGATTTCACATCACTTCATTGTAAAGCTCTATTCCTTTTCACTTTCATTTAATTCATCATCTCATTCATGTATCTTTCTCTTCTTTTAATTTTAACCCTTTTTTTTCAACTTCTTCTTTTTTTTTCTTTTTTTTTTTGATGAGATGAGAATTTTACATCAATTACATAATTCTTCAAAAACCTTCTTTGCATTTGATCTTCTTGCTTTTTCCTTGGTACATGCACTTCACGAGTCACCCATTTCGAACTCTCTTCAATCATCTTCATCACCTCAATATGATCTCAAGCTATAAGGTATGGCTAAATTATGGCTCATTGGGGTTAAGTTAATGTGGGTGATGAAAGAAAAAAGGCTTATAGTGTTTGGCTTCAAAATTGGCTATGGAGCACACACATATAAAGGTAGGAAATATTTAAGGCCTTTTAAGTAGTTCAAGCACACATTGCCTATATCACTTCCACTGGTTCAACCAAAACAAGAGCAAAGTTCACATGTGATATCTTTTATGATGAATGTTCTTTAATATCCAATGCATAACCTATTGAGATCAATTTCTAATGCTAAGAACCTAATGAGTGTTTAGGAATAGAAACAAAAGAACCCTCTATAATGATATTTATTTACGCTTTTTGGCTTAGTGAACTCACAAGGGTAGTCTCCACTATTAATCATGGCAATCCGACTAAGCATCATATCCACTATCACATCAAGAGCATGTCATAAATTTTGAAAAATGCAATGCAATACTCTAAGTGGCAAGACGTTAGTCTAAACTCAGTGAATAAAGCATATATTACGGCTTTTAAAGCACACAAAAGAATCATCTCAAAGTGGAGGACAAAAATTCAAAAACTGGTGACTTTTGAAATTGACGTATGTCTGTTCTTTAATGCATATCTCTCAAAATACATAACAAATATTAACCAAATTTTAACACAAGAAAATAGACATGCAAATAAACACTTTTCATTTAGAAAAAATCTAAAAATTCGAATTTGAAAAGTGAGAAAACAGACGACGAAAAAAGTTCACGTGCAGAATTTTAAAAACATGGCATCGCCCATGACCTTTGGTTGAAGAAACAATCATAACTTTTAAACCACTGCCCAGAATTTTACGTTCTTTATACCGTTAGATTCATATCGAAAAAACGATGAACCCAACGTGGACAGAAAAATTTATTTTCTCACCAATGAATACAATTTTAACAAAACTTTTGCCTCAAAAAATTTCAAAATAGGTCACTTTTTCGCAGATTTTCAACAAATGGCTCAAAAAATAAAATAAACACGAATTCACACCCCCAAACCTAATCTAAACATTGTCCTCAATGTTTATATGATATTAAAAACATGGACAAAGAATAAAGAAAAAGCATGGCGTGTATGAACTTGAAACACAAAAACTAAAGAAAGAAAACTAAAAACTAAAAACAATTGAAACTAAATTACCTAGGTGGGTTGCCTCCCACCAAGCACCTTATTTAACGTCTTAGCAAGATGGGTGCAAGGGCCACTCAACCAAATTCCAATGTCTCAAATTTCCGTTTTCGCGTGATCAAGTCATGGAAAAAATTTTCACGTGCCGGCATGTTCCTACACACAATAAGCAAAAGCAAGTAAATGTTCAATATAAAGTGTGATGAAATAAGTTCAGAAAACCACTTATTCCATTTGCTTTTGTGTAGGCAGCTCCGAAAGGTAATGGGAGGGACATAAGGCTTGAGTTCCTTGTATAGGAGCGGTGCCTCGAAAGGTACATCTTCCGCTTCCTTCACTTTTTCTTCTATCTCCTCCCTTTCTACTTCTTCATCTACAACACTAGAAAAATCATTAGAAAATTCATGGCTCACTATGGTATCGACAATCTCACCATTAGAAGGCATGATAGCAACATCTTCTTGCTCCGGTTGGTTTAGGAATTTTTCAGGCTCCTTCTTTTGAAAAGATTCATCCAATTGCCCAATTTTCACCTGTATCTTCCTTATCGAAGCTTCAATGTTTTGAAACCTCACATTAGTGTCTTGTTCACTTTGATTCAATCTCTGATCCATATTCTGTATGAATTGCTTCATTGTCTGTTCAAGTGACGGTGAGATCGGTTGCTCATAGGCATGGACTTCATTGTAGCTCCTTGAGAAGTTTTGATGATTCCTCCAATCCGGGTTGTAAGTATTGTCATATGGTTCATAACTCGACCACTGACAGTGGGAATTTCCATATGGTTCATTGATAGGATACGGATTGTAGGAATTCATTGCTCGGGCTTGTGCTCTTTCTGAAACTATCAATCTCTCCATTTGTGGCGCTAAAGCCGCCAGTTGCATAGCAAATCTCTGAAGTGTTTCACTTTCCTCATCATAAGTGTTTTGCCGGTAGAAATTCATTATACCTGAAAGAAAGAAAAGAAAAAGGAAATAAAAAGAAAACAAAATCTAAATAAAAATAAAAATAAACTATTAACTAAAAAAAAAATTTAAACTAAAACTATTAACTAAAACTAAAACTAGAATTAATCAATAAATTCAACTATTCCCCGGCAGCGGCGCCAAAAACTTGATGGTGTAAAATCATGTTATAAAATACTCACTCGCAAGTGCACGAATCGTGAAGATTAGCACAGTAACAAGTAAGGATCGTTCCCACGAGGAAAAGAGATTTATTAATTAAAACT
This sequence comes from Dipteronia sinensis, assembly GCA_033220585.1. Taxonomy (NCBI): domain Eukaryota; kingdom Viridiplantae; phylum Streptophyta; class Magnoliopsida; order Sapindales; family Sapindaceae; genus Dipteronia; species Dipteronia sinensis. The sequence goes on along the minus strand of CM065641.1, from coordinate 49,460,481 downwards.
AATTCTAATTAAGGTTAAATTAAAGTAACCAAAGATTTGTTGATGATTTTACTAAAACTAAATTAAATTAAGCTAAGAAAACAATTAAAGAGAATATGGATGTGATCAAGAGAACGAAAACACTAGGTCATCAATGATCCCTAATTATGAACACTCGATATATGGAATTAATTTGTAAACAAGATTCAATCAATTCTAGGGTTCATTCTTTGTCTTTAATGTGACTATTACCGTATGATCATGGGATGAGTCACGTGCTGCCAACCACTATTCACCCTTGGTCTATGGTGTGAACAGTGATCGAAAACCCTTTAAGCGCAAGAATTAAGAACCAAATTCTATACTTTGCTTGGCCTATGCTAAAGATAAAATTCATTCATTCAAAAGAGCATTAATCAAGATTAGGTTTGGTCTATACTCTAACCCTAATTCTCAAATAGTCTTAACCCTAAAATCATGCCAAATAATCTTCCACCCTTGGTCTATGGTGTGAATAAATATTAAAACTAATGAGGAGGTAAGCAATTAAGAACAATGAATAAATCAAGAATTAAATTCATGAAATAATAATTAAGCCATATATGAGCATTCACAAAAGGTTCACATTGATTCCCTAGTTATGGGATTAGTTACACATATTGAAAATAAAAAGAGAAGAGAAAGAAAAGATAAAACCCATTAAGATCTCCAATGATGAATTCTCCTTCGTCTTCTAATCGTCAATGTGTAAAGATGGATGAGTGTGTGGTGATGTGTGGTGGTGGAGTGATGGGGGACGGCCCCCTTGGTGGCTTGGGACCTCCCTTGGCTTCTCTCTCCCGAAATTAGGGTTCACATGGGTTTAAATAGGCTTTAGATGATAAGCCAAGTCCTTAAACAACAAGGAAATTGGTTCCCTTTTGGAACTCTACCTTTTTGAGATTTAATTCTTTCCTAATCCACTTAAATTGATTACTTATTGAAGGATGATAAGGATTAGGTGTCAAATTGCTTTCCAAGACTCACACTCATGTCTAAGAAGGTAATATTTCCCGTTCCGACAACTTGCAAAATAAATCCTGTCACTATTTACGAAATTATGACTGATCTGACCATCGGATACTAAAATGGGCATAACTTCTTCTAGGAATATTGGAATTGTGATCCAAAATGTGCGCCGGAAACTAGACTTCCGGGGCTTTCCATCCTTAGGTAGTAGGACACACAATTCAAACCGAGGGGAGAGAAATGGGGCCCGCAATCTGGGTGATCTGCACTGGCCGAAATTCAGCTTTTTGCTCCTTTTCTTCAAAATAACTTCTAACACCTCTTTTATGGAATGTGACCTATAAATGCTCAACAAACACATAAAATACCTAATTTCACCCAAGAACAAAGCACAAATAATAGGAAATGGGGGCCTAAACTATGTATAGAAATAGACCGATCAACCTCAAGTCACACCTACTTGGTCACTAACCCTTTCACTCTACCCAACGGGCCTTTAATAGTGATTCTAGACCACAAGCTTGTGCACTAACCCACTTAGTCACAAAGCTTAACAATCAATGAAGAGGTTAAACAACCTATGTGAATATGTAAAAGATATTCAAGCATGCAATTAATGCTGGGCAACACTAAATGCTTATCTAAGGATTTAAAGATGTCAATGGATGCAAATCCTAGATATCAATATCTAAATGCAAATGCATGAAGATTTAGCTAGAAGGGTAAAAGCGTCCTAAATGCTAGCTATCAATGAACAAAGCTCTCAACCAACAAACAACAACTCAAACATGTTATAAATGCCAATAAACATAAGGATATGCAATAAAATCTTATAAAAGAGCTAACCCTAGGCAAACAGGAACATAAATAAATACAATGAGATTTAGGGCATGTTCAAGTTACCTAGTCAATGAAAGCAAGAAGAATCCATGATGAGATGATGCTTGTAAGATGTTAGATGCACATGGATTTGTGTTTGGTTGAGTAAAGATGAGTTCTTGGGAGTTTCTCTCTCTAAGGGAAGCTTGGCCTCTCAAAAATGGCTTCTCGAACTCACTAAAATGAGCAAGGAAAAAGAGAGAATATATATAAGGGAGCCCTAGTCAAAACTGCGTCGTTTTGAACTTAGAGCACAGAAACCTGTCAATACCGCTTGATGGACCGCGTCGCAGGCACGTGTCCAGACCGCGGTACACACAGCAGTGCACTATCTGGACAACAACGCGGTGTAGGGCGCTGTGCATGCAGGTGCACAGGCCGCGGTATGGGCAACAGAGGCCTACTGGACAACACCGCGACTTGGATCGCTATGCGTGCAAGTGTAGAGGAAGTGGTACAGGAAGCATGACCCTACTGAGGTATACCGCTATGTATGCCGCGGTGCAAGCCTGTCTTGCCAAGCGGTCTAGGCCGCGCTAAGAGAAGAAATTCTCTTTTCGGGGAAAACTCAACACACTAAGTGATGTGCAAAAAGTGCAAGTGCGGAGTGTGAGAAATGGCATACAATACATCATTCAATAACATGAAGATAAGAGCATAATGCATGCAAGTGAGTGTGTGCAACTAGATCTCTTCAAAGAAAGTTAAACAAGTGAGATACCTTTGAAGTGCTCTTGAGAGAGATGATGTTCTTGAAGCTTGATCACACCCAAGAGGCCTAATTTACCCTTACAAAGAATAATCCCCAATGTGGTTTGTCAACGAAATAAGCCAATCAAAATATGAGGAACTTACAATCTCCCCTTTTGGCTATTTTGTGACAAAACCACCACTCACAAATCATCCTCACAAAAAAATAAAAACTAGAGGTCAACAAAAAGATATTTTACATTACAAATAGATACCTAGATACTAGGTCTTCAAAACTTCAAGCTCTTGTAGAACAGCCACCTTCCCTACAAAACAATGAGACTACACTTTCCAAGACAAGTGTATGTGAGGTGATCAAGAGAGACAATAAATAAAAGCAATTTGCATAATAAAAGAAAGATGCAACTTGCAACATGCAAATGCTCCCCCTAAATAGGTTAACTCCCCCTTAATGGGACAATCTGCCCAAAAATGCAACCTCCTTAAATAAACCACATTACTCCCCCTTTTTGTCATGAGATAGGCAAAGGAGTATTCCCCAACCGGGTCACTTTAGCAAAGAGAGTTATTTGCAAGATAAGTGCATAATCATATACAACAACTTTATGCAACTTAATTAATTGAGAGATAATCATTGAGGGTTTATTCTTAAGAAGAAAATGTGTGACTTAGTTGCTCGGATGTAAGACATGTAACATCATAGTTCAAGCAAATGGTATTTGGCAAAGAGAACATCAAAAGGGTTCCAAAGGAATTCAAACCAATTTGCACCCTTTTGCCATAATTAAACAAGATATAGCGTTTAAATTTTTGAGCACACACAAGCAACCATGTCAATCCTTAATGGTCAATCAAGACATGGATATAAAATCCTTATTAATTGAATGGATATAGAATCCTTATTGGTTGTTGTCTTGTTCAACCATTAAGAAAGGACCCAAAGCTAAATTGGATGAGACATCCTTATTTATTGCATGGACACATGGTCCTTATTGAGTTTAGCTTTGTCAAGGTGCTTCCACACACATTTGCACACACAATTCATGCATAATATTTAGCATGTCAAAATCAAGTCACATGTCATGGAGATAAATTTTAGGTCATTCAAATGTACTTCCCAATCAATTCTCCTAATCCAAAAATGCATGTTTGAACATAGAGGTGACATGGATTACAAACCAAGCAAGGCACACTTATTGAATAAAAATCCATATAAGAATATATATAAGCACAACCAAAAATACTCAAGCAATTAATAAAGAAGCATAAAGTTGATCAAGTTTTTGCTTATTTCAACATGCAAGGTTGCTCTCTTTACTTGAGCTCCCCATAAGGGGTCAATTACCAAAACACATCAAGGCATATAACAAATCCCAATAGACCTACTAAGTGACTTGAACCTAGTTGAGTCTAAGGGCTTTGTAAATAAATCCGATGGTTGATCATTAGTGCCCACATGCTCAAGTGCAATGCATTTGTTTTCAACTAGTTCTCTAATGAAATGATGTCTAATGTCTATATGCTTTGTCCTAGAGTGCTGAACCGGATTCTTTGAAATGTTAATTGCATTCATGTTATCACAATAAAGGGTTAGAATACCTTGATCAAAGCCATAATCCACAAGCATTTGCTTCATCCAAAGGAGTTGTGTGCAAGCACTCCCGGCGGCTATTTTTTCCGCTTCAACTGTGGATAGAGAGATGGAATTTTACTTCTTGCAAAACCATGAGACCAAGTTGTTGCCTAGGAAGAAGCAACCGCCCGATGTACTCTTCCTATCATCACAATTTCCTGCCCAATCTGCATCACTAAAGCCAACTAAGCTAGCATTAGTGTCAAAAGAGTACCATATCCCATAGTTGGATGTCCCATTCACATATCGAATGATTCTCTTCACGGAGGAGAGATGGGATTCCTTGGGATCCGCTTGGTACCTAGCACACACACTCACACTAAAGGCTATATCGGGCCTACTTGCGGTCAAGTAAAGCAAGCTACCAATCATGCCACGATAAAGACTTTGTTCCACACTCTTGCCACTAGCATCCTTGCTTAGTTTCAAGGTGGTACTCATGGGTGTGTCACAATGTTTGGCATTCTCAAGGCCAAACTTCTTCACTAGGTTCTTAGCATACTTAGCTTGGGATATGAAGATCCCATCATGCAATTGCTTGATTTACAAACCTAGGAAGTAATTTAGCTCTCCAACAAGACTCAACTCAAACTCATGAGACATGACATCAAAAAATTGTTGGACTTTGGATTTGTTGGTGGAGCCAAAAACAATATCATCATCAACATAAATTTGAGCTATGAAAAGCTCATCTTTGTTTCTCTTGATGAATAAAGTTTTATCAACACTACCCCTAGTGTAGTCATTGTCAACAAGAAATTGAGTGAGGCGCTCATACCAAGCCCTAGGTGCTTGTTTCAACCCATATAAAGCCTTCTTGAGGCGATAGACATGATTGGGGTGGTGTGGATCCACAAACCCCTTGGGTTGCTCAACAAACACTTCCTCATGCAAGAAACCATTGAGAAAGGCACTCTTAACATCCATTTAATGCAATTTGAACTTGTGCACACATGATATGGATAAAAGAAGCCTTATGGACTCAAGACGGGCAACCGAAGCAAAAGTCTCCTCAAAGTCAATACCCTCAATTTGAGAGTATCCTTGTGCTACAAGTCTAGCCTTGTTGCGTACAATGTTGCCATTCTCATCCGACTTGTTCCTATATACCTATTTGGTGCTTATGACATTAGTTTCCTTGGGTCTAAGAACAAGAGTCCAAACCTCATTTCTTTCAAATTGGTTTAGCTCTTCTTGCATGGCAAGAACCCAAAACTCATCATTCAAGGCTTCATCAACCTTTTTGGATTCAATTTGAGAGGTGTAACAAGTATAGCTAATTTGATTAGCTATTTGACGCCTAGTCCTAACACCCTCATTCATATCTCCAAGAATGTCATTCTTGTTGTGGAGATGTCTAACCCATGGAGCGGGTTCTTTAGAGTCCAATGATGGATCTCTATCAAGAGGTTGAATGACCTCTTCATCAAGACTTGACTTCACATCAACTGAAGTCTCACCATTCTTCTCCAAGGAAGAATCATCAAGCACAATGACCTCCTCATCATAGTCTCTAGTCTTAGGCCTACAATCATCTATGACAACATTAGATGATTCCATGACACTCCGAGTTTTTAAATTGAAAACTCTATAGGCCTTACTATTAAGGGCATAGCCAATGAAAATCCCCTCATCACTCTTGGCATCAAACTTGCCAAGTTGATCTCGGTCATTTAGAATGTAGCATTTGCTCCCAAATGAGTGGAAGTAGCTAACATTTGGCTTCCTACCCTTCCATAATTCATAGGAGGTTTGCCTAGTACCGGGCCTCAGGAAGACTTTATCTCCTATGTAGCAAGCCATATTGACGGCATCGGCCCAAAGGTTCCTAGGGACATTGTTGCTAAGCAACATCACACGAGCCATCTCTTGAAGGACCCTATTCTTTTTCTCAACAACCCCATTTTGTTGAGGAGTTCTAGGAGCCGAAAACTCATGGGAAATGCCTAAGCCATTGCAATAGCTTTGAAAACGAGCATTTTCAAATTCCCTCCCATGGTCACTCCTAATCCTTTTAATGCTTTTAATGTGTGAGTTCTTTTCATTTTGAATTTTAGTGCAAAGCATTTAAAATTTTTCAAATGTTTCAGATTTTTCTCTAAGAAAATATGTCCATGTAAATCTAGAGAAATCATCAACACAAACAAAAATGTATCTTTTGCCACCGAGACTCTCGGTTTGCATGGGACCCATAAGGTCCATATGTAGAAGCTCTAATGGCTCCTTGGTAGCGAGATACTTGCCTTTCTTGTGCATACTTTTGGTTTTTTTCCCTTGTTGACAAGGTCCACAAACGCCATCGACTTTCTTCCCAAGCTTAGGGAGGCCACGCACAACCTTGAACTTATCTAAGATCCTCAAATCTCGATAGTTCATGTGGCCAAGTCTTTGATGCCACAACTCAACTTCCTCACACTTGGACATATTGCAAGAGATAGCACTAGCTTCAAGACAATAGCAATTGTCACTTGATCTCTTTCCTTTTAGTAAGGTTTGTCCATTAGGCATTAAAATAGAGCAATCATTTTTGTTAAACAAGACGGAGAGTCTATCATCATTAAGATGAGAAACGCTTATAAGATTGGCTTGCAAGCCATCAACAAGTAAAGCATTGGACAAGGAGGGTAAATCGGGAATGGAAATGGTTCATTTCCATATGACTTTCTTTCTAGATCCATCACCAAAGGTGACAAATCCTCCATCCTCCAAGACAAGGGATTTAAAGAAACTCTTGTTCCCCGTCATATGCCTAGAACACCCACTATCCAAATACCAAGTGTTAGAGGCATTTGCCTTCAAGGCGATTTGAGCCACTTAGCAAAAATAGTCATCTCTTCTAATCCACCTAGGTGAAATGTTCTCATTCCTAGTGGTATTAGTCACATTGGCTCTAGATTTCCTAGGATCATGCAAATTGGCTCTAGATCTCCTAGGAACATGCATTTTGGCTCTAGCTCTATTTCTTTCAATCATGCTCTTGATTCTACACATTTCAATGTATTTGAAGCAATTAGGTCTAATGTGACCATCAACACCACAAAAATGACAAGTGGGAATGAAATAAGAAGATATACCATGCCCTTGTGAATACAAATGGGCTTTCCCACGCATTTGAGCTTGCCTTTGGTGTTGGATTGGTTCTCTCCTTCTTTGTTGTTGAGTTGGAATAGATTGCTTCCTTGGTTGAGATTGCATGAATTGCTTCTTGGCTTGGTGATATTTGGGTTGAGGAAAGCTTGCTTGTTGAGCCCTTGTTGGTTGAGCTTGAGCTTGTTTCCCTTGTGCCACCTTGACTTGGGAATCCTTAGAGCACTCACCTAGTTCAATCTTCTTCCTGGGATGTTGTGGAGGTGAAGGCTCTTTGTTATCCAAGCTCTTGACAAACACGGTCTTGCTTGAGGATGAGGTCTCCTTGTCATCTTCATAGCCAAGACCTTTCTTATCACTTGGCCTCTTGCCAACTCCCAACTTGTGGTCAAATTTCTTCGTGCTTGAAGTCATCTTAGCAATGATCTCTCTAGCTTCTTCAAGCTCCTTTTCCATCAATTCCTCATTCCTTTTGGCTATCTTCACTTCTTTATTTAAGTGAGTAGCTTCGGTAGATAGCTTGAGATTCTCTCATTTTAGCCTTTGAATCTCTTTATTCATCTTCAATCTTGAGCTTTGAAAATGCTCAATGAAGCCTTCAAGATCCATTCCTCCTACATCCATACTTGTTGAATGAGATGAAGAGTCACCATCGCTAGAGTCATCTTCACTTTGTTTCTCTACCTCTTCATCATCTATTGCTTCCTTACTCTTGAGAGAAGATGCGAAGGCAATAAAGTTTGCCACATGATCCTCATCATCTGAGGATTCTCCTTCTTCTTCCAAGTCATCACCATCGCTCCACGTGGCGGCCATGGCCTTTCCTTTCTTCTTATTCTTTAAATTTCCACAATCCGTGGAGATGTGTCCGAAACCTCCACATTCGAAGCATTCAATCCCTTTTCTTGTGGGCTTGTCTTCACTTAACTCAAACTTCTTGAAAGGGGTCTTTTTCTTCATTTTCTTTCCTTTGGATCCAAATCCCCTCTTCTCAAAATTGATGAACTTCTTGAATCTTTTCACCATAATGGCCATCTCCTCATCTGATTCATCTTTCTATTTCTCTACTTTGGAAGTTTTCAGAGAAATACTCTTTTGCTTCTTTGGACGTGTAGGTGTAGGAGTCCACCTAGACTCATATGCTAGAAGTCTTCCTATAACTTCACTTGGCTTCATGTTTTTGTAATCACTGTTCTCCTTAAGAGCCGTCACTTTTGACTCAAATCTTGCTGGAAGCGACCTTATAATTTTTTGTTTGATTCTCCTATCTGAATAGGGGTCACCAAGTTGATGGCTTTGATTGACTATGTCCATCAAATTCACTTGAAAGTCGTTGAAGTACTCATCCTCTTCCATTCTAATTTGCTCAAATTATGTTTGGAGGACTTAAAGCTTGGAGTCCTTAACCACCTCGGTTCCCTCATGAGCCATCTCTAGAATCTCCCATGCCTCTTTTGCAATTATTGTTGTTTGGATCAATTTGTACTGATTGTCATCCATTGCACAAAGAATGGCATGCATAGCCTTGTTGTTCCACTTGGATGCTTCAAACTCTTGAGTTGACCATTCTGACTTTGGCTTGGGAACTACACTTTCGTCTGCAAGAGTCTTTTCCGGAGGAGTGTAGCCATCTTCAATTGCCATCCATGCTCGGTCATTTATTTGGCAAATGTAAGACTCTATCTTACCTTTCCAAGAGGCATAGTTTACTCCGGTGAGCAAAGGAGGTCTTGTGCTAGAGGCTCCCTCATTACCACTTCCGATCCCACTCATAGTGTTTGGGTATGAATGAGATGAATGTTAATGATGCAACAAACACAAACAAAATGCAAGACACACAAAGAGCAAGGATTACCTAAGTGTATCTAGGAACCCACTCTGATACCAATTGAAAATACACAAAGTGTGTCTAATACAATCTAGAGGGGGGGGGGGGGGGTGAATAGGTTTTAGTTAATTTATTACCAACTTTTCGACTTAATCAATTTTAATAGTCCTACCCCATATTAGCAATTAATCAATCCAATATAAATAGCAGGAAAACAATAAAAACACAAGGATTGATTTACGTGAGAAACCCTCTAACTGGGCAAAACTCACGAGCAATCCTTCTAGCCACATACGGTCCTCAAATCCACTATTTGAACGAAATTTACAACCTAGGTTAACCTCAAGTCACACCTACTTGGTCACTAACCCTTTCACTCTACCCAACGGGCCTTTAATAGTGATTCTAGACCACAAGCTTGTGCACTAACCCACTTAGTCACAAAGCTTAACAATCAATGAAGAGGTTAAACAACCTATGTGAATATGTAAAAGATATTCAAGCATCTAATTAATGCTAGGCAACACTAAATGCTTATCTAAGGATTTAAAGATTTCAATGGATGCAAATCCTAGATATCAATATCTAAATGCAAATGCATGAAGATTTAGCTAGAAGGGTAAAAACGTCCTAAATGCTAGCTATCAATGAACAATGCTCTCAACCAACAAACAACAACTCAAACATGTTATAAATGCCAATAAACATAAGGATATGCAATAAAATCATATAAAAGAGCTAACCTTAGGCAAACATGAACATAAATAAATACAATGAGATTTAGGGCATGTTCAAGTTACCTAGTCAATGAAAGCAAGAAGAATCCATGATGAGATGATGCTTGTAAGATGTTAGATGCATATGGATTTGTGTTTGGTTGAGTAAAGATGAGTTCTTGGGAGTTTCTCTCTCTAAGGGAAGCTTGGCCTCTCAAAAATGGCTTCTTGAACTCACTTAAACGAGCAAGGAAGAAGAGAGAATATATATAAGGGAGCCCTGGTCAAAACTGCGTCGTTTTGAACTTAGGGCACAAAAACCCGTCAATACCGCTTGATGGACCGCGTCGCAGGCACGTGTTTAGACCGCGGTACACACAGCAGTGCACTGTCTGAACAACAACGTAGTGTAGGGCGCTGTGCATGCAGGTGCACAGGCCGCGGTATGGGCAACAGAGGCCTACTGGACAACACCTCAACTTGGATCGCTATGCGTGCAAGTGTACAGGAAGCGGTACAGGAAGCATGACCCTACTGAGGTATACCGCTCTGTATGCCGCGGTGCAAGCATGTCTTGCCAAGCGGTCTAGGCCGCGCTGAGAGAAGAAATTCTCTTTTCGGGGCAAACTCAACACACTAAGTGATATGCAAAAAGTGCAAGTGCGGAGTGTGAGAAATTGCATACAATACATCATTCAATAACATGAAGATAAGAGCATAATGCATGCAAGTGAGTGTGTGCAACTAGATCTCTTCAAAGAAAGTTAAACAAGTGAGATACCTTTGAAGTGCTCTTGAGAGAGATGATGTCCTTGAAGCTTGATCACACCCAATAGGCCTAATTTACCCTTACAAAGAACAATCCCCAATGTGGTTTGTTAACGAAATAAGCCAATCAAAATATGAGGAACTTACACCTCTCTTGTGGCTTCTTGGTTCTTTGGAATTAACCACAGCACCACTGTTATCACAATAAAGTATGATGGGCTTACATATCACTTAGGAACTTAGGAGCCAAACAGCCTCTTTAGTAGCTTCATAAGCAGCTACATATTCGGCTTCCATGGTGGAGTCAGCAATGCAAGATTGCTTGATACTTATCCACACAATGGCTCCACCACCCAGGGTGAAAACTGATCCAGAAGTGGATTTTCTAGAATCCCTGTCTGACTAAAAATCAGAATTTGTGTATCCTAAAGGGATCAAATCATGTCTGGAATACACTAGCACATAGTTTCTTATTCTCCGAAGATACTTAAGAATAGTCTTGACAGCAACCCAATGAACCAATCCTGGGTTGGATTGGTACCTGCTGACTACTCCCACTGCATAGCAGATGTCCGGTCTCGTGCATAACATAGCATACATGAGACTACCTACTGCAGATGCATAGGGTACACGTCTCATATCCTCAACTTATTGAGGTGTCTTAGGACATTGTTGCTTAGACAAGTGAACTCCATGTCTAGAAGGTAAATTACCTTTCTTGGAGTTCTGCATCGAAAATCGCATAAGAATCTTATCGATATACGATGCCTGAGACATTGCTATGAGTTTGTTCTTACGATCCCTTATAAGTTGGATCCTTAGAACATAACTCGCCTCTCCCAAATCTTTCATTTGAAATTGGCTAGCCAGCTAGCCCTTTACATCAGATAACACTCCCACAACATTCCTAATGAGTAGGATGTCATCCACGTATAGGACCAAGAAAACTACCTTTTTGTCAATGATGAGCTTGTAGACACAAGGCTCATCAACGTTCTGCTCAAAGCCATTGGTTTTGATCACATCATCAAACCTGATGTTCCAAGATCTAGATGCTTGCTTAAGTCCATAGATGGACCTTTGCAACTTTCAAACCTTTTGCTCTTAATCTGGGGACACGAATCCCTCGAGTTGCATCATATAGATACTCTCGTCAAGATTGCCATTCAAGAATGCAGCCTTGATGTCCATTTGCCAAATTTCATAATCAAAATAGGCAGTAATGGATAAGAGAATCTTAATAAACTTAAACATAGCTACTGGCAAGAAGGTCTCGTCATAATCGACCCCCTCTTTCTAGGTATAACCCTTAGCCACTAGCCTTGCTTTGAAGGTCTCTACCCTCCCGTCTACTCTTCTCTTTCTCTTGTAGATCCACTTACACCCTATGGGTTTTACCCCATCTGGTAAGACTACAAGATCCCAGACTGAGTTGGAATGCATAGACTCCATCTCGAGATTCATAGCTTTAAGCCATTCCTCTTTATCAGGATCTTCCATTGCATTCTTAAATATCAATGGATCATCCACACTATCAGCAGAGACACCACTTTGTCCCTTACCTATACCTAAATAGCGTTCAGGTTGTCTTACAATCCTCCCACTACGTCTAAGTGATAATGTATCTTGATCAGGAACCATCTGACTCTCAGATGTTTATGGATCAGCAACTCTTATTGATGAAGCACTAGTCTCAACAGGCTCCAACTCATTCAATACAATCTTAGAACGAGATTTATGGTCACTAATATAATTGTCCTCAAGAAACCTTACATTTGTCGATACAGATGCTTTGTTATTTTCGGGACTATAGAAGTGCCCACCTCTAGTCTCCTTGGAGTATCCTACAAACAGGCAGACCACAGACTTGGGGTCTAACTTTCCACTTATGTTCTTCAGCACATGTGCTGGACACCCCCACACGCGAAAATGTCGCAAACTAGCTTTACAACCATTCCACAACTCTATGGGAGTCTTAGGAACAGATTTGGATGGCACTACATTCAAAATGTATACCGCTGTTTGTAAAGCATATCCCCAAAAGAAATTTGGTAATTATGAGAAACTAATCATAGATCTCACTATTTCCATCAGGGTTCTATTTCTCCTATCCGTTACACTATTTTGCTGAGGTGTACCGGGAGCTGTGAGTTGGGAAATTATCCCATGCTCGACCATGAAGTCTTCAAACTCTTGGTCAAGGTACTCACCTCCATGATTCGATCATAAATGACTTGATAGTTCTACCTAATTGATTCTCAACTTCAGCTCGGAATTTTTTGAACTTTTCAAATGTTTGACTTTCGTTGCATCAGGTAGACATATATGTATCTTGAGTAGTCATCTATAAAGGTGATATAATACTCATAGCCACCCCTAGCTCTAACAGTCATCAGTCAGTAGACATCTGTATGTATGAGTTCTAATGGCTTTATTACTCTAAGCCTTTTTTCCAGTAAAAGGTCTCTTAGTCATCTTACCTTCTAAACAGGATTCGCAGACAGGTAAGGTGTCAACCTTTAACTCACTTAAAGGCCTGCTTTTTACTAGTCTGTCTATCCGGTCAAGGTTGCTATGACCAAGCCTTAGATTCCAGAGATACGTGTCATTATCTGGAGAAATCTTATGTCGTTTGGTTTTTGGTTTTTCAACCTTAAATATTTCGGTGTTAAGCAGTGTAGTATGTATTAACGGTCTTAACACATACAAATTGTTTTCATTAATTCCTGAATAAATATTCAGACCATTCTTTCCAATAATAATAGACTTATTATTAAAAGAAACAGAATACGATTGTTCTAACAATTTAGAAAGGGAAATCAAATTCCGTGTAAATACAGGAATATAAAAAACATTGTTCAATAATAAAAAACTATTATTATTACAAAATTGCAATATTATTGTTCCCACTGCTTTGGCCGACACGACATCCCCGGACCCCACACGCATTGAGAAGGCTCCCTCCTCTAGCTGTGTCCAAGAATCAGTCCACTGTAAAGAAGAACAAACATGGTTAGTTGCCCCCGAATCAATTATCCAGGGTGAAGAATCATCTTCCACGAAACAAGATTCAAGAACAAGTAAATCATATTTACCTTTCGTCTTCTTCTTCTTGGCTACCTCTTTCAGGTACTGGTCGGTGGAGGCGCCTTTCTTTTTGCTCTGGGGTTTCTTAGGTTTGGGCTTACCCTTCGCCTTCCTAGCAGACCTTTTCCTTTTCTTATTATTGGAGGAAGATGGTTCAGCAGCATTTGCCTCACCGATCTTACTTTTGCTGTCCTTAGTCAATGACTCAAAAGTAGCGAGCTTATTGAGCAACTGTGTAAGACTGAACATTACTTGTTCATTCCATAGTTGCTCTTAAACTGATCGAAACTCTTTGAAAGAGTCACCAGTATTATGCTCACTTGACTGGGTTCGTCAATGGCCCTACCATTGACTTCTGCAGTGTTAAAGTAGGACATCATGCTCAGGACATGTTCCCGAACTGATGTACCTTCCTTCATGCGAGTGACCATAACGGAACGAACAGCTTCATATCGCTTTTGCTCAGAGGGCTGCTCGAACATAGCTTGCAATGACTCCATAATTTCGAATGCTGTAGTCATTGCTTCGGGCTTTGTGACAAGCACGACTGTTATTGAAGCCAATAGATATGTTCGGGACTTCCCATCAAATGAGACCCATCACTGGTATGCCTCACGAAAACAGTTCATCTGGCATTGGCAGCAGGCCGGAGGACAATCCTCCATATACATAAACTTGAGGTCTTTGGTGACCAATATTGCATTAATATTAAGTTTCTGCTTAATGTAGTTATCACCAGTTAATTTGTCATTTGCAGAATTTGAAGTAATGCAGAAGACATAATTGATGAAATAAATAAAACATTCATTCAGTCATTTATTAAAAAAACAGGTGTGAGTGCTTTGGCATAAATTTAAACATGATGCATGAACATGTTTAACGAACTAGAAATACCCAAAAACATTTACTATACCACGACAATCCAACATACCACAAAGAAGTGCCGCCTTAGGGTCGGTCAAGTCTTTGCATGTTGGACCGAGACATTCTCAATCAAATGATATTTTAGAATAACTCTTATTCCATATCATTCAACCACCGTTTATTCAGTCAGGTTTTTAATTAACAAAACTTAATCAAAACCTTCGTGAGTGTAACCCACCATTTCAGATCTCATGAGCTTAACTCGTGAATTGCCGCCTTAAGGTCAGTCAATCTCGAAATACCCTCAGAAATCCTATCTATTAGGAAGTCAACCTTGGTATTGATCTTTGTGGAAACCCTCCTTAGGGAGGACGAAAGCAAAGCCATCACGAGGCCCCACTCGGATCTCACGGTGTTGAACTGATGATGGAGACTGCGGGATATATATGTCATATATCCCTCTCCCACTCACTATTTAAAAATTATGGTTTTCTATTATCCGTTAATGCACCTAGACTCTACAGGATCAAACGGCTAACTTAAATCAAGTTATATAGCGCATTAACAAATTCATTATTAGAAATAAATTCTATTTAACTAAAAAATTATTAATGATTTTTAACAATTAAAAATCTAATCTATTAGTGAATAATCTAAGCTTTTGTAAACTATTTACTAAGCTCAGATTATTATGATAGTTTTTACCAAGCTTTAACTATTAAAACTCTAACACTTTATTCGGCTCATTTAGTATTAGGTTATTAATCATATTAATACCTATTACAATGAATGACCCTATTAATCTAACTTATTAAACACTTTAATAACTAGATTAATATTATTGAGAGTTAACAAGTTTTCTAACTATTAAAAAACTAATCTCATTTTCATAGCCAATAATGTATTTACCTATTTTAATCATATTAAAAAAAATACATAAAATATTAGGCTATGATGCATGTATGACATATCAAATATATTTGTGTAGGCACATCTTATCTAAATGACATACGTATCCATGTCAATGCTTTTATCATCACATAATATAAACCATACATGAATTGACCGAGTACTGTGGATTCCTTGGTCTTCTTGGTCTAAAATTACAAAAATACCCCTAAGGCTTTCCTTGGTCTTCTTTTAACTTTAGAAATCTTCTAGTCTCTTCAGGTTACTCTGATTCATCTCATGAATCCTTCTTCACGATATTTCTAGGTCTTCAATATAGGTTACATTTTTTTTTGACAATACAATGGCAGTAAAAATAAAAAATA
Organism: Dipteronia sinensis; assembly: GCA_033220585.1. Classification (NCBI taxonomy): domain Eukaryota; kingdom Viridiplantae; phylum Streptophyta; class Magnoliopsida; order Sapindales; family Sapindaceae; genus Dipteronia; species Dipteronia sinensis. The sequence continues at coordinate 49,444,647 of CM065641.1, read as the reverse complement.
TATAAAAATATATATAATACAACCCTTGAACCCTAAATCCATAGTACCATATAATTACGATCAATCATGTTTTCTGTAAATTAAAAAATTTAATATACATACAAAAATAACATACAGTCAATTTTAACAGTGCCTACACAATCATACATTTAAGAGCATCGAAAACAATTTCCTGTTCCGAAATTTTTTTGGCTCTAATACCATTTGTAGGAACCCCGTTCACTAGTAACGTAGCGAAAATAGGTTTTAAAATTTTTTATACATATCGTAAACTATCTGGAACCAGTGAGCTTGGGATCGTAAATTACTCTAACGGCACTAATACATACAATATGTAAATACAGGAATTTGTAATCAATTTATTTATTAAAAAAATTTAGAACCTTAGCAACGTTTGGAGGCTCCTTCACTTTACGATATGCTCCTTGTCTGTACCACTGATCTTCCTAACTATTCCCGGAACTGGTAACTACGTGTGGGCGCGTCACGTACTCAGGAACTTAGGAGGATATAGAGAAAATAAGAAGAAATAATTTCGTCCAAAAGAAAACAAAAACTAGAACAATTATAGTCGTTAAAAAAATATCTAATATATTTATATATATATATATATATATATATTAGTACGTGCACTGTTGCACCACAAACCCTCTTTTTCTCTTTTGTTTCACGCACCCCTTGCACAATTTGCACTGTGATGCCGTGCGTTTGCTCTTTTGTTTCTCTCTTTTTAAAACTCTTTTAAAATCACAAGCACAACAATATTCTCTTGATTCATGCACACCCTTTTTTTTCTCTTTTTAATTGATTCACACACACATCAATTTGTATCCCATACAAATTGAATATCATCAATTGTATACAAATTGAATATCATCAATTGTGTGTGTCATCTGTTTGTTATCAAAATATATATATATATATATATATATATATATATATTATAACTAAAACTCTTTAATTGATATTTATTCAATTTTAAAACTAAATCTTTTAAAATGATATCTCATATCTTTTATTTTAAAAGATAATTAAATATTTATTTTGAATTTAAACATTTTAAATTCAATTTCAAATATTTAATTTAATAAAATAAAATAATCATATTATCTTATTTTATTTAAAATCAAATATCAACTAACACCTTCCATTTAGTGATTAATAACATAATTAAATAATCCTATTATTTAATATATTTAATCACCAATATTCATTAATTAAATAATCTCATTATCCAATTAATTCCCGAATAAATACGTGTCACTTTCGTAACACAATTAATTGGACAATCCAATTAATTAACTGTGACCCTTGTTACCTAAATCGATCGGGCTAGTAAGGGGACCTAATGGACCCACAATATTTTGACCTCCAATAATCGTAGGAATCATTAATTAAACTCTTTAATTAATATTCCTTGATTATTAACTCTGGTGTTATTCCACTAAAAACCTGAAGCTGCAATCTCTCAACTACAGACGCTTTTACACAGACCGATACAACTCGGTATCCATCAATATAGCTATTACACATGGTGTGATCCTCCACAGTATTTCATAATTAGAGCTGGATCATAATGTCCGTTATACCCCTTCTAATTACATATATCCTTTAAGTACCGTTGATTCTGTAATGGACAATAAATCATATTTCCTCACGAAATTAGGAGAGCACTCATATTGTCCGAGCCCCGAATCAATCCTTAAGGGAACTACCATCTGTTTCTCACAAGAAGGAGTGGATTCCATTATTGTGTACAAACCTTCCTAGCCATAAGCCAAACCGCAATCCCAACATACGGAGCATATTGATCAGGAACTCCATCCGACCTCACCCATGGTATATCAAAGACCACGATCTAACCTGAATGAGTCGATAAGACACTCAGGATTAAGATTACCCATATATAGCCATCATTAGTTGATATATATGAATCTCATCAGTAAACGGATCTTGGTGAGAGATTCATATAGATCATGGCTCAGTCCTATATGATCACATCATACAAGGTGCATCCCTTCTTATATCTCATATGAATGATTCAGGATAGAATCACCGTACATTACAGAATGGACCGCAGCTATAGATTAACCACAAATAAAGTACCCAGCTTTATTTGCTATCTATGGACTCTTTAGATTGCACGTCCCTTACTGTATCCATCCGTATATGACACTCATATACACAGTTCGATATTACATCCAGTAATCTAGGATGTTAATATACGTACAAGTTATAAAATAAACAACACAACAAGAATGAATTGAATTTTTCTTTTTATTTATTTCATAAATCTTTTTACAAATTACATCTTTAGAACATAACCTCAACACGCCGGACATAGCTGCCGAAAATGGGGAGGCTTATGCCTTCAACGCCATCGAAAATCGAGAGGGAGGCCAAGTCTTCCCATCGTCGAACATTTGAACGCTCGAGCCTCCCCCGCAACGAATAAGAGATGAGTGGATCTCCATGGATGGATATCCATATTGAATATCCACCCCTTTTTTAATTTTCCTTTTTTTATATTTAATTTTTAATTATTTGCTTAAAATGTAGCTGTCCATAATTTTTTGTTTTTTTGGAAAGGATTGTCCATCATTTTTTAAATCCTCTTTTAGAGAAAAACTTGCATGAGACAATCTTATTGCCACTTGGTGAGACCGTCCAATGCAAGTGTATCATTTACATTAGAACTTTAAAACTATTATTTAAAATTGTCACATGGCACACTTGCATTGGACGGTTTCACCAAATGGCAATGACATTGTTCTATGTATGTTTTTCTCCTTCTTTTAACCTTTTTTTTATAAATAAATCTTCTTATTTAAAATTTTCAATTAGTAAAATAATTAGTTTTCCTCTTTCAAAGAAAAAAAAATAGTTTCCCTTATTTTTCATAATATTTTATATTCTTAATATGTTTTTATATGTTTTTTTTATCAATGTTAGTTGAGCGTGAAGCTATAATTTATTGATTGAATTAAAGTTCAAGGGAAAAATTGTCTTTATACTATTTTTTAACGGTTGACTTATCAAAATTTAGTAAGAGGGACCAATTGATCTATTTTGGATACCGTAGGGAATCAGCGAGCAGAAAATGGAAATTTGAGTTAAAAATTGACATTTCCCAAACCAATAGGGACTAAATTAAACTTTTCCCTTTGTTTTACAAGCATTTATTAATTTTGAAGTGACCGTACATGAAATACATAAGATTTATATTTCATCTAGAGACTTTTACTTATTTTAAAAGGAAAAATTGCACTAATATATCTTCTTTTTACAATTAAATGATAATGTGTCGGAAAGTATAATTTAATTTAAAGTCAGTACTACTTGTGCAAACTCTGTCAAAATTTGGACTATTAGTGCAATTTCACTATTTTAAATGATAGCTATGAATCTATGATGATGACAACGCGTTGGTTGACGTGAAAAATTTATACTCTTTTTTTTTTTCTTTTATATTACAACTATTACAACGTGTTCTTTAAGAAAAAAAAAGTTAGATAACCGTTATAGACTTATCAAGATCGAACAAAAAATATATACGGTTATAATATCTAAGGTAAATTATACTGAACTCCTTAAGGTTTGGACAAATTACATTTAGATGGATAAGTTACTTTATTATACACTAATATCCCTAAAAGTTAAATTTGACTTTAAAAATACCTAAAATGTCTTTAGTTATATTATTTTACACTTTATTTTTTTTACCTTTTAATCAAACACTTTATAAACTATAATAAAATAAAAAAATTAAATAAAAAGTATGATTCATTAAATAAATAAATAGTTTAAATAAATAAATAGTTTTTTTAATTAAATAAATAAATATTTTGAATAAATAAATAATTTAAAAATAAATAAATAAATGAATAGTTTTTAAAAATAAAATAAATAAATAGTTTTAAAAAATAAAATAAATAATTAGTTTTAAAAAAATAAATAAATAAATTTAAAATATAAATAAATAAGTGAAAAACTTAAAAACATTAAATTTTTTAAGGATATTCATTAATAGGGACAAGAAAAACTCTAAATATCTAAACTTTTACTGTAAAGATAATGGTGAGAGAAGCTTCAAGGTTCCCAACACTCCTTAGATATTTAGAGCTTATATTGTCCCTATTAATAGATATTCTTAAAAAAATTAATTTTTTTAATTTTTTCACTCATTTTTTAAACTATTTATTTATTTAAAACTATTTATTTATTTGATTTTTTAAAACTTTTTTTATTTAATGTTTTAAATTATTTATTTACTTAATTTTTAAAAAAATATTTATATATTTAATTTTTTTCAAACTATTTATTTATTTAATTTTTAAAACTATTTTTTTAAAAACTATTTATTTATTTAATGAATCATATCTTTTATTTAATTTTTTTTTATTTTATTAAAGTTTATAAAGTGTTTGATTAAAAGGTAAAAAAAAATTAAAGTGTAAAATAATATAAGTAGGGGCATTTTAGGTATTTTTTAAGTCAAATTTAAATTTTGGGGGTATTAGTGTATAATAAAGAAACGTATCCATCTAAGTGTAACTTGTCCAAACCTCAAGGGGTTAAGTGTAATTTGTCCTAATATCTATTTCTATAAATAGTGAAAAATCTCTTTATTATACAGTAAAACTCGAACCTTGAAATAGATGTATACTGCTATCTATATTATTAAGAGATGATGTACTCATAAATGAATAATGTTGTCCCCGCGGTCAACATTTTCCTCATCCTTATCTTTACTTTAATTCTTTTATAGTTTTTTTTTTTTTTTTGTATTTGAATCATGTGACATTTTACAGTGTGGTTGATGATGTCAAAATCTGATACGCACCTAATCATTGTATCCAATGTCCATTTTTGCTTTTTGATAGTTAAAAATTAAAATACAAACAAAATCAGATGTCTATCTGTAAGAGTAGAAATCCAGAGTTATCTTTAGACTTGTTTTCGCTCAGAATTTTGTAATGATGAATTTAACGAGGTCATATGGCTGTCAATCTAAAAGTAAACCCCTCACCAATTAATACAAATTAATACCACTTTCTCCACCAACACAAAACCTTTTTTTTTTCAATATATATACACGTATATAAATAAATAAATTTTTTTTAAACACTCCTTATTTTATCTAGTGCCAAACACCGAAACAATATAACATGATTTATAATGTTTCTAAAATTTGTTTAACGGAAATCTCTGGTTTTTTTTTTTTAGCAATTTAACGGAAATCTCTGTTGAATAAGAAGCGAGGGACCAATACTTTTTCTGAGTCTTATTAATTTCATGTGAAGGCATGCAGAAGGCTTCTTAGTGGTTGCTTTAGGTAAACAATGTGATTTTGTGAAGAGAATGAAAATGGTTATGAGATTGATTCTGTGAAACAGTACTATTTACTTCAAAAGTGCAGCTTCTATCATGACCGTTTTGATATTCAGTTCCCTTTTCTTTCTTATCAAATCGAATGGTATCTTCTTTTGAAAAAGTCATTCCTATTACTTAAACAAAGATAAAATCGTGTACTTGCATATTCGTATAAATTGTGGTGTCTAAATATATCAATCTAGGATGGGGATCATTCAACTTACTGGTAACTATCTCTCATTTATAAAAAATTCAAAACACTACATAATACATCTTAACTTTGATTAATCACGGTTAATTGTGTTGAATAAATAATTTATTGTAAATTAATTAGACAACTGTTTATACGTTTGATAAATTTTATTATTAATTGTTATAGTTTTATATAAGGACTAAAATAGATATGAAATTGGAATTTTTTTTTTTACTTGTTTTCAAACCCAACTAATCTCATTCAAATATTTAAAATGTATACAAGAAAATATGCTTTTAATAAAAGCCTGCATTTACTTCCAAAAAAAAAAAAGCAAACCCAGAAAGAATCATATTATACTTTATCAATAAAAAAGAATTGAAGTATAACAAATAAAGAATTGTTTCTAAAAAACAAATAATTAAATTAGTAGTAGCAATTGAATAAGAAAGTAGCTATATATATATATATATATATATATATATATATATATATATATATATATATATATATGCTTTTAATAAAAGCCTGCATTTACTTCCAAAAAAAAAAAAGCAAACCCAGAAAGAATCATATTATGCTTTATCAATAAAAAAGAATTGAAGTATAACAAATAAAGAATTGTTTCTAAAAAACAAATAATTAAATTAGTAGTAGCAATTGAATAAGAAAGTAGCTATATATATATATATATATATATATATATATATATATATATATATGCTTTTAATAAAAGCCTGCATTTACTTCCAAAAAAAAAAAAGCAAACCCAGAAAGAATCATATTATACTTTATCAATAAAAAAGAATTGAAGTATAACAAATAAAGAATTGTTTCTTAAAAACAAATAATTAAATTAGTAGTAGCAATTGAATAAGAAAGTAGCTATATATATATATATATATATATATTTGGTTTCTTTATGCCAAACTCAAACCTCCAAAACCAAATTCCTTCCGTTGGATATCAAAGATCATCGCAGTGGAAAGGATACCGGGATTGTTGCATACGGTCGGTGTATAATTATAAGAAAAATACACTCAACTCACCATGCTATTTGCTGTAACTCGAAGAAGACCGGTAAAAGGAGAAACCGATGAAAAACTCTATGTGTTTCGATCGCTCTGTAAAAGTATGCTCAGAATGGGATGATTAAATGAATAGCACGCTTTGTTATTTATAGGGTCCAGACTCCTATCTGGACGAGATACTTTAAATTTAAATCATTATTTAAATTTAATATTGTTAATAGCCAAAATTGGCTAAGGACCAAAGGAAAATTTTCCACCTCCCGGACCTGGTTCCATACCAAAGAGTTTCCACCAGGAGACCTCTCTATCCAGAGCCGAACTACGATATCACCCCAGGAACAAGGACGAGCTCCGGAAACATCCGGGATAGAGCCCGGAATGATCAGATCTAGCCCGCATCACCAAAGTTAGAAGCTCCCCGAAGTCGAGGTCACCTCGCATACGCTCCAGAGACTCGCCTGTACCTCGATTAACACAGAAGAATGTCCCTAGAAGGCCGCACCTAGCTTCGAAAGGTCAGGGGAAGCCACACCTAACTTCGAAAGGGTCAAGGGAAGCCAGACCTGGCTCCAAGCTGGATAAAGGAAGGCCGCACCTAGTTTCGAAAGGTCAGGGAAAGCCACACCTAGCTTCGAAAGGGTCAAGGGAAGCCAGATCTGGCTCCAAGTTGGATGAAACTTCTCAGATATCAAGGTCAGAACACTAATCAACCTCACTGGTCGGTGCACCACACCATGCCATATTCAACGACCTCTATAAAGGATCATGCTGAAAGGATACGAGGGATACACTGAATCATATATGGAAACGTTACCTATATGCAGAACAAGTAATAGAATCCAAAAAGGAAATAAGCTGATCTCCACCACGATACTCTCAATTCGGCAAAGTCAATGACATTAAAAAATCCCGCCCGATAAGGAGGGGAGAGACTGAGAAAATCAAGGGGAGAATCAGTCGGTTTGACCTACAAACTATGTATAAATAGAAAAGAAAGAAAATGAAAAAGAGGAGACGAATATTCGACAGACATACGACAAACAATCAACCATTCCCTAGAGAGAGTTGAGAGTAAAGATAAAAGAATTTTTGTACTTGTATACCATGCACGTTCAATAAAATATTCTTGCTTTCTTGCCATTTTATAAATCATTGCTACACATACAATAAATCTTGGCCACCACCTACGTGGTAGTGGTCTTGAGGGTGTTAACTGAGATTTCTCACCTTGAGCAAAATTTCCGTTAACACTTTCTGGCGCCGTCTGTGGGAAACGACCCTACACCCAATTAACCAGTTATTTGCATTTACATTTCAGTTGTTTTACATGAACTATGAGGCTCTGCTCCTCCCAAGGCCAGCATAGAGTCCCGGAGCAACCTCCGGCGAGACTAACACGAAAAGCCCCAAGAAAGGGGAGAAAGTCTAGATATAGTAGTCAAGCTCCGATCCAGACAACCAATACGCGGGCTACTGGCCACCCTATAGTAAGCCAGGCAGCGCTCGACCAACAAGCGGCGGCCTTCGTAGAATCCATCCGCGTCCGTCTTCTCGCTGAAGGTATCACAATCCAGCCAACCAACATGAATGATTAAGGAGATCCGAGCAGGCTCGGAGCTAGGCCACTTGCTTTCGATCGCCTTGGACCTCCTCTTTCAGAGCCGGCTCGAGATAGATTAGGGCCCCAACGTTCGATCCGGGATAGGCTGGGACCTACGCCCCCATTTCTGAAAAGACTTTCACAATATCAACCCAGGCTAGTTAAGTCTGCCGCGGATGCTTTTACCCGGAAGCCACGAGGGCTATCTCATCCAACTACATTCAGGAGAACTGCTCGGGCCCTAGAGGAGGAAAGTAGACAAACTCCCCGAGTGGATCATGTCCAGGAAGAGGACCGGATAGAAATTGCCAGTTCATCAGAAAGATTCGATAGTGAGGAATCTGAGGTTAACTCGAAGAGACCTGGGAACAAGCGACTGAGGGATCAGCTGGCAAAGCTACAAAAAGAGGTCCAGCAGAAAAGGAAGGGAAAGAATAAGGAGGATAAAAAGGATCCCCTGAGCAAGATGAACGCTTCCTTCACTAGGAGGATCCGGGAAGCACAGCTCCCCCCCAAAATTCAAAATGCTAGCAGATAAGTTCTCTGGAACGGAAGATCCTCTAAGCCACCTAGAGAGCTTCGTTCAACAGATGGAGGTCCAGAACACTACTAGAGCAGCTATGTGCAGAATGTTTCCAACGACCTTGACCGACTACGCGAAAACCTGGTTTAGGAAACTGCCTGTTGGTAGCGTGGATTCTTTCACGAAATTATCAACAGATTTTTGCTCACAATTCCAAGAAGTCAAACCTCGCCCGAAAGATCCCATACACCTCCAATGTGTGATCCAGGAACGGAGTGAAACTCTTCGATCGTACGTGGAGCGATTTCACAAGGAGGTCATACAAATGAGAGTCTTCACTGAAAAAGAAACCCTCGCCAACTTCAGGCGAAATCTATGGGCAGGAAAGCTTTTCCGTTCCTTCGCCAAGAGACCTCCCGAGACTTACCAAGAGGCCTATGACCGAGCTCTTGAGCAGGTCGAGATCGACGAACAACTCAAGGTCAAGATGGAACACAACGACATGAGAACGGTAAAGCGTCTGAAGAAAGAAGCCCCCAAATTTGAGCCAGTACAGAAAACTCAGAATAAACCTCCTAACAGGTCGACCTATCGCCTCACTGCTCCTCTGCATAGGCCAGAAAGATATCCAGCAAAACGAACCCCTCCCCGGGCTTCGCCGCCTCCCAGGACCGTGGCTCCAGTAATGCAAGGGGAAAAAAGGGTATGACTACTACACCCCTTTGATGCTTCCAGGGAAACAGTCTACCTTGCCATACGAGATAAAGGGTTGCTCCAAAAGCCCGCTCCCATGAAGGCCCCAGCTGACAGGAGAAACCGGTACAAATACTGCGACTTCCACGAAGACGTGGGCCACAACACCTCAGAGTGCTATAATTTGTGCAACCAGATTGAGGCCCTGATAAGGGGAGGATGCCTGATTGAGTTCTTACAACAGGTCAGAGATAATATCAGGACTGGAAGGGAGGCACAAGCTGAAATCCGTGAGGACGCAGAAAAGAGGAAAGGGGAGCAGGCTGACTTAATGCAACAGATCCATGTGATACACACTATCAACGGAGGTTCTACACTGGCTGGCGTTTCCAATAACTCCTGGAAAAACCACGCAAGAAAGGTTCCCCGCATCGGAGAAAGCCGAGGGATCTTTGAAGTCAGCCAGAGCCCGACAGAGCCCTCCCAGTCAGCACAGATATTATTCACTGAAGCAGATGTCTTCAACACTGTGCAACCTCATGATGATCCTATGGTAATCACGATACAAATCGCCAACTGTCTGGTCCATCGCGTGCTCGTGGATACAGGTAGTAGTGTAGATATCCTCTTCAAGGATACCCTGGAAAAATTGAACCTGAAGCAACGTTGTTACAACAGCTGTACCACTCCGCTTTACGGTTTCACTGGGGACTCGATCATACCAGTGGGGTCAATGATCCTCCCAGTAATCATCGGGATCACCCCGCTCCAACAGAATGTTATGACCGACTTTGTTGTGGTGGACACCCCATCGGCCTACAACGCTATCCTAGGGAGACCTTTCATGTCCTCCTTGAAGGGAGTCTTGTCCATATACCACAACGTCCTGAAATTCCCGGTTGGAACCAAAGTGGGAGAGGTACGCGGAGACCAGCAGGCAGCCAGGAAATGCTACGCAGTATCTGCCAATCCTACAGCCTTAGCGAAATAATGTGTACAGGTGACATTAGTCCAGGAAGACATGGATACGTCCCGGATAATCCAGGAGGAGAAGGAGCCCGTGGAGCATTCTGGGCATCCGGAGAGCAAACCTATCATGCCCTACGAGGAAGAACGGAGTAAGGAATGGGCCAGCGGGCAGCCCGTGGACAAACTAAAAGAGATACCTATCAGGAATGACGATCCTTCCAAGGTCGTCAAGGTCGGAGCCACCCTTGATCTAGAAGTGAAAAGAGGACTGATTGACCTTCTCAGGGAATTCAGCGATATCTTCGCCTGGAACCATGATGAAATGCCTGGAATCCCGGCATCGTTAGCCACCCACCGACTAGCAGTAGATCCAACAGTCAAACCCGTCAAGCAGAAGATGCGTCACTTCAATGCTGATAGGAACGCGGCGGTGCAGGAAGAGGTTGATAAATTGATCAAAGCAGGGTTCGTCAGAGAGGTGCGTTACCCCGAATGGATCGCCAACGTGGTCATGATCACGAAGGCGAATAGGAAATGGCGTATGTGTGTCGATTACACCGACCTCAACCGGGCTTGTCCGAAAGACAGTTTTCAATTACCAAAGATCGACTAGTTGGTTGACTCCACATCCGGAAATAAACTTTTGAGTTTTATGGACGCATTCTCAGGATACAACCAAATTAAAATGCACTCGGCTAACCAAGACAAGACCAGTTTCATTACTGGGCAGGGCTTATACTGCTATAAGGTGATGCCGTTTGGTTTGAAGAATGCGGGGGCCACATACCAGCAGCTGGTTAACAAGCCGTTCAAGCCCGAGATAGGAAGGACGATGGAAGTGTACATCGATAACATGATCACGAAATCCCCAACCACAAAGGGATATCAGGAAGACCTTCGCAAAACCTTCCTCATACTGAGGAAAAACCAGATGCGTTTGAACCCCTCCAAATGTGCCTTTGGGGTAACGGCAGGGAGGTTTCTGGGCTTCATGGTTCATGAGAGAGGTATAGAAGCCAACCCAGAAAAAATCAAAGCTATCTTGGACCTGGAATCCCCGACCTCGCTCAAGCAAGTACAGATTCTGACTGGACGGGTGGCGGCACTCAACAGGTTTATCTCCTGCTCTACCGATAAATGTCCCCCCTTCTTCAAGGCCATCAAACAAGGGAAGAACATGAAATGAAGCCAGGAGAGGGAACAGGCGTTTCAAGCTTTAAAAGAGTACCTAACAAGCCTCTCATTTCTAGTCAAGCTAGTTCTCGGAGATGAGTTGCAGATCTACCTGGCCGTATTAGAAACTGCAGTAAGCGGGGCTTTGGCCAAGGATTGTAGCGACGGTTTTCAAATACCCATATACTATGTGAGTCATGCTTTGACCAAATCAGAAAGGAATTACATGCTCCTGGAGAAGCTCGCTTATGCTCTGGTGATCTCAGCAAGGAAACTCCGTCCCTATTTTCAAGCTCACACAATAGCAGTGGTGACAGACCAACCCCTCCGCCAATTCTTGCAAAGACCAGACGTGTCAGGAAGGCTAGTCTTATGGGCAATAGAGCTCACTCAGTTCGACCTAAAGTATAAGCCTCGGACTACGATTAAAGCACAGGCTTTGGCCGACTTCGTGGCAGAATTCTCAGCGATTCCTGATCCAGATGATCCCTCAGTATCAAACGAGGTCCCTGAGAAGATATTCGAGGTCGAAAATTGGCCGGAAGGCTGCAAGCCATGGATCCTCTTTTCAGATGGAGCATCCGGGAGAGCCGGGGGAGGAGCTGGCATAGTTTTAATAGATCCGGAGGGGACTGAATTCTGTCACTGTTTCAGATTCGAGTTTAAAGCTACCAATGACGAAGCGGAATATGAAGCCCTCCTAGCGCCGGATGAAGGTAGCCATTGAACTAAAGGCCGACTACCTGCAGATCAAGAGCGATTCATTGCTTGTTGTAAACCAGGTGACTGGGGTCTACCAGGCAAAAGGAGATAATATGGCTGCCTACCTAAATCTAGCTCGGCTGCTAAAAAGAAAATTTAAGGGACTCAAGATCGATCAGGTGCCTCGACACCAAAACCATCGCGCAGATGTTCTGGCTAAAATAGCGGCGAACGGAGGCCAATCCCTACCAAGGGGAATTCCCCTCCAAGTAATCACCGAGCCAAGCATAGCCACAAATGGAGAAATTTGTTCCCTGGATCGCCTGCCTTACTGGATGGACCCAATTGTCGCTTACCTCCTTGAAGGAGAGCTTCTCAAAGAGCCCGACCAAGCCCAAAGAATTAAGAGACTCTCGGTTCGATACTGTATGGTGGACGGATACCTCTACAGGAGGGGCAGATCCCTCCCCTTACTTAGGTGCTTGCATCCCGATGATGCTAAGTGGGCATTGAGAGAGGTCCACTCTAGGGACTGTGGGAACCACATAAGTGGGGAAGCTCTAGCCTATCAGGTGCTTCGTATGGGGTACTATTGGCCGACCATCCACCAAGACGCAAAAAGTTTTGTGCAATCTTGCAAACCTTGTCAAAGAACTTCAAACTTGAACCACCAGCCACCCGAGCGACTGTCGTCCCTCAGTTCAACTTACCTCTTTGCCATGTGAGGAATCGACCTAATTGGGCCACTTCCTACCGCTCCAGGACAGATGAAACATGCTATCGTGGCTATCGGCTACTTCTCAATATGGGTCGAGGCAGGACCTCTTTCTTGAATATCAGAAAAGAACACAACCAAGTTCATCAAGACTAACGTGGTATGCAGATTCGGGACCCCTCTTATCATTATAGCCGACCTAGGAAAGCAATTCGACAACGCCCGGTTCAAAGACTTCTGCAAGGGATTGGGGATCGACCTCAGACTCGCTTCCGTTGCTCATCCCCAGACTAACGGGCTGGTAGAATCCACCAATAAGACTATTAAGAAACTTCAGAAGAAGAAGCTACAGCAGAAGAAAGGCAAGTGGGCCGAAGAGCTACCAGAGGTCCTCTAGGCATACCGGACTACAAAAAGAACAGCTACCGGGGAGACACCTTACTCCCTGGCTTTCGGGGTTGAAGCAGTCCTCCCCATCGAGCATAAGTTGACATCGTTCAGGGTACAGCATTTTGAGCCCGAAAGCAACGAAGTCAAGCTCCGGGCTAATCTAAACCTCTTAGAAGAAAAACAAGACCGGGTAGCAGAGAAAGTAGCGATCTACCAGAGCAAGATCGCTAGATACTTCAACCAAAAGGTTAGAGCCGGGAAATTCAAAGAAGGGGATCTGGTACTTAGGAAGGTGACCCTGAACACTCGGAAAAGGTCGGATGGAGTCTTAAGTCCCAATTGGGAAGGGCCATATTTGATAAAGCTAGTTGTTCGCAATGGAGCTTATAAACTTGAAGACATGGACGGACGATCCATCGACCACACTTGGAATACAGATCATTTGAGGAAATTCTACCCTTGAAGGGAGTTCTCCAGTAGACTACCCCCACTTAGTTTTCATTACCTACCCTAATAAAGATGTACTACATCTCGATCATCAATAAAGTCATTTTCCTTTTCTCCTCCATCTTTGTCTCCAACTATGTTCAACATTAGTGACTACACCCTTGTATGAGAAACTCAACATAAATGTTTCGAGACCAGGAAATAGCTGAATAGCCCTCCTGATGCCTTGGTCGGGCTACCACCCCCAAGAAGGATCTGAGTGTAAGAGCATAGTTTCCCTCCAGATCTCGAGACCAGGAAATAGCTGAATAGCCCTCCTGATGCCTTAGTCGGGCTACCACCCCCAACAAGGATCTGAGTGTAAGAGCATAGTTGCCCTCCAGATTTCGAGACCAGGAAATAGCTGAGTAGCCCTCCTGATGCCTTGGTCGGGCTACCACCCCCAACAAGGATCTGAGTGTAAGAGCATAGTTGCCCTCCAGATCTCGAGACCAGGAAATAGCTGAATAGCCCTCCTGATGGCTTGGCCGGGCTACCACCCCCAAGAAGGATCTGAGTGTAAGAGCATAGTTGCCCTCCAGATTTTGAGACCAGGAAATAGCTGAGTAGCCCTCCAGATTTTGAGACCAGGAAATAGCTGAGTAGCCCTCCTGATGCCTTGGTCGGGCTACCACCCCCAAGAAGGATCTGAGTGTAAGAGCATAGTTGCCCTCCAGATCTCGAGACCAGGAAATAGCTCGATAGCCCTCCTGATGCCTTGGTCTGGCTACCACCCCCAAGAAGGATCTGAGTGTAAGAGCACGGTTGCCCTCCAGATTTCAAAGACTAGGAAATAGCTACGTAGCCCTCCTGATGTCTTGGTTGGGCTATCACCCCATATAAAAAAAAATTAAATATATATATACGTATATATATATATATATAATGTTTGTTTTCGTGTGCAGGATCAAAATCACTATAATTCCCTACACGAATCTTAATTGTTGCTACAGATGCTACTCTGGATCCCATTCAAGACAAGAAATAAAATAAAAAGTTCTCAAAAGAGCGCTTCGATTTATCATTAAGGACAAGGGGAGCCTACCCCCCGATAAGGCTACATCCAAATAAGAAGCCCAACCCCCGAACTCGGGCTACAAAAAGAAGAAGAAAAAGGAAAAACTGATAAGGGCAAAACGGGGTGCCCACCCCCTTTTCCGGGCAATCAAAAACAAGTCATGATGAACCGCTTCAAGCCTTGGGACTCTCATGGCTCCCCTCCGCTAGCCATCCTCCTTCTTACTGATCCTCACCATCAACCCCTTCTACAGATAGTTGTCCATCTTGGTTATCCTCGCCGACCGCTCCTCCATTTAGAGGCTCCATCAGATGATCAGCTGGATCTTCCTCCAAAACCTCATTAATTACGTCCATAACCTCAGGAGGGATTGCCACGTCAAGAAGGGCAGTTAAGGACCCCGTTTAGCTCCTGTCGACCTCCATCTCTGTTAAAGAGGGATCCTCAGATGGGCTCCTAACCTCTTCACCAGCTCCCGATTGGTCCTCCTCAGATCGAGAGGACATCACTTTGCTGGAAGACTCCCCAGGACCTGAGGTGATAAAGGTAGGAAGAGGGAATGAGGGATCTGCCTGAGCGGGTTGCTTCCCATCTCCTGCTGGGCTCGAAGAGACCACCTTGTCGCCTTCAGGGAGAGATAACTGGGCAGCCTTGAGCATTATTTCATGTCTATCCCAGCCCGCAATAGATGATAAATCAAAGGGAGGAGGAAGAGCTTCCGTGGCCTGAAAGGAAGCATAGAAATACCCGTCGCTGAAGGAAGTCTCCGCATCAGCTTGCAGCTTGGACACCTGAGTAATCAGAGACTGGTTCTCGAGGTCCAGTTTCTTAGCCTCAGATCTCCAGGAATCCCGCTGCCTAGCCCGCCGGAGAGATTGAAGACGCTCCTGATCATAAGATTGCTTCATCCTCTCATGATCGCAGCGAAGCTCAGCCATCTCGACATCGATTTGTCCCTGGCTGGAAGTTACCTCTTCCACTAAAGACCGAGCCTGCTTGAGCAGTTCCCCGGCTTTCTCAGCTTTAGCTTTGGCTTTTACAACCTGATCACGGAGGAGGGCTACCTGTTGGCCCATCGCAATGTTAAACTTGAAGGCCTACAAAATACAGAACCCGAGTTAGAAACTGAACAAATTAACAAGAGTAGCACGAAGGAAGTACAATTACCTCAGCTAAAATAGCAGACCCCTTGGTTATAAGGACGTCCACGGGCATAGAAGCCATCTTGGAGATCCCGCCACCAGGACAGGACGCTATGAATTGCTCCAGGACCTCATCCTGCCCTGTCGAGCTCGACTGAGGCCGGGAGCGGCTGGAAGGAACCTTCGCGACACCTTTCCCATAAGCAACAACTTTCCCAGAAACCTCCGAGGCTTTGGTTGTTGGAAGCTCAGCGAAATCAGGTGCTTGAGTCGATGGAGTAGCAACTTTGGAGAGAGCAGAAGTAGTCGGGCCAACCACCTTGGGGAGCTTTACCCAAAGCCCGGAAAGCCCGCGAGGCAAGAGTGGCCATCTTAGACCCAGCCGGAGAGATAGACGAAGCCAGAGCGGGTTCGACCCCGGAAGAGGGAAGAGAAACTCCACCTTGAGGGGAGCGTGAGACGTGACGGGTGGCTGGTTCCACGACGAAAACTGTGAATAAGCAGATTAAAAAAGAAAATGTTAGAACCAAGCTAAGTAATAAGGGGAAGCAACTCAATGACACTTACGAGGAATAGCATCTGAAATCCGCAAATACTTGTTCACCCTACGAGGATCAAAAGCTTCAGCAGTATGGAACTTCGGATTCAAATAATTCCGGGCTAGAATAGCCTTTAAAAAAAGCCTTCGGACTCAGAAGGCAGGGAGTCTCGGTCCCAGGAGGGCTTGTCACTGAAAGCCGTGGGAACCTCGAATTCATGCCCTCCGATGAAAATCGAGCTCCCCCAGTCATCCCCCGCTAGGATCCATTCTTCTTTCCACGCGGGGTCCTTCTTCGAGGCACCAGGAACGATGAAGTTGAGCTTGTTCTTGGCCTTGGCATATAACTGGCCTCGAGGAGCCCCAGACAAGCTGCCAATCTAGAAGAGATAGGCCAGCTCCTCTGCACCCGGATCCCTCGTCACCTTACTCATCTGGCATTGTTCCCTCCATAATACAAGGAAACCAATCAGATGCCTCCAGAAGCCGGGCGTCAACTGGAGGGAAGCGAGCTGGATGGCATTGAGAGCCCGCCGAAGGGTCGGATAGAGGGGAAGCCTGACCCCGTTCTCAAGAGCGGCCACATGAATCGGAAGCACGCCTTTAGGGGGATTGAAGAACTCGAAATTTTTGGGAGGCACCGAGATGGATACGCTGTCGGGGATACCAAACTTTGACCTCAAGCGATCAATCGACACCGGGTCAACGGTGGAATCTGGGACAAACCGGAAATCGTAAGGAGGGAGCCTCTCCACAAGGGGACCAGGAGCCGAGACCCGACGCTCCCCCGCAGCGCCACCGTCCGCTTCTTTATCGGAGTCACCATCGACGATATCCAAAGGGTGGTCGGGATGGTTGGAGAACCCAGTCCCAATGGATATATTCCTACTTGACCGCCGACGTTGCAAGGTGGGCGGGGAATCGTCGCCGTCAGAACTCCTCCTAGCCCGCTTCCCCAGAGTAAGACTGACGACCTCCTCACCGTCGAGTATGGAATCAGCTAAGTCGCGACTGTTTTTCGACATTGTAAAAGCCAAAAAGGACGAAGAGTGAAGAAAGAAGCAAGCTTAGAGGAAAGGCTATGGAAATATTTCTCAGCAAAAAAAAAATTTAGCTCGAAGAGATGTGAGGAAGATAAGGAGGAAAATAGACATATATATAGGCAGGAGGGCAACAGCACGAGCTACCGAGATACGCGTCTGGTAACGGTAAAAAATCGACTACAGTAACGTAACCGGATTAAACTCAACAGCGGGCTAATCATCTCACGCCACATCACTCACGTAGTTAAGAGGAAGATCTCCCCAAGATTCTGGTAATGGTAAAAAATCTCAGGGACTGCCGTAACGCAACCAGATTAATGCGAAGATAAATTAATCGGTTCGCATCACGTCACTCAAATGAAGAAATTTTTCCAATATTTCGGTAACGGTAAAAAGAGGAAGATTTCCCAAATAAAGTAAAAATCTGACCCCCCCCAACCCCGAGCTCGACGCCTGGTGTTCAAGTCAGAGGGGACTTCTGTTAATTGCCAAAATTGGCTAAGGACCAAAGGAAAATTTTCCACCTCCCGGACCTGGTTCCATACCCAAGAGTTTCCACCAGGAGACCTCTCTATCCAGAGCCGAACTACGATATCACCCCAGGAACAAGGACGAGCTCCAGAAACAACCGAGATAGAGCCCGGAACGATCAGATCTAGCCCGCATCACTAAAGCTAGAAGCTCCCCGAAGTCGAGGTCACCTCGTATACGCTCCAGAGACTCGCCTGTACCTTAATTAACACAGAAGAATGTCCCTGGAAGGCCCCACCTAGCTTCGAAAGGTCAGGGGAAGCCACACCTAACTTCGAAAGGGTCAAGGGAAGCCAGGCCTGGCTCCAAGCTGGATAAAGGAAGGCCGCACCTAGTTTTGAAAGGTCAGGGAAAGCCACACCTAGCTTCGAAAGGGTCAAGGAAAGCCATATCTGGCTCCAAGCTGGATGAAACTTCTCAGATATCAAGGTCAGAACACTAATCAACCTCACTGGTTGGTGCACCACACCATGCCATATTCAACGACCTCTATAAAGGATCATGCTGAAAGGATACGAGGGATACACTGAATCATATATGGAAACGTTACCTATATGCAGAACAAGTAATAGAATCCAAAAAGGAAATAAGCTGATCTCCACCACGATACTCTCAATTCGGCAAAGTCAATGACATTAAAAAATCTCGCCTGATAAGGAGGGGAGAGACTGAGAAAATCAAGGGGAGAATCAGTCGGTTTGACCTACAAACTATGTATAAATAGAAAAGAAAGAAAATGAAAAAGAGGAGACGACTATTCGATAGGCATACGACAAACAATCAACCATTCCCTAGAGAGAGTTGAGAGCAAAGATAAAAGAATTTTTGTACTTGTATACCATGCACGTTCGATAAAATATTCTTGCTTTCTTGCCATTTTATAAATCATTGCTACACATACAATAAATCTTGGCCACCACCTACGTGGTAGTGGTCTTGAGGGTGTTAACTGAGATTTCTCACCTTGAGCAAAATTTCCGTTAACAAATATCTCTATTATCTATATCCCATAATATCCAGCTTTTAACTGATGAGTTTGAATTCAATTTGAATTATCTCTATAATTCAAAATTCAACTTATCAGATTATGGTATCTTTATCTGTTCAATTAATTAAATTAATTACCAGACTCCCTTTTTTAACACTTGAGCGTATTTTCCAACATCTCCCACTCGCACAAGTGGAATAACGCAAACTTTACAGAGTTACGTTTCTCAAACTTTTGGGTCCAATCACAGATTATTCATACAAGCAAACTCACAGTGTGATCGATGAACAATATTCTACAAGTGTATATGAGCATGCAATTTGATACATCATATATCAAATTCATTGTTCATGTGTGTCCCAGATTTAATTTTCATTCATTAGTCCAAGCATACTTAACCCCTCTATACAAAAAGTCATGCTTGACTATATCAAATTTTTGCGTATTCACAATTGTATTCTTGTCTATCATAAACAATACAATTGGTCGACAAGATTACCAAAACTAATGAAGAAACATTATATATTCCCATTGAACACTTGTATCTCAATTTCAAAGATAACTGTTATCCTAGTCGTGTTTCATAGACCGAATAGTACCATAGCCATAGAAAAACATGCTAAAGAAGCTAACATTGTTTTGTCACTTTGAATCAAAGTCAGTGGTCATAAGGACACCATTTGAGGTCCAATCAAACCTCAAGGAACTTACACAATGAGGAAGCAGAGATTCATTCTCTCATTTTCCTTTTGATCACATAACACACATGGTATGAATCACGTGCTACAGTGAATTTCATTCTCATAAAGAATGTATATGTCTAAACTATTCACTCTACAGATCTGAGTTCAGTCGCTATCTACAGCGCCTAACATGAGTTCATAAAGCTCGCCATTTCTTACTTAGGCGCCAATTATATTCTCACATCTGGCTTAATCGGGTTTCATGATTGTGGGGATGTATCATGATTGGTTCAAAATAATACAAGAACCTCATTTTGACATAGTCAAGGCAACATATTCATATATATATAAGCTCCATGAGAATAAATCCTCTATTTTATTCTCTTCTATATATGTGTCTCATCTCAGCATACTATCTTAGTATCCGAGGCGAATGCAAGTGTAAGAATGCTGGTCTCAATCTGACGACATATTTAAATAACATTTGTGTGAAATATATGCTAGTAAAGGAAAAAGGATTTATTCATATAAAATAGTGAAATTCAAACAAATCATCATGATTACAATCTAAGTAGCCCTAAAGAATTAGCATGTGACGAGTAAACATCTCTAGTCACTGCTTTGGTAAATGGACCAGCTACCATTTCATGCGTAGATATGTATTGAATAATCACTTCCTTTTTTCCTATAACATCTCTGAAAAAATTGTATTTTGTCTCTATATGTTTGGATTTACTGTAATATTTCAAATCCTTTGTATAAGCAATGGCAGCTTGATTATCACAGTAAATAGTTACTGGTCTTGAAGCACTGGTAACAATCTCTAAATCCATAATGAATCTTTTGTGGGGAAAAATTAGTAAAACCGCAGCGGAAGGCGAAAAGTAGATTTTCGTATAGTTTAAAATTTTTCTAAAGATTTGAACCTTAACCCTTTAATTAATTAAAAAAAAATATACGGTTAGAGTTAAATACCTCTTGTCGTATGATCCGATTGACTTACGTCGATGGTAATCCGCAAGATCTTCAATCCTAGCACGTACGTGAATCACCTAGGAGCGTGGTCTCCCTTTTTTCTTTGAATTGCTTACCTGAGAATGGATGTATGGAACTTCTGATCCTGATCTTCAATCCAAAAACACCAAGAGCCTAGAAAAATAGTTCCGGTTACTTTTGAATTCACAATCGATATGATTGGAACTCGCGTAACCCTAAATCGAAAGTGTGCACAAAACCTTTTGATGTTAAAGGCTTGCAAGTGCACTATCGAATGAGAACTTATTTTTCTTTTTCTCTCTTGGCCAAAATTCTATGTGTATTGAGTAAGATTTTTATTTTTCAAAGCAAACAAAAATCTCTCTCACTCAAGCTTCTTAGTGGCCGAAATTTATCACCTTATATTTATAAGGTGACCGAAATTTCTCCTTCTCAAAATAGGGTTGGCCGAATTCTTTGTGTAGGAAATCTAGGATTGGCCAATTTCCTTACTTGAAAAGGAATTGTGCTTTTCCCTAATTCCTATCAATTTAAGAATCATAACCCTTATAGGACTAGGGTGGCCGAATTCTTTGTGTAGTATGGAGTGTATGTGGACTTAATCCTTACTGATCGTGCCTAAATTGTCATATATTTCGGCCCTCATTCCTATTCTTTTGTCTCGTTCTTGAGTGTATTTTCTATATATTTTATGTCTTTTATGTCTAATAGGCTCGTTGGTGCTAATTACAGGCAATAGATGTAATTCTGGTGTTAGAAGCTAGTTGCAGTGGTTCCGGCAGAAAAGGGGCAAAAGGAAAGACAAAGGATCATAACCAGCTCTACAGTGCGGGTCAAGTGCGGGTCGCAACCGCACTCTAACCGCACTCCTTTCCACAACCGGGACCTGAATCATGAAGGAAAGATAAAGTGCGGGTTAAGTGCGGGTCATCCAACCGCACTTCATCCGCACTATTGCTCAAGACAGAGGAGCTGATTCGTACCTGACAGATAAAGTGCGGGTAATCCAACCGCACTCCACCCGCACTGTTGCTCAAGACAGAGGAGCTGATTCGTACTGACAGATAAAGTGCGGGTAGAGTGCGGGTAATCCAACCGCACTCCACCCGCATTGTTGCTCACGACAGAGGAGTGGATTTACACCTGACACCAGAGTGCGAGTACAGTACGAGTAAAGTGCGGGTAAAGTGCGGGTAATCCAACCGCAATCCACCCGCACTGTTGCCCAGATCAGAGAACTGAAGATGAAGAAAACCTTTACAGTGCGGGTACAGTGCGGGTACAGTGCGGGTAATTCACCCGCACTCCACCCATACTCTGCGCGCGACAGCTTCTGGTTTCAAGCTTAAGTGACCTATTTTTCCATCCTCTATAAATAGAAAATGATGGGAACGAGCCAAATCATCACCATACCTCTCAACACTTGTAGTTTAAGCTAGAAACACATCTCCCTATCATCCAAACCATCTCTACTCAATCAAAGGCAACTAAGAGACTTGGATTCAAGCTTCAAGGAAAGAGATCAATCTTCAAGGGTTATCTCTCTACTCTCTCTTAGTTTATTGGTTTGTAATAGAACATAAGTAGCTAAAATACCCCACTATGGGGTTGATGTTATTTGTATGATGGATATTTGGGCTTTGTAAATAAACTCTATGTGTTATATTTATTCTATCTCTATATTTTATTCCATTGCTTTAATTGATTTCCATTATTGATTTGCTTGGATACATCCTCTTTGCATGATTGATTTGGATTACTTGAGTAGGCAATTAGGTTGTCTAATGCTCAATTAAATGGAAGGATTTTCAGAAATCCGGCTCTACAACCATGCCCTTAATCTAATCTTGAATTAGTGGCTTTCACTATACACTCTAGGTTAGCCACTTGTGAGAGAATTAGAAGCCTCCACTATACACCCTAGGTTGGCTACTTTAGTGATTCTACGAGAACTAACCTTCGAGTAGAATTCGGTTGATAACCTAAAGCCTCATCCAATCTCAAACGGGTGGCCTTCACTATACATCCTAGGTCAGCCACTTGTGAGGGAATTGGAAGCCATCACTATACATCCTAGGATGGCTACATTAGTAGTAGGTTGAGCCATAGCTAGATAGATGAGCATTCATGGAAAAAGTCCCAATTGAGTAACTAGCCACTGTTGGTTGCTTAGGAGGGATTAATCTCTAGTAGGAGGTCTTCGCTATACACCCCAGGTTGACCTCTTGCTATAGATATATACCAACACTATACACCCTAGGTTGGTTACATTTGTCAAAACGTGTTTAATTGAGAGTTTGTTGCAATTGCCCCAATATTCACTTACGAGTCCATCAACTCCATAGTTCCATCATCATTCATTCATCACTCCATTGTCATCCCATTTTATTTGCTTTCATAGTTTAGTTTATATTGTATCTTCATTCACCATCACTTTACTTTTATGCATGCTAGTTATATTAATCATAATCTTATCACTGCTGCCCTGATCTCAGTGGACGACACCCGTGCTTGCCGCTTTGCTTGAATTTATACTTGTGAACGCATCGCATAGGTTTTATAAATTGTTTTGACGGACGGTTTTCTGACGGCAAAAACCTTCTCATCACTTACCACATTAGGACTCCTATCACTTAAAAGAATTCTAACCCTAATCCAACACATAGTATTTTATTTACTGATCAGGAAAAGATTTAGATTTAAACTATTAATTAATTAAATAATTAATTAATTTTCATTTAATCAAAACAATAAAATAAAATAATATCTTGGGCTATTTTATTAGCCTTGCCGCCCACACCATATATATATGGGCCTAATATTATTTTTCTTATTTTATTTAATCCATTAGACTTTAGATAAAAGCCCACATGTGAACCAGACTTATTCTTACTAAAAGAAACAAGCCCACATGTCTCCTTTTAATATATTAATATAATAGAGCAGCCCATTAAATAAATAATAGACATATTATATTCTTAATATATTAAATGCAATTCTAGATGGACCCATAAATTGGTCCGGTAGAATATATCAAGTGATCCATGCAAGTACGTGTTGATTGTGGATCTTGGCGGGCTATCTAAATTTAAGCTTCAATAGACATAACCTAATCACAATCAACAAATGATTCACTTAGGTCTGATCTATTAATTTTAACTCATTCCACTAAAGAGTTAAAATTGAACTCTTAAATAAAGATAGAATAAGGAGATGTTTCTCATTCATACCCTAGACAATCTTATAGGAGATTGTGTATCATCGTGAATAATATCAGTAATCGCCAAGAGCTCATAGACCGCCTATAGCTCTCCAAGTTACCATATTTCCTCATATGACCACACTTTGAACTTGGATATTTTGACTTGTCTAGAAGCCATGTCTTCAATAATCATTATTGAAAACTCAACGTTGAGATTTAATATCCAATACCTCAAAACATCCATATGATGATATTATACTCTCATTTAATAAATGGAGCCACGATGTCCATATCTATAAATGAAGTCCTCTATCGATTAACAAATGAATACCACCAAACTATCAAGGATAGACTATGCTATATAATCGTACTCATTGATAGCTCAAATGATAAAACTTGCAACCATAAGTCCATCATTTATCTCAGGATTAAGATCAACTCTTCGATTGTCCTAATAATGAAAAGACTTATATCTAGTGACGGTTCTAGATAAAGTATTTCATTGTGATCATGTTCAATGCACCCAGTGCACTAGATTCTTTTACTCGAAAACCTTTCGATGATTTTAGACTCATCATAACTCATTTGATCCCACTCAAATGCTAGTAAAAGAATTCTACAACTTTATCAAGATAGAGGTGCCCAACCTTTAACTTAAGTTGTGAACGTTATTCAAGACTAACTAAAGAATTGTGTCTACCTCACACATATCCGGATGTATGAACAATTCTTCATATCTCACAGTCTTTTGACCTTATGATTATTTACCTTGACAATTATAATAATAAATGCTATAAGTATTTGTAAGAATCAGAAAACACTTTATTAATATGAAAAGATTGTCAATTATAATATTACACTCTTGCTATTGAGCATAATCCTAACAATCTCCCACTTTCGCTATAGCAAGTGTGTCATATCTCTCATTCCCATATTCTCTAGGTGCCCATCAAAACTCTTCTGAGGTAGAGCCTTTGTGAAAGGATCCGCTAGATTTTCTGCTGACGCGATTTTGGTGATCGTCACGTCTCCCCTATGAACAATTTCCCTTAAAAGGTGATATTTCCTTTCTATGTGTTTACCTCTCTTATGACTTCTTGGTTCTCTCGAATTAGCCACTGCTCCACTGTTGTCACAGTGTATAGTGATCTGCTTATTCACATTAGGAACCACTTCCAAGTCAATCAAGAATTGGCAGAGCCAAACAGCCTCTTTTGTAACTTCGCATGCAGCAACATACTCAACTTCCATGGTGGAATCAACAATACAAGATTGCTTGATACTCCTCTATATGACTGCTCCTCCTCCAATGGTAAACACAGATCCTGATGTGGATTTTCTGGAGTCAGAATCCGACTGGAAATCAGAATCTGTATACCCAACGGGAATTAAATCCCCTCCACAGTATACAAGCATATAATCTCTAGTTCTTTTAAGATACTTGAAAATATGCTTGACTGCCGTCCAATGATCAGGACCAGGTTTCTATTGAAACCTGCTAACTATGCCAACAGCAAAACAAATATTTGGTCTAGTACAGAGCATTGCATACATGAGACTTCCAACTGCCGAGGCATATGGAACTCTACTCATGAATTGCTCTTCATGCTCATTCTTAGGAACCTGTTCCTTAGAAAGTTTGATTCCATGTCTAAAAGGTAACATACCTTTCTTAGAATCTTGCATGGAAAATCTAGACAAGATTTTATCAATGTATGAAGCTTGGGATAATGCAATCGTTCTATTCTTTCTATCCCTTATTTCTTGGATACCAAGAATATAACTTGCTTCTCCTAAGTCCTTCATATCAAATTGTTTTGCTAACCATTCTTTCACTGATGTCAATACACCTACATTGTTTCCAATGAGTAGTATATCATCAACATAAAGAATGAGGAAAACCAACTTGTCGCCTTTAATCCTCTTGTATACACAAGGTTCGTCAGGGTTTTGAATAAATCCAAAACCTTTCACAGCTTGATCGAACCTTATGTTCCAGGATCTGGATGCTTGCTTTAGTCCATATATGGACTTTTGCAATTTGCATACTCTTTCCTCTTGGCCCTTTTCAATGAATCCTTCTGGTTGCATTATGTAGATGCTCTCGTCAAGACTTCCATTAAGGAAAGTTGTCTTGACGTCCATTTGCCAAATCTCTAGGTCTAGAGATGCTGCAATGGATAAGAGTATCCTAATGGATTTAAGCATCGCCACAAGAGAGAAGGTTTCCTCGTAATCGATACCTTCTTTCTATGTATAACCTTTAGCTTCCAGTCTAGCTTTAAAGGTCTCCACCTTACCATCCATACCTATTTTCCTCTTGTATACCCACTTACACCCAATGGGTTTTATCCCTTTAGGCAAGTCTACAAGGGACCAGACTTTGTTATTGAACATCGATTCAATCTCAGATTGCATTGCCTTTTGCCAATGACGACAATCAACATCCTTCATTGCTTCCTTGTACGTGTAGGGATCATCGTCGTCCGGGAGATTCTCCACAGATTCTCCTAGACCGATGTATCTTTCGAGTTGTGTTATAACCCTCCCACTACGACGAAGAATGGTAGGTTGTTGATTTTGTGTTGGAGTGGAACTTACAATTGGGCTAGGTTGTGAAACCTCTTGTGGAATTGTATCTCCTGACAATTCATTCAGGACAATTCTACTTTTGGGCACAAAATTATTCATATGGTCCTTTTCTAGAAATGAAGCATTTGTTGAAACAAATACTTTTAGATCATTAGGACTATAGAAATAATATCCTTTAGTTCCTTTTGGATACCCCACAAATATAAATGTTTCTGAACGGGACTCCATCTTTTCTGTCTTTCCTTTCAACACATGTGAAGGACAACCAAATATCCTCATGTGTTGTAAACTAGGTTTTCGCCCAGTCCACAATTCATGTGGGGTTTTAGGGACAGATTTAGATGGTACATCGTTTAGAATGTATATTGCTGTTTGTAGAGCATATCCCCAAAAAGAAATAGGAAGTGTTGAATAACTCAATATTGACCTAACCATCTCTAAAAGAGTTCTATTTCTCCTTTCTGCTACCCCATTTTGTTGAGGTGTACCTGGTGCAGAAAACTGAGAAACTATCCCATTATCAATAAGATATTGTTGAAACTCTCTAGATAGATATTCTCCACCACGATCAGATCTCAAGATTTTTATATGTTTCTCAAGCTGATTTTCTACTTCAGCTTTGAATGCTTTGAACATGTCAAAAGCATCCGACTTATGTCTCATGAGATACACATAACCAAATCTTGAGTAATCATCTGTGAAGGTGATGAAGTACTCATATCCACCTCTAGCTTGAATGCTCATAGGACCACATACATCAGTGTGTATTAGTCCTAAACATTCAGTGGCTCTTGCACCTTTGGTATTGAACGGCCTTTTGGTCATTTTACCTTCCAAACAAGATTCACAAGTTGGTAGATCATCAACCTTTAAGTCACTTAGAGGTCCGTCACATACCAATCTTTTAATCTTATTAAGGTTAATGTGACCTAGGCGTAAATGCCAAAGGTAGGTTTCATCTTTAGATAATTTTACTCTTTTATGATTAGGTTCCGTTATTTCTGTGTCTAACGAGTGAGAGATATTTCTATGCAAAAATAATAGACTGTTTTCCAATGTTCCTTTGCAAACAATTTTTTCATTCTTACTAATAATAAAAGCTTTATTAAAAGTAACCGAATATCCAAATTTATTTAAACAAGAAACTGAAATTAAATTCATCTTGAATTGAGGTACATAATAAGCGTCTATTAAATCTAAATGCCTACTAGAATCTAAAATAACTCTAATATCTCCCACTGCACTTGCAGACACTAACGTTCCGTTGCCCAAGCGCAAATTGACTTCATCTTCATTCAGCCTTCTCCTTTCTTGGAACCCCTGCAAGGAATAACAAACATGATTAGTGGCTCCAGAGTCTATGATCCAAGAATCAGTAGAATCTGCCAGAAAACATGTTTCAAGATAATTAATATTACCTTCTTCCTTCTTATTTTGGGACTTTGGGCAATCTCTTTTCCAATGTCCCTTTTCACCACAAAGGAAGCATTTCCCTTTGATCTTGGTTACTTTCTTAGTTTCCTTCTTGGTAGGCCCAAGTTGCTTTTTCTTCTGTTGTTTCTTGACCTTCTTACGGGTCTTAACAGTAGCAACTTTACCAACCAAATGAATCTCTTGACCTTTGTTTTTCACAAGGATCTTTTCAGCGCTTTGAACATCTTGCATCAGGCCCTGCAAAGTGTATTCCTTTTTGTTCAAGGTGTAGTCCAACTTGAACTGATCAAAGGAATCTGACAGTGAGTTAACTACCATATCAATTTTGGTCTCACCATCAATCTCAGCACCATTTAGTTCAGCAATATTGAGATGTGCTATGACTTTCATCATGTGATCTTTCACAGATTGTCCAGGTTTCATCCTAAGATTCATAAAAGCATTCACTGCCTCTCTCTTAGTCGTCCTAGACCTCATAGCAAACATTTCCTCTAGAGACATCATTATATCAGCAGCGGACTCTATTCCTTCATGTTGATGTTGCAACACGTCGGAGATAGTGGCCATAATATAACATTTTGCCATATCATCAGAAGTCTTTCACTGCTCATACTCATCTCTTTGCATCACACTAGATTCATTATTAGGAAGGGGTGGTTTAGGAGTAGTAAGAACAAATTTATGTTTTTCACTTTGCAGCAACAACCCAATTTTCCTTTTCCATGTGACATAATTATCTCCAGTTAAGGTGTTATCTTTCAGGATGTTCATAAGTGATGGGGTCATGATTTCTGATTAAAACAAAAACATATATAAGTAAATAATCATGATAAAGCACTTTTAAATATTTATCTTGAATTAAATAAATAATTCAATCGTAAAAATTCAACGGTGATCCAACACCCATAAATCTTACGCCTCCTTTGGAAGTTCGTACTATTTACTAGTTGGACTAGGTCCCACCTAATTGTTAACATAACAACCAACGTTTTCAATTTTAGCCTTGCAATTTTATTAACAAGAACTCTTGGGAGGATATTAATAAAATTACATTGAGTGTGTTACCAAGATATCGACCCTCAATTTTCTCTCACGAGAATCCCTCCTTGGGGAGTAGATTTCGTTTAAGTCAATTGTCTAGTCTATCCTTGTAAGGAAGTATTTTGTTAAATTCCATTTATGGACGCCCCTTGGGGGGATTACCAAAAATAATAAAACTCAACTAACCTTGGAGGCCATAGGCGTTCTAACACACCTTCTCCCACTCAATTATTTAAGGCGTGTGATTAAATTCCAAAGAATGATTTTACCAAGTTATCTAAATGCCAATTAGATACCTAAATCATTCAATGCATGTTCATACCAAAAGAGATATATGAGTGGCACTCCTATTCAATATGACATGTTATCATACAATAACAAATATTGTAATATTTATACATAAAAAATAAATAGCCACAATTTTGGTCCATCCTTGAAAAGCATGTAAATTACAATTGTACGGAATACAAAAACTCATTTCTTGGCGGACAAGACTTCAAGCGACCATCTCGCGCACGAAACTCGCGCGCCCAAAGATCACCACAGCAGCCCATGCGCACGCCTAGCCCATGCAAGGGCATGAGCTGCAGCACGGCCAGCCTATGCATGGGTGCTGCTGCAACGCAACAAGCGCAGCTGCACGCTTGGTTGCGTGCGCGCTTGTTGTCTCGGTGCGCGCGGGTGCCAAGACGGGTTCCGGATGCTCCAATTTCTTCACATCTTCGAGTCTTCGAATCTTGAATATATTACAGCTTATTTTATACAATAAAATACTGCAGTAAATTTTTTTTTTTTATTAACCACTGTAGTATTTTTTTTATTATTAAAAAACTGCAGTATTTTTAATACATTAAAAAACTGCACTATTTTATACAACATAAAAAAAATTAAGCAACTATCAAGAAGGAACTTGTGACGATAATAGGCCACTCTTCTTGTTACAATTCCGAAACAAAAATTACATGGAAAATCTATGACCAAAATTGAGCAATAACAATTCACTTTATAACAACATATATAAATCCATACATTCGACATGTAATTATATATGCGAATACCTAGAGTGTCATCTCTTTCTAAAACATGCATAATCAATATAAAAAGAAATAGATTCACGTATATATACGTTAATTAATTAAAGGGTACAACCAGGGCTCTGATACCAATTGTAGGGAAAAATTAGTAAAACCGCAGCGGAAGGCGAAAAGTAGATTTTCGTATAGTTTAAAATTTTTCTAAAGATTTGAACCTTAACCCTTTAATTAATTAAACACAAATATACGGTTAGAGTTAAATACCTCTTGTCTCGTGATCCGATTGACTTACGTCGATGGTAATCCACAAGATCTTCAATCCTAGCACGTACGTGAATCACCTAGGAGCGTGGTCTCCCTTTTTTCTTTGAATTGCTTACCTGAGAATGGATGTATGGAACTTCTGATCCTGATCTTCAATCCAAAAACACCAAGAGCCTAGAAAAATAGTTCCGGTTACTTTTGAATTCACAATCGATATGATTGGAACTCGCGTAACCCTAAATCGAAAGTGTGCACAAAGATGTTAAAGGCTTGCAAGTGCATTATCGAATGAGAACTTATTTTTCTTTTTCTCTCTTGGCCGAAATTCTATGTGTATTGAGTAAGATTTTTATTTTTCAAAGCAAACAAAAATCTCTCTCACTCAAGCTTCTTAGTGGCCGAAATTTATCACCTTATATTTATAAGGTGACCGAAATTTCTCCTTCTCAAAATAGGGTTGGCCGAATTCTTTGTGTAGGAAATCTAGGATTGGCCAATCTCCTTACTTGAAAAGGAATTGTGTTTTTCCCTAATTCCTATCAATTTAAGAATCTTAACCCTTATAGGACTAGGGTGGCAGAATTCTTTGTGTAGTATGGAGTGTATGTGGACTTAATCCTTACCACATTAGGACTCCTATCACTTAAAAGAATTCTAACCCTAATCCAACACATAGTATTTTATTTACTGATTAGGAAAAGATTTAGATTTAAACTATTAATTAATTAAATAATTAATTAATTTTCATTTAATCAAAACAATAAAATAAAATAATATCTTGGGCTATTTTATTAGCCTTGCCGCCCACACCATATATATATGTGCCTAATATTATTTTTCTTATTTTATTTAATCCATTAGACTTTAGATAAAAGCCTACATGTGAACCAGACTTATTTTTACTAAAAGAAACAAGCCCACATGTCTCCTTTTAATATATTAATATAATAGAGCAACCCATTAAATAAATAATAGACATATTATATTCTTAATATATTAAATGCAATTCTAGATGGACCTATAAATTGGTCCGGTAGAATATATCAAGTGATCCATGCATGTACGTGTGGATTGTGGATCTTGGCGGGCTATCTAAATTTAAGCTTCAATAGACATAACCTAATCACAATCAACAAATGATTCACTTAGGTCCGATCTATTAATTTTAACTCATTCCACTAAAGAGTTAAAATTGAACTCTTAAATAAAGATAGAATAAGGAGATGTTTCTCATTCATACCCTAGACAATCTTATAGGAGATGGTGTATCCTCGTGAATAATATCAATAATCGCCAAGAGCTCATAGACCGCTTATAGCTCTCCAAGTTACCATATTTCCTCGTATGACCACACTTTGAACTTGGATATTTTGGCTTGTCCAGAAGTCATGTCTTCAATAATCATTATTGAAAACTCAACGTTGAGATTTAATATCCAATACCTCAAAACATCCATATGATGATATTATACTCTCATTTAATAAATGGAGCCACGATGTCTATATCTATAAATGAAAGTCCTCTATCGATTAACAAATGAATACCACCAAACTATCGAGGATAGACTATGCTATATAATCGTACTCATTGATAGCTCAAATGCTAACACTTGCAACCATAAGTCCATCATTTATCTCAGGATTAAGATCGACTCTCCGATTGTCCTAATAATGAAAAGACTTATATCTAGTGACGGTTCTAGATAAAGTATTTCATTGTGATCATGTTCAATGCACCCAGTGCACGAGATTCTTTTACTCGAAAACCTTTCGATGATTTTAGACTCATCATAACTCATTTGATCCCACTCAAATGCTAGTAAGAGAATTCTACAACTTATCAAGATAGAGCTGCCCAACCTTTAACTTAAGTTGTGAACGTTATTCAAGACTAACTAAAGAATTGTGTCTACCTCACACATATCCGGATGTATGAACAATTCTTCATATCTCATAGTCTTTTGACCTTATGATTATTTACCTTGACAATTATAATAATAAATGCTATAAGTATTTGTAAGAATCAGAAAACACTTTATTAATATGAAAAGATTGTCAATTACAATATTACACTCTTGCTATTGAGCATAATCCTAACATCTTTTGAGCCAAACACCCTCATGTACTGCTGCTGAACATGCCACAAATTCAGCTTCCATTGCAGACAATGCAATACATGTCTGTTTCTTGCTACACCATGAGATAGAGCCTCGGCTGAGCAAAAACGCATACCCTGATGTTGATTTTCGCTCATCTTGATCACCTCCCCAATCGGCATATGTATATCCGACTAAGCGTAAATCTCCTCCTTGGTAGCAAAGAGAATAGTCTGCAGTTCCCTTGAGGTATGCTAAGATCCTCTTGACCACATGCCACTATTTCTGCCTAGGGTTGGATTGAAATCTGCTCACAAACCCAACTGCAAATCATATATCAGGCCTTGTACACACCATTGCATACATGAGACTCCCAATGGCATTGGAGTAAGGAACTCTACTCATTTTATATCGTTCTTCCAGAGTCTTAGGGCACATTTCGAGACTGAGATTTTGTCCTTTTGGGATAGGAGTATCCATAGGCTTACAATTAGCCATATTGAATCGTTCTAAAATCTTTCTTATGTAAGGCTCTTGTGATAGAGCTAGAAGTTTCTTTGAACGATCTCTTATAATCTTTACTCCTAAAATATAGGCAGCTTCGCCCATATCTTTCATCTCAAAATTTGAAGATAACCATTCTTTAATGGCCATGAAAAAACTCTTATCATTTCCAGCTAACAAAATGTTGTCCACATATAATGACAATATCACAAAATTACCTTCAGACCTTTTTATATAGACACAATGGTCTTATTCGGTCATTATAAATCCATACAACATTACTGCCTGATGGAACCGAAGATACCACTGTCTGGAGGATTGTTTCAAACCATATATCGATCGTTTGAGCTTGCAAACTTTGCGCTTTTGACCTTTTGAAACGAAATTTTCAGGATATACCATGTAAATTTCTTCCTCCAACTCTCCATTGAGAAATGCTGTCTTTACATCCATTTGATGTAATTCTAGGTCCATATGTGCGACAACTGCTAGAATAAAGTGTATTGAAGCAAACCTTACTACAGGAGAAAATGTTTCTTCATAGTCTATACTCTTTTGTTGATTATATCCTTTTGCGAGTAGACGCGCCTTGTATTTCTCAATTGTACCATCCGCCTTTCGTTTGATGCGAAGAACCCATTTGTTTCCAATGGCTCGACGATCAGGCGGTAAATCAACCAAGTCCCAGACATAGTTACTTTTCATTGACTCTATCTCTTCTTCCATAGCCTTCATCCATAATTTCTTAGCAAGTGAATTGAGAGCTTCATTTGCATTTTTAGGTTCATCACTATCATGTGAAGCAACCATAAATGTTTATCCCTCAATCTCAAAACGACGACGTGGGATAGCTCTACGGTTACTCTTTCGAGTTTGTAAATCTATAGAAGCTGGTTCAACAGTTGTATTACTCCTACTAGGGACAAAAGTCCCAGGTAAATTTGTATTTACCTCAATTGGAGTGTTTAGATTTACATTATCATTAAGATCATCCAATTCAAAGAATCAAACATCTTTATCAACTTCACCTCTATTTGGAAATTCATTTTCCAAGAAATTGACATCTCGTGATTCCAATTCAGTCACACTTCCATCAAAATTCTCACTTATCAGTACATATCCTTTGGAATGCTCAGAGTATCTAATAAAGATACATTTTTTTCCTCTCGCACCCAATTTTCCATATTGACCGGATAGATCATGAGCATAACCCGCACACCCCCTGGGTCTCAAGTTTGTTAAAACAAGTTTTCTATCTGTCCATAACTCATATGGGGTGGAAGTGACTGATTTTGAAGACACACGGTTAAGTATATAGGCCGCAGTCAATAAGACATCTCCCCAGTATGATACTGGTAGATTTGCTTGCGCCATCATGGACCTAACCATTTCCAATAATGTTCTATTCCTTCTTTCTGCTACACCATTTTGTTGCGGAGTGTAAGGAATAGTTGCCTTTCTATACCTTTCTCACTACACAATTCCTTGAATTGATTGGAAAGATATTCACGTCCTCGGTCAGTTCTCAAAACTTTTATTTTCTTGTCTAATTGATTTTCAACTAAATTCATAAATATTTTGAAGCAATCTAATGCTTCGGATTTATGAGAAACAAATAGACATGACTGAAACGTGTGAAATCATCCATGAATGTAATGAAGTAGGAAGCTCCTTGCCTCGCTCTTACATTCATTGGACCACAGATGTCTGAATGAACCAATTGCAATAGAATTTCAGCTCGAATTCCTTTACCAAATGGTTTTCTTGTAGTTTTTTTTTTGCTAGACAATTCTCACAAATAGACATTTCTAATCTTGTGAGTGAGCCCAATAGACCTTTTTGGCCAATCTGCTCATTTTATCTTGCCCAATATGGCTTAGTCTAGCATGCCAAGTATAAACATCAATATTATCAGAAACAGATACTAAGGAAAAACTACTATCATTACTATTAAAACCAGTATCCAAAACCATGAAACCATTTAACAAATAACTGGTGCCAATTTGAATAGATTTCAAATAAATGTTCAAATTATTCCCATGGAAATTTAAAGCATAATCTAGGCTAAGAAGAATGGTAATAGAGACTAAGTTTCGTCAGATCTTTGGTGCATACAACACATCATGGAGATAGAGGGTTTTGCCATTGCGAAACTCTAGTTTGCACGTGCCTATACCCTTAACTTCCACTCTTTAGTTGTTTCTCATGCATATCCACTTCGTTCCCTGTGGGATTCGACGATATTCCATAAATGCTCTTCGGTCTCTAACTACATGGTCTGTTGCTCCTGAGTCTACAGTCCACAGAAGACGAGATTTAGTTCGCAAAACAGTGCTAGAAACATAAGCATATTTGATTATGGAATTGGTTTTACTTTTTTCGGCTCAGTGCATTCACGAGTGAAGTGACCTAGTTTGCCACAGTTGTAGCAAGTTGCATTAGCCTTATCCTTCTTAATTCCAGCACGCTTGCCTCTCTTCTGTTTTCCAATCCCAGCTTTCTTATTGTTGACACCATGACATTTTCCCTTTTGGAAAGGTTTCTTTTCTCCATTGTGTTTTGGGCCCAAAGCCTTACGCGAGTCTGGTGTAGCCATATAAAGCTGGCCAACAGCCTTTAGGCGCTCAGCTTCTAGTTCCAGATGGCGCGAGATATCATCAAAAGTTTTGATGCTATCATTGTGCGTCATATTGATCTTCATATGCTCCTAGCTATCAGGGAGAGATCGGATAACAGCTTGAACCTGTTGCTCATCGATCAGGACATGCTCATCGTTTTTCAATTCACGCATCATGTTTGACATCTCTTTTAGGTGCTGCCTCATCGTATGATTTTGGCACTTCCTATATGTGTCGAACTTGATAGTGAGCCTTCTAAGTCTAGTGGTTGAAGTACCACCAAACTTGTCCTTTAGAGCAATCCATATTGCTTGAGCAGTCTCGTACTCCTCAAACTCACACATAAGGTCATCAGCCATACTGCTCAGCAACGTTATGCGAGCTATGTTGTTTTTCTTTTTCCAGGCTTGGTATGCCTCGATATCCCTTCTATGTTGAGCAGTAGTTCCTACTACAGGTTCAACCATGGTGTTGGTTATTGTTTCAAGAGCCTCTTGCTCTGTAAGGATGTACTGAACCTTGCGGTGCCAAATATCATAATTTTCACCATTCAGTTTCTCTCATTTGTTCAATTCGGCCATAATATTTTTGGTAGCAGAAGACATTTTCTGTAATTTAGACAAGAAGATGTATTTTCATTTTAGTGCTAGCATATTTCAAATTCACACTTATTATTGCATCAAACATTTACACTAAGAAATATAATAGAATAATATGTAGGAATAGATTCGAAATCAGTCGAAGCTTCTAATCATCATCTAATTCCAATATTAAAAAACCTAGTATATAATATTAGTGTATTTTACGCAATTTTAACAATTCTAACAATTCATAGAACTCCCACTAAGGAAATATAATTATTATTAAACAATAACAATCAAGCATGATTCAATAAGTTCAATGGAAAAGATTAAATAAACATAAATAAACCAAAAAAAAGTTCATAATGTAAATCTAATAACTATTTTTGAAAGAAGGAACTTTGAACTTAGTTCTATCATGCCTATTGTAGTAACATTTATCACACCGAATGCATAATTTCTCTGACTTCTTAACCCTTGCAGCTGCCACTTTTCCAAACCATGGAACCTTTTCGCGTGCGCAATGACCCATGTGTTTTGCGTTACGAAGGTTCAGAAACATGCTCAAAGCTGCAGTACGCATCATGTTCATCATAACACGATGTTCCTATGCTATTTCTATTTCATGAATAACATCATTAAGCAAATCAATATTGTCTTTGTTAATGTTTTCTAGAATAATGGGCTCTATGTATTGCAGCTCTTGTAGGAGAGCTCTCAGCAATATCTTTGCAATTGGGATCCAATAATCAAAGGAAGTAAGATTTTGAAATTGCCATAATTTATCTGCTCTTTTCATAAAAAGCATAATATTTGCATGAAGAGAAATTTGAGAATCCATTTTAAGGTCTCCTAACTTCTTTAAAAAATCAGCTTTCTCTTGATCTTTTTGAGTGAAATAAATCTGATCATTTTCCATCTAAAAAAAAGTTTTAAAACAATTTTGTAGAATAAAAAAATAATATATTAATATATATATATATATAATTTTATTGTAGACTGGCTCTTTGTACGTATAATGTATTTTTTTTATATGTCGAGCGTATTTAGAATTGTTTTTCCATATATATATATATATATATATATATATATATATATATATATAAATTTCTTACACACCATTGATATTACAAAAATAATTCGTATAGGTCTCTTAAAAAAATCTGTGTATTGTTTTTTCAAAAACTTTCTAGGCACATTTCCCAAAAATATTTCTTAGCACAAACCTTTTTTGTGCATATTTGGGCAAATATTTATACACATAATTCATTAATTTCTGTGCACATTTTGTAAAAAAAAATTAAGGGTTATTATCAGTTGAGTCCCTATCTTTTTCTGAACGATCAATTTTTTAAATGAGTTTGTTTTTATATTAAAAGTTTTCCTAACTTTTGAAAAGTATATCAAATAGATCCTTTTGACTTTTTTTTAACGGTCAAATGTCATAAAAATGTATAATGTCTCTTTTACCCTCTGTATACCATATTAATGGTTGAAAGGACTATTTTACCCCTTGATATTTATTTTCTTTAATAAAAATAAAAATAAAATAAAATATAATTAAATTAAAATACTTTTAATTTAATAAAATTAAAATTAAAATGAGTAAATTAAATAAAGAAAAATTAAATAAAAAATATATGGATGTCCACCTTCCATTTTTAAGGTCGACGGTCAAGATCAATTTTTAAAAAAAAATCAAAAATTGTTTAAAAAAAAGAAGACGATAAAATTAGAACACAATTTATAAACAAAACAAAATAATAGAAAAAACGGAAAAAGAATGGAATATAATCTAAAATTTTAAAATACAAAATTAAAAATCAATGTAATTTTAAAAGGATGAGATCTGGTGAAAAAGAATAGTCAACTTCATCACACAACTCCAATTCGTCATCCAACAAAACCCACAACAGCATATCTGATATCTCTCAATCAACCAAACCTTCATCTTCTTCAACCAAAACACACCATCCACAAACATCAAATCAATTAAAGAAAAAAATCATCTACAAACCTGGAAACACAGCTGTGTTTTTTGTTCATTCAAACCCAACACACATTATTTTTTTTCATCTTGATTTTGACATAGCCAATAGATGCAGACCCAGTTGAGTCTCCGATCTCCATAAACCCATTTGGGTTTCCATCTCCGGTGATGGAGTTGGTTCTCGTCTTCTCCATCGATCAGCTACTCTGTAAGAAACCCACTTGTGATTTGGTGATAGATTGATAGAAACCCACTTCTCCATCGTCTTTTTTATTGATTTTTGAAGATAGCTGTTTGAAGATTTGGAGATATTGATGTTGTAGATGGAATTTGGAAATAATTTACTGGGTTCTTCACAAAATCGGTTTTTTCTTCAATTTTCATGGAATATGGGGTCAAACCCTCTGCACACAGTGCCAACAACCAAACCAAAGGTAAGGAGACAAACATAGTTAGTAAAATCCATTTACCGAACCGAAAAAAAAAATCAAAAAACCCAATTCCAACACCCAATCACCACCATCAACATCATCACCAAACCCAGATTCGAATCGGATTTGTTGTTGGTGTGGTGTTTCTCAAACCCAACATCAAGCCAAGAAACAAAATCAAATAAACCCAATTCCAACACCAAACCACCATCATCACCGAACCAAACCTCAGAAACAAACCACCACCACTACCCCAAACCATACCCAAATCAGAAACCCTACAACCGAGATCGGCCACTGGTGAGAGAGAGAAGAGATGGGAAGAAAGAGAAAGGGACCTACGACGGTAAGTTATCGAGCGGCAGCGGTGGTTGTTGAAGTGGTGGTGACGCGAAGCTGAAGTTGAAGAAGAATAAAAGGTGGGTTGAAGAAGAGAAGATGTTATGGGTTTATAGGTTTAAATGTTTTTTTTTTGTTTTTTTTTTGTAATATTAATTTTTTAATTTATGTTAATATTTATTATTTTTTTTATTACTTTTCATATTATACAAATATTTTTTAAAAACAAATTATTTATTGTTTAGTGTTGAGACATGTGCAATTTAACACTTCATAAATAAAATAACAAAAATAACTTCTTGATCATTAACGTTGACTAACTTTTGATAGACGAAGGAATCTATTTAATATACTTTTCAAAAGTCAGAAAAATTTTTAATAAAAAAACAAATTCATTTAAAAAGTTGATCATTCAGAAAAAGATAGAGATTTAATTGATAATAACCCAAAAATCAATGCAGCAGTACTTCCTTTTATATATATAAATATCAATATACATGTGGTGCACAAACCTTTCTTTCTGGGTAAAAAATCAAAAGCAATATATTGATTAAGCACTTTTCCTAGAAAGTTAAAAACAAGGCACAATTTTTTTTTAAAAAATTACGCACGTTTCTTAAAAAATTTTATAAATTGAGAAGTTCCTTATACCATTGTGTATAATATTTCTCAAAAAAATATCAGTATATTACATGAAGACTATGAAGTAATAGTTGGATCAGTCCAAAAATTCATCCGATTTAATTTTCTTTAACAAAACATTATCCGGTGTCTGTCAGAGAAATAAATCGATGCTTCATCAAAAACAGCCCGGATTAAAAAAAAACGATCAGATGGCCAAAAATATATTCGAAATACTCTTTTGGAAGATTAATCTACATACGAGCAGAACAGAAGTCAGAGAAAATATGTATATTAAGTATGCACAAAATAATATGCATACAAATTAAAAGTATGAACAATCCCAAAATACTGCTATGATACCAATGTTGGATATCAAAGATCATCGCAGCGTAAAGGATACTGGGATTGTTACATACGATCGGTGTATAATTACAAGAAAAATACACTCAACTCACCATGTTATTTGCTGTAACTCGGAGAAGACCTGCAAAAGGAGAAACCGATGAAAAACTCTCTGTGTTCTTATCGCTCTGTAAAAATACGCTCAGAATGGGATGATTAAATTAATAGCATATTTTGATATTTATAGGGTCTAGACTCCTATCTGGATGAGATACTTTAAACTTAAATCATTATTTAAATTTAATATCTCTATTATCTATATCCATAATATCCAGCTTTTAACTGATGAGTTTGAATTCAATTTGAATTATCTCTATGATTCAAAATTCAACTTATCAGATTGTGGTATATTTATCTGGTCAATTAATTAAATTAATTACCAGACTCCATTTTTTACAACTTGAGCATATTTTCCAACACCTTTAAACCAAAGTAGTATTTGGTTCAACAGTAAAAATACCTCCAAACCCAACCTCATAATATTCTTAGATTATTTTTCTTTCATAATTTAAAATTCAGAACAAATAAAATCTCAAATAAATATATAAAAACGATACATAAATTACAAGAAAAACATTACTGGCAATAGTGATCGGAAGAGCAATTGGTGGCAATGATCTGAAAGAAAATGACAATGATAATTGACGGCTTATGTTATTAATGGAGACACTCAAAGATGAATATGGTTGTAATAAAATAGATCTATGTGAAATTAAACCTAAGATATAATTGTCTTTATGTTAAATCAATAGGGATAATTTAGTCTTTAAAAAGAGCAATTAAATTTGACAGCCGATTATTTCATAATCATTCTGGAAAAGTTACCCATATCTGCTTCTTAAAATTGTTGTCAAATCAACTCAGATTCTTAAATAATCATTTTTGGAAATTTTACTGAATATCGTTTTTATGCTAAAATTAGTAAATCATAAGATTTTAATACATAAGATTCATGATACATCAGATGCAAAATAGCTTCTCTAGCTCGATAGCTATAAATGAGATATTACGAAATTTCAAATAGAAACTTGGGATGTGTTTTTTAGTTAAAAAACAATTATAAAAAAATCGATTATTTTTTATAATATGCCTTTTTTGGGTTTATCCTAATCAAATCAGTAACTATTTTACATATAATAATGTAACATTTGCACGCACCTTAAACATATTTTTACCTCGGATCACCAAAAATATGTTTAACGTGCGTGCAATGATGCAAATATCATGATGAAAACGTTTTAGCTTCCATACAAATGAAATCGATTAATATTGAATGGGCAAATTTGTCTAACCGACACTATTTGTTAGACACTATTAAACGGTGAAATTGACTTAAAAGATGAAACTGTTATAATAGATGTGGCTTTTCCACCACTTGTGTAATACACACAATAAACTCCCACTAACCCACCATCTCTCTCTTTTACTTGTACTCCCACTTGTCAACTTGAGCCCACCCACTTGGTTTGTGATAATCACCATGCAGTAGCTGATTACTTCCCTCTTTGCCTATATATATAGTTCATGTTTCTTTGTAAAGGCTGATCACATAATATCAATAAAAGATTTCTTTGTCACACTCTCTCGTCTCTGTCTCTTCTCTCATCTCAGTTTCAAAATATTTCTTTGTTATTTTTTCTTAGTTTTACAACGCGTTATCAGAACGATTATAGACTAGGACTTCTAGAGAATGTTCTTGAGTGTTTTTAGCTTTGGTTTTGAATTTTTGATCGAGTACAGAAATTTCAGAGTGCTGAATCATTTTTCTGAGGATAACGTTGTGTTTCTATCAGAAATACGATTCCGACACCGTTGACCGCATCTGAAACGGAACTCAAACGAACCCTCTAGCTCCGGTCAAAGGTTGGTCAAACATGGAAAAAATTTCCAGATTTTTCTACAGTTTTTCCAAGGTTGAAGACGACACTGTAACGATTGCCACACCACGTCAGCGCCACGTTATAGCCACATTTGCACGCGTCGGTGCACGTCATCGCCACGTTAGCACGCATCAGTGTCACGTCCGCACGCATCAGCGAACAGTGGTGCCACGTCAGCGCTGCCACGTCAGCGTGTAATTTTCGCCCATTTTCCACCAAGTCGGACTTATTTTCAGTTATTTCGATCGTTCCGGATGCAACTGTGCCATCAGTTTCAGCTAATTTCACTTATAAGTATTGTTTTGACTTATTCATGCTTTATTAACTATGTTTTCGGGCACGATAGAATATCCAGAACCTAGAAATTTGAATCAGTATAATATGCATGCTTGATACTCATGAATAGCAATATTCAGAGAAATATACACATCTAATAGGATATTGTAAGCATCATAAAAATAATTTAAGATCCTAACGTATAATGAAATTGGAATAATATTTTATCCATTTCATACACATCCAATAGGATGCTCTGAATATCATAAAAAGGATTTAAGATCCTAACGTAAAAGATGACTTATGCCGACAACGAAACTTATATGTTATAGTTCTTGATTTATTTTTATGCACATATCAGGTGATCTCATGTCCATGTAAGGCGATCTTATAGCCCTGAAACCATTTATTTTTATGAACGTCGCAGGTGATCTCATGGCCCTGTAAGGTGATCTTATGACCCTGAAAGCATTTATTTTAATGCAATATATGAGACTGGCTTATGCTGTGTCTCCAGATAAATTGTTTAAATATTCGTATTATTTATTTACACGCAATATATGAGATCAACTAGACCTGCTAACCAGAATTTAAAGTTTCTGGAATTATGATATTTAAGTTGGTACGGTTTTGAAAACCGATGAAAAACCTGGAATTCTGGATTCAGTGTTATATACATGAATGTCATACTTCATTATTTAGAACATGAGGTTTCAAACACATTCAGAATATGACGTTATCTCATATATATGAAGTGATACGTTTACATGTCATTTATTTGAGAAAAAAAAAATTATCTACACATCCAATAGGATGTTGTGAGTATTATAAAAGAGATTTAAGATCCTAACGAATAAAGAAATTGGAAAGAATATTTTATCCATTCCATACACATCCAGCAGGATGTTGTGAGTATCATAAAAATGATTTAAGATTCTAATGTATCATTCATTTGAGAAAAAATATCTATACATCCAGTAGGATGTTGTGAGTATCATAAACGGATTTAAAATCATAATATCACGTATAATCAAATTGTAAAAGATATTTTATCCATTTTATACTTATTCCTGAAAGAGCAATATCAAGAGATTAAGTTTGGATATATTTATATTCATGAGATATTAAAACATACCCCAAAAGTGGATGTTTGTAAATGATAAGAGAAAAATGTTTACAGAATAAACCTATTAAAAGAAAAGAAAATAAAGGGGGAGAGATTATTATCATTTCAGATGAGAGATAAAATGACATTACACATAATGTCCATAAAATTCCCAGAAGGAAAATATATGTCTTGCCGAGAGTGTAACGACTCATACAGTTTTGCGGAGTCAGATATATTTTATGAATTTGACTTTTCTCTGAGCAAATGTTAATAATGGATCAGGTCTAACAGATCTGATAGAAAGCTCTGGAAGAGTCATGAAATTGTTATCAAAAAAATACTAAATCATGTATCAATGATACTTGATATTATTTAAGCAGAACATAAAAAAATATTCTTAATTCAAAGGCATATAAGGTTAATACAAAATCAGATCCAGCGGATCTAATTAAAGGCTCTAGAAGAGCCGCAATCTTATTACCAGATGGTATTAAATTGTGTATCAATGATACTTTATATCATTCAAGCAGAATATAAGGGAATCTGCTTAGTTTCAAAGACATAAGGGATATCATATTGAAACTATGAGTAATGAGAATGTTTAATATATATGCATTACTTCTCATGATTCGGGCCAGAAACTCATTATAGAAAAGTTACGTGCTTTATCATCTGGATTATATTATACTATACTATTATAAAAAGTGTAGATGTTTATGTAGTTATGAATCAAAAGTTCTCAGATCTAAAAATGTTTGTACTTTGGCGTGACCGTATTGGTCACCCAGGATC
The DNA here is from genome assembly GCA_033220585.1 of Dipteronia sinensis. NCBI lineage: Eukaryota > Viridiplantae > Streptophyta > Magnoliopsida > Sapindales > Sapindaceae > Dipteronia > Dipteronia sinensis. The sequence goes on along the minus strand of CM065641.1, from coordinate 49,400,653 downwards.
TACAATAATGCGTATAATTATTGAAAATTCTCATGGATATCTATTAAAGAACCAGAAGATTCTTTATTCAATGAGAACTTATATACTGCATGTTCACAGAGGAAACTAGCTGTAAAACCATCTTATTCTAAAAAGTTGGTTTTGAATCCTCATCATTCTTACAAAGAATTCAAGGGGATATATGTGGATATATTCATCCACCAAATGATCTCTTTCATTATTATATGGTTCTAATTGATACATTTACGAAATGATCACATGTTTGTTTATTATCAAACATCTTCATGTTATTTGCACCGATTATTAGTTTTTCATATATACTCATAATCAAAATGGATCAGGGGAATCACTTGTCAAACGTCTCCAGATAAATTACGAGAATTTCATTATTTCGATATAGTTACTAAATTCTATATGGGGACTTACTCATGGAAAAGTTTCTCTAGAAGAGAAAAGTAAATGAAAAGTTACTTATATACAAAATAGAGATACCGGTTCGGTTCTCTATATGTATGTGTGTGTCTTATTTCAATCTTCGTATCTCTCAAATACGAAAGATAATTGATCATCAGATGATTATTAACCTGTTACCTGGTATATTAAAGGTAACAAGATTTTATAAATTGCTATCTCATAAACCCCGGACGGGTGATTGTTTTTGAAGAACGATAAAAGAAAAATGCAACAAATAAATCATCTGATACATATCAATAAGCTTATGAACATTTTGAAATGTATTGTTATTAGGATCCTAAAAGTAAACAAAACTCGAGTTATAAATAAATCCACTTTCTCTAAATCAACTCTATAAGAGTCTGATATATCTAAAGAGACACAAGTCTATGAAATGACAAAAATCAATGAAATGGAAGAAATCTCAATAGAGATACAAGAATATAGAAATTGAGAGAAATTCTATAAATCATACAGAGTCTATGAAATGACTAAATCCATTGAAATGAAAGTAATCTCAATAGAGATACAAAAGTATAGAAATTGAGAAAATTTATATAAGTCATATGAGAGAAATGTGAAATCATAAGGAAACAATCATTGATAATGTATTTTTATACACAATAGCGCTATTAAAATTATAAATGATAATTATGATATTTATAATATCAATGATTGCAGACAAAATGCATGATTGGCCTATATGAAAGAAACATTTCAAGAAAAATTGACTTCATAAATCAAAAATAAAGTATTTAGATCAATAGTACTCCAGACACCTGGAGATGTCAAACTAGTTGGATATTAATGGATCTTTATACGGAAACGTAATGAGAAAAACGAGATCGTGAGATATGAGGCATGACTTATAGTGCGAGGTTTCTTACAGAAACTTGGTATTCACTACTGATTAATATGATTAAGTTGATAAATTTGGCTGCCTTTAAAGCCTTGAAATACGTCTTCTAGACGTAGTAATAATTTATCTCTATGATTCACTCAATGCAGATATTTATAAATACTGAAGGATTCAAAATGCTAAAAGCATGTAAATCGAGATCTCGTAATCTGTATTTGATGAACATACAAAAATCCTTATACGGATTAAAAACAATATGAACAGATGTTGTATAACCGTCTCAGTTAATATCCGATAAGATAAGGATATAATAATCATATTATATACTCACGTGTCTTCATAAAGAAATGAGAAAGAAAGTATTGTCTCGACGTGAAGATTGAACATAGATCAAATGAAATACTTGTCCATCAATTAGAATATGTTGAAAAGATTCCATATGGATATTACTCCACAAAGCAAATCTTCATTGATACTCCCTCCAATCATTTATGATGTTATTTCATTTCATGAAATAAACATCAGTGTGCTTCAGTTCAACAATCTAGAAGATTGCTTCAAAAGAACTTTTATCAAGGTAAGCGTCTCACTAGGGGAAGCATATCAGATTAAGAATATTAATCATTTTGGCATATGTGCATTGTGCTCTTTTTCCTTTCAATCAGGGTTTTATCCCACTGGATTTCCTGATAAGGTTTTAATGAGGCAATTCTCTAAGTACACCCAAAATGATTTGATCCATAAAGATTATCATAAATATTACATTGACCCAGTAGATCATCGTATATATGTTGTCTTGATCAAGAAAATCATTGTAAATATTACTTTGATCTTGCTAATCATCGTATATATGTTACCTTGATCCAGAAGATCATCATAAATATTACTTTGGTCCAACAGATCAATGAATACCTTTGCTCAGGTTTTTATCCCATTAGGTTTTCCCTAGCAAAGTATAAATGTGAGAACTGTTTTGAAGAAAACAATAAATCTGGACATATATACACTATACTCTTTTTCCCTTCGATCAGGTTTTATCTCACTAGAATTTTCTGATAAGGTTTTTAACGAGATAGTTTTGAGAATGTCCAGCACTACAGGATCCAAAGGATCATTGTATATATTGTTGCCAAGGTTTTGTGTCAATGGGTTTTTCCTAACAAATTAAAATACAAGTGATGGAAATTCAATGGAAAGTGTTATAATAGATGTGGCTTTCTCACCATTTATGTAATACACACAATAAACTCTCACCAACCCACCCAATTGCCTTGTGATCATCACCTTGCAGTAGCTGATTACTTTCCTTTTTAGGGATAAATATAGTTCTTGTTTCTTTGTAAAGGCCGATTACAAAATATCAATAAAAGCTTTCTCTCTTATTTCTCTCCTTTTATCTAAGTTTCAAAATATTTCTTTATTATTTATTCTTAGTTTTACATCAGAAATGCGTTTTCTTTAATTTTTCTTCATTTTTTTTTAAATTTTAGTTGTTTATTTATTTTAATTTTGTTTATATTTTAAATTTTTATATAAAGGTATTTTAGAAATTTAATCAGTCAAAATTAGCCAACTTAACAGACTAATCACGTAATTTGGATAAAAGGGTGTTAGTGTAGAATAAATAAATTATTTTAGGGATATTATTATCTTACATCCCAGTTATGAGGTATTATGAGATATTAGACGTTTTACTATATCTTATTTTGGTATTAGTCTTTTTCAACTCTCTCTCAAAGTCTATTAACATTTTTGGTCAAAATACTGTTTTACCCTTCTATTAAATATTAAAAATAAAAAAAACCTTTAAAAATAAATACAAATAAAAACAGAATTTAATTATTCATAGGATGAGATCTAGTGTCCAGATCGGATCTCAACCGTCTATTTCATGAGATGTACAGTTAAAATCCAATCTGGATCTCCACCAAACCAGATCCATAATCCTTCAAACCTTTCCATTTGTGTTTCCACAAACCACCATCACCGCCCTCTGCGCCTTCCCAAAACACAAACACCTTTCCAAACCAATTATTTCAACTTCTTCGACTATAAAAAAAAATTGAAAAAGGCAAACAAAAATCCAGATCCCGGGCAAATCTGACTGAAAAAATTGAAAAAAAGTAAACAAAAATCGATCTGAAAAACTTGAATAAAAACAAACAAAAATCCGACGAAAAAATCACCACCAGATCTAGGCCAAAAATCCAGCCGCAATCTCCAAACAAAATACCCCAACAACCCATAAAAGTCACCCAAACACAGACTCCACCTCCAAAATCCAGTCACAACCCTAAATTGAAATCCAGTCACCTCCCCGTGCCATTGCCATCGCCGGAAAGGTCTCGCCGAAATCCAGTCACCTCCCTGTTTTGAAATCCAAAATCAGGTCTGGAAAGGTCTCCATCGCCGGCGCTGCAGCTGAGAAGAGGTTCCGGTTTGTTCGAGTTGAACAGGTCGGACAGCTGGAAAGGCGCCGCTGCAGCAAGGCCAGGTCGACAATGTCGGGGAGGGCGCCGGAATGCGCGACACCAAGGGCTGATGACGGAAAGGTCCGGCGACAGCAAGAATGGGTCAGATTTGATGGATCGAAGTGGATCGGCCAAGATCGGAGGGCTGCCGAAGTCTGCCGGAAAAAGAGAAGAGGAGAAAGGCGGGGAGAAAGAAGAAAACCAGGGAGAGAGAGATTGGTGGAGGAGAAAGAAGAGAAAGAAAATTAATCGAGGAGGGAGAGAGAGATCGACGAAGGAAGTAGAAGAGAGAACAGAGAGAAATATAATTAAAAAAATTTGAAAGTGTTGTTTTTAATTTTTTAATATCTTTTAATAATTATTTAATATACCTTGTTGAGTTAAGAGTGTACCCTTGCTTACTTAACGGATTATTCCGTTTATTGACGAAATGGTAACGGTAGGGTGTTGATTGATAATTAATTTCAATTACAATGTTGAAAATGGTCAATATCAAAATAAGATGTTGCAAAACGTCTAATATCTCATAAGTAAAGGTGAAAAATAATAATATTCTATTATTTTTTCTAGGTGTTTTAACCCCAAACCTCAAGGGGTGTGCATAATTTCCCCTCTCATTTATTGTGCGACCCAATTAATTAAAGGGGCAAATTGCACTGAACCCCTTGAGGTTTGAGCAAGTTACACTTAAATGGAAAAGTTTATTTATTATATACTAACACTTCCAAAACATAAAGTTGACTTTAAAAATACCTAAAATACCCCTAGTTATATTATTTTATACTTTATTTTTTTATCCTTTAACCAAAAACTTTATAAAATTTAATAAAAACAAAAAAATTAAATAAAAAATATGATTCATTAAAATAAAAAAATAAATATTCTAAAAAAATATTAAAAAAAATATAAAAATAAATAAATTTGGATATTTAGAACTGTTCTTGTCTATATTAATGGATATCCTTTAAAGAATTAATGTTTAAATTTTTTTCATTTATTTATTTATTTATTTTTTCAAACTATTTATTTATTTAATTTTTTAAAACTATTTATGTATTTAATTTTTTAAATTATTTATTTATTTAATTTTTAAAACGATTTATTTATTTATTTTTTAAAACGATTTATTTATTTATTTTTTAAAACTATTTATTTATTTAATTTTTTAAACTATTTATTTATTTAATGAATCATATTTTTTATTTAATTTTTTAATTTTTATTAAAGTTTATAAAGTTTTTAGTTAAAAGATAAAAAAAATAAATGATAAAATAATATAACTAGGGGCATTTTAGATATTTTTAAAATCAAATTTAAGTTTTGGAGGTGTTAGTGTATAATAAAAAAACTTTTCCATCTAAATATAATTTGTCCAAACCTCAGGAGGTTTCGTGTAATGTGCCCTTAATTAAAATCCATGCATATATGGATAATGGATTCCTATATTTTGTGATCAGGTCGTATATACATATATGATAGTATGACACATACCGTATTTCTCTTCTGAGTAATGTTTGTTCTTTATATTAAAAAATAATAATAATAATAATAATAATGTTCGGGATAGCGACTTCATCAATTGGATGTGATATGCGGTCTTTTTACTAAGAATGTAAATAAATAAAGGTCAAAAATAAAAGCTAAAAAACCACGTGTTATAATCTGTGGGTCAGTACCTTGGCCATTATTCATTGACAAATACATTCAATTAATACCATTCAAAAATGTACAGTTTGATTGATGTGAGAGCATGATTTGATTGGTGTCTGTTTTTATATATTGAAAATGTCAAAGTTCCAAATAACATAAAAATTGAAACAGTCATGATAAGATCGAATGATTGATAATTATCTAAAACATAAAACTATAATAAAAAAATAAAAAATAATATTATACTTCATATAATATATTTATTATGAATTATTAATATCATATCACCCAGTCGTATATAACTTTTATGATTTATATGATATTGATAATTTATATACCATATTAATTTAAAAATAAAATTAGATAAAAAAATTTAAAAAACCTAATATTAGTCCAAAATCATATTTCACTTAGGTCTACCAACATTTACCACTCAATTAAGACCTATCGGTTATGATCTAATGATTCAAAATAAAAAAAGAATTTTTCTTTTTAAACAATAATAACAATATGAATAGGAATTTATGATAGAAGGCACGAAGTATCTTACAGGTCTGAGGTCCCTATATATTAATTGTAGGAATTAAATTATGCTAATTATAGTAGGATTGTGATTTGTAATGTTAATCATGTTAGATTTCATAATACAATTCAAGTTAGAACAAGTCATGAGTTAGGATCTTTTTTGGTGTTAGTTTTTCTCTAGCTTATTATAATTATTTAAAAAATTATTTAGGTTGAATCAAACACTTGCCTAAATAAGATTCTTAGCTGTTATTTAGATCAGGAAAAGACTAAAAAAAACAAGAATATGAGAGAATTTTACTCCGATATGAATACTAATGGGATTTTGAATATGTTATTAGATTCGTATAATTGTCAAGTTCAATTATTTCAACACAACATAAAAAAAAAATAAAAAAAGGTTGAAATGGTACTACTGTGACAAAAAAGATATTAAAGGTGGAAAGACCATTTAGGCAGAAAAAATTATTCTTCAATTCCTTGTGGTTTTTTTTTTTTTTTTTTTTTTACCGAATTACAACTATTATCGCGATTCAGAGAGATTAGACTTTACAATTACAACTCAGAACTACAACTCTCATATTCGAAGAGATGACTACTTTCACTTTTGGGAGATAACTCCCCCCATTTTTAGGATTTTATGACTAAAGGTGGGATAAATATTTACAACTACCAAGACTTGAACCTTAGTGGGATTATTCTTCCTTGTGTTTTAAATCTTTAATATAAATGGATATCCAATATGGATATATATATATATATATATATATATAATCATTTTCTCAGTGCGCACTTATATAAAATACATCATTACATTGTATGTAGGCCATAGATTACAGATAAACACTGACAAATGCATACAGACTGGGTCAAAGCAATTGAATTTAATGGTCCACACGCAACGCACTGAGGTGAAAATTTTCCTACATATATATATATATATAGTCATTTTCTCCCCAGGACGCACTGATATAAAATATATCAGTGCATTGCATATGAGCCACATATTATGAATAAGCACTGACTAGGTCAAAGTTATTGAATCTAATGGTACACATACAAGACACTGATAAATATTTATTATTTATCAGTGCTCACATATGAGAAAAATATATGTATATATATAAATATATATATATATAAATTAATTTTTACAAGTAGCATTAGAGATTTAATTTTCAATCCCACATCAAGTTGTCTTAAAAAATTAAAAAAAAATAAAATAATTGAAGTATGGAAACGATAATTAATTGTTTTTTGTGGTCTTTTAAATGAGAACCGACTATTATATCATCTTCAACCCATACAATATTTATATCTCTAAAATATAGTTTCAAAATAGAATATTCTCTCCAGATTTCATCTTTAATTTGTTTTTCAATCCAATCACACTATTTATCCTTATCTCTATATTTATTTCTATTTATATGTTCAAATAATTTATATTTTCATTATTAATTTTTACTTTCTTCAATAAATTATTTTTATAAAATTTTATTTTTCAACTAAATTTTAACAAATATTGTTTTAATAACATTTTTAATCTTTATTTACTTTTAGAAAAATATAATATTTATATTCTCCTTTATGTTTTTATCTATTTTTTATCAAAGAATTTTCTACATGAACGTGAAGCGATTCGACGTGAACGTGAGAGAATAAATTATGATGATAAATTTGGATTCCATGAAAAAAATCTCGATGAACATGAATTCATTTCGAATGAAGACGATTGAAATTATTTAAAAAAAACACTCACAATTCCTAAATACAAGGTGGATCATTTTTAGGTAGATATGAAAGTCATTTGGACGACCTTCCGAAATATTAAGGGCTAAAATTGAAACTAACCATATAATTAGTGGATTTTTTTTTTATTTTTACCCAGCATTACTGTTTTGATTGTTATAACCAAACTTTCCACTGATGAGAGAAAAATATCCTTAATATTTTTGAAATAAAAATATTTGTTAAAAAAAATACTTTTTATTTTTTTTATTGGAGGTCGGTGAGACCTCACAGTGAGATCTTGCTGACCTCCAATGGAGGTGGGCCTCCAATCTAAAAAAAATGAAGAAGAAGGTGGAAGAGGAAGACAAATAAGAAGAAGAAAGAGGATGAGGTAGAAGAAGAAGAAGAAGAATTTCATATCTAGAAATGTTTTTCAGATTAAACACACTAGTGTTCAATTAAACACACCAGTCTTCTTCAATTAAGCACACCGGTCTTCAATTAAACACATCAGTTTTCTTCAATTAAACACACCATCATTGTGGTGTGTTTAATTGAAGAAGACTGGTGTGTTTAGTTTGGAATTGTTTTCCAGATATAGAATTTTTTTTTCCAAATCTAGAATTCTTCATCTTCTTCTTCCCCCTTCATCATCATCATCATCATCATCATCTTCTCCCAGTTTTTCTAAAAAAAATTTGGTGTGGCAAGTGACCTCCATTGGAGGTCCCGGACCTGCATCGAAGGTCGACCGATTCTCTAGTGGAGGTCACGCAGACTTCCAATGGAGGTTGCAACCTCCATTAAAGGTGCTCCAATAATTTAAACAAAATTTAAAAAAAGTTTTTTTTAAAAAGAAAATTAGTTTACAAAAATAAAAATAAATAGAAAAATCAAGGGTAAATTTGTCTCTTCAGTGAAAAGTTTGGTAAAAATAATAAAAACACTAATTCCGGATATAAATAGAAACCTCATTAAATTTTTAGTTAAACTAGTGCTATTTCCTTAAATAGTAATATGTTACGTTGCTATTATTTATGTTTTTTTTGTTAGAGTGATACTATTGGCACCCTTACTACTGAATTATTTATGCCCAACCTTTTAAAATTTTGATTTAATTTTATAAAACTAAATTGTTTTGTTAATATTTTTTGATTTATTTTCATGATTACCTTTTAAATATTTTTCAAACCTAATAGACTCCATATCTTTTTCAGAAAATAAAAATACACTTCATCTCTAATCTTTATATATAGTGTTCTTACATTCATTCTCAAGATTTGTTTTGTGTTCTTGTTTCATGGTGAAACCATCCTTATTAAATGCAGTTTTTTTTTTGTAGTCGATTGGATTGTTGGTGGTAGATTGTGCTTTGTGAGTGTGATATTAACCGTCTCATGATTTTTTTGAGCGATTGAGTTATGATTTTGGTTTGGTTTTGTTTCGTCAGAGATAATGTTTTCTTTGTTACGATTCTTGGTGCGATTTCATTTTTTTTTTGTAAATAACATTAACTTTGAAAGTTCCAGAATAAAATATACAAAAGAATTGATACAAATCATAGAATGAATAAAAGATCCGAAAGAAAATAAACCGAGAGAAAAAAATAGCAAACATGGATCTGGAATTTGAAAAGAAAAACAAAACAAACATGTGAAACAATAAAATAAAAAAATACTAAAAATGGGAAACATTAGATCGAGATCTGAAAGAAAATATAAACAAAAATAATAAACATTCAATGTTTTGAAATAATCTATGTCATTAGGGATATAAAATAAGGAAAGTAGATGGTTTTATTAGTTTTATTTTGCACAGTATTTGTTTTAATAAAAATTGTATGTCTCTTTAAGTAATTTGATAAAAGAATATTAAATAATTTAAAAAATGGTGTATAACTGTTCCAATAGAACCACTTTTTTTGTTATTTGTTTTCTTTTTGCTATCCATATTTTAATATGTTTATGTTATTGTAATTTTCATTTGGAAGTTTTAATATCTTTATTTTGTTGTTAACTTATATTAATTAATAAGCAAATAATATAGAGTACGGTAAGAATAATTAAATTTTGATAAATAAAAAATTATTTTAAAAAATAATATTATTAAATATTCAATATTAGTCTCATTTTAAAGATCTAGATAAGACATTTTTAATAGTATAATTTTATGATGATAAAAGTTATAAATTAAAACTTATTATATATTAGGCTAACTTACACTAATGTCCACTGAATTATACTCGAATTTGCACCTTACCCCATATATATTTTTTTCGCCATTAAACCTCCTAAACTTTCTTAAATTGGCAATAACTAACGGAATAGTAACGATATCCGTTTTTCTGTCATGGAAAATTGCACTAAGTTCCCCTTATTATATACATAATTGCATCAAACTGGAAAAATATAGTAATACGACTTAAATACCCCTCTGACTAAATTTTAAAAATAAAAATTTAAAATTTATTTAAATTATCTTTTTTATTTCAATATCCCTAAATATCACTTGTTCATTTACAATAACTAGGGTATTAATAATGTCGAAAACAAAAATAAATAAAATTAAATAATAATAAAACAATAATAATGAAACAATAATAATGATAATAATAATAAAATGATATAATAATAAAATAATAATGATAATAGGAATAATAATAATAATAATAATAATAATAATAATATAAACATATAATAATAGTAATATTGTTTTTAATTCACAAATCCCCGACCCACGGGTTTGGGGATCCAGATTGGATGGTGAATCAAAATCTGCTCACTCTACCGTCATTTGAGAAGGATGTTGGAGATCCTGGATCTCCATACCCATCAATTTCTTATATGTGATTTTTTAATGTTCTTACAATTTTATTATTATTATTATTATTATTATTATTTGGTAATTTGATCACCACCATGAATATTTGAGATGGATGGTAGAGATCAATCTAAATATCTACCTAATTGTTTTTTTAAATAATTTATTATTTTTATACTACTATTATTATTTTTATATTATTATTACTATTATTATTATTATTATTATTATTATTATTATTATTATTATTATTATCATTATTAGTATTCTATTATTATTATTATTTTTTACAGTATTAATAACCTTGTTATTATAAATGAACAAGTGATATTTAGGGATATTTAAATAAAAAATACAATTTAAATGATAATTTCCTTAAATAATTTAAATTTTCATCCGAGTTTTATATTTAGGGATATTTAAATAAAAAAATAATTTAAATAATTGTTAAATCAATTTAATTTTTCATTTATCTATTTATTTAATTTTCTTTATCAAAAAGTTCAGAATTTTATCATTAATTAACCATTATTTCAACTTTAAATTTAAATTTTTGTTTTTAAATTTGATTTTAAAATTCGGCCAGAGAGGTATTTAATTCGTATTATTATATTTTTCCGGTTTGATGCAATTATGTATATAATAAGGGGAACTTCGTGCAATTTGCCTTGACAGAAAAATGGACAACGTTACTATTCTGTCAGCTATTGCCAATTTATGAAAGTTCAAGGGGTTTAACAGTGAAAAAAAAGTATAGAGGGTAAGGTTCAAATTCGGGCATAGTTCAGGGGGCATCAATGCCAATTAGCATATATATTAATTGAATTTAATTAAAAAGGAAACTATGGATATTGGGGTAAAATTCGTAATAGAAAATGTTGAAAAGTGGATTTAAAGTTTCAAATTTGGTACTTTAAATTTAGAGTACCAATGAATGAAACTCTAAAAGAATTTAATGGGAATAGAAAAATAGAGTATGGTTGGCGTTCATGGTACTTTATTTTGAAGTTTATACTCTATTTTAGAGTACCATTGGAGATGCTCTTATACCCACATGGGTATGATAGCAACGATTTTTTGGAACAACTCAAGATCAGTTTTGAGTTAATTTTGAAAATAACTATTGTTAGGATTTTGTGTTATGTTGGCATTATTCTATATCAAAACGACATTTCCTTTGTATTATTTATTTGTCTAGGATTCACGGTTTATCAAGCTTCAAGGAAGTTGTACAACTTTTCAAGCAAAGTGAAGCTTTTAAGAGGAGAAAGCGTTATTATCTACAAAGGTATTTTAAGACCTCTATCCTCTTGCAAGACGTTAAGGCACACACACATTGCATTCATATGTGTCCATGCATCATTGTGCTCAATTGGTATAACATATTCACACACATAATATTGAATGCTCATACATTAGACTTAAATTGACAAATTGTGTAAATTGCATGTTCTATGACTATATCTAGGAAATGACATTCTTGTGTGTTCATGTATTTGTTTGTTTATGTTTTATGGAATTCAGACTTGAATTTGATCTTCTATTATTTCTTATTGAGTTCCGGTCATTTTGGTTAGTCATTCATTAGTTTTCAAGTTATGAGTAAAAAGTTACGGGACTTTCCTGTCACTTACCATGCATTGTCTTCGTCTTCGTGTATCGAGTCGAATTCTTTTTTTATGGTTAAAGTTTCATAGTCTTCCATATGCGTGAGAGAGTCCCAGTTTGTAATATGAAAATGGATTCTAAATCAGAGTTCGGAGGCCGGAGAACGGTCGAAGAACGAGAAGGAGCACGAGGGAGGAAGTAAATGGCCAAATGCCATTTGCCACCCATCCCGGAGAAGGTCCGTGACCATCTCTGGGAGGAGAGCCTCCTGCCCCCGAGAGGGCCACGCGTTTCCTCAGGGAGCTGAGATGGCACGTGACCATTGGCTGCCCAAAGCCCCTCTCTTTCCCTCTCATTTAAATATCTCTTTCCCTCTCATTTTCGAATTTGAAGAAGATGTAGTGCAGAAACATTTCTAGATTTTTCTCTCAACTTTGAATCACCATATCTCTCTCATTTCTTATCCGATTTGAGTGATTCAAGTTGGAGAGGTTTTGTCTTGAAGTCCTCAATCATCTCTAAGCAATCTTGAAGTCTTTTGTTCAAGTAGTTTGGTGGTTCTACACCAGTTTCATGACTGCACGCGAATTAACAAGGTAATTGATTATCTTTTGTGATTTACACTTTTAAATGTTCAATTACCTTTTGTCTTCTTCCTATTTTCATGTATGTGACTTGAAAAAATGTTGATGAGTGATAGAACTTCAATTAAAAGCTAGATTTTTCTAATTAGAGACTTGATTGTGATATAGGTTTTCTTAAATCTAGTTTTTCACATGTTTGTGAGTTGTATTGTGACTAGCTTATTATCTAGGGTTATTTGTGCTTTGATTGACTTTATTTTCATGATTAATAGCCTTTTCATATGAAAGGACTCTTTAGTTAAATATATCTAGAATTAGAACATTTGATTTTATATTTAAAGTCTATTAGGATTTAATTGATTATTTTGTGAATATATGCTCTAAATGATTGCTAGAGATTTGATTGATCATATCTTGTGTTGCTAGCATTTTTGTTTTAGGTCTAAAGTCTTGGATATGTGCTTCATGAACATGTTTATTTCAAGCTTTAGTGACATGAATAAAATCTAGGATTAAAGCGTGTTTTTGAAAATTTGGCATGCTCTAGGTTTTTGTTCATGTATAAGATCTAGACAATCTTGTTTTATGAACTTTGCTGCCTATGTCTAGATCTTCATGGAATGTACCTAATCCATACATTTCAGATGCTCATGCATCATTTTGTGTGGTGTCATCTTTGGATTATAAATTAGAAAAATATACTTTGTGTGCTCATTGATTATTTCTAGTTGATCATATATTCTATGATGCATGTGTTTGAATCATTTGCATTACACTTAGGTCATTTGCCTTGCAAAAGGTGGAAGTCTTCGCTAGGAGTGTGAGGCTTCGGATAGTCAAGCAATGAGTCTTGGTTAGGACAAGTAGTCCGGATAATCAAGCAAGAAGTCATGACTAGGATCAGGGAGATCCGGATAGTTAAGCAATGGAGACTTTCTAGAGGCAAGAGTGCCTTGGATAGAAAGTAGACTATATTATTGGTAGACCCAGGATATTGAGTCGACATGTTGATCACTCTTGAGGAATAGAGAGTGTGTCAATTGTTGATCACTCTTGAGGAATTTCCAACCTCTCAATGGTGTTGTGTAGAAGTGGAGTCCAATAGAGAGTGTGTCATTTGTTGATCACTCTTGAGGAATTTCCAATCTACCAATAGGGATTGGGTAGATGTAGAGTCCAATATGGAGTGTGTCATTTGTTGCTAACTTTTGAGGAATGTCTTATCTACTTTCCAACAGACTCAAGAACCTAACATACTTGCATTTATTGTATGACTAAATGCTTTGTCTCAATCACATGAATATATGCTAAGTATATTTTAAATACATTGTGAGCATATTTGCTGATTCATTGTGATTGTTTGTGATAGCTAGGATTGTTGTTATTGATAACATTTAGCTAAGTCTCTATGCTTTGCATTTAGACATGATTGTGTATGCCTCATTGATTGCATTTGTTGATTGCATATTTATTGCCCTTGTTATATTTTGTGACAACTTGTGTTGATTGGACTTTATTTTGACAATTACATTGCTAGAAACCCTTTGCATCTAATTGAGTCATTAATTATGGGTATGTAGGCATTGTTTGATAACTAGGTTGTTAATTTGCATTATAACACATAGTTAAGCATTTTGTGTGTGGTCTTACACATTAATGCATTTGAACATATTGTCTCACATTCACTTAGACCTTATACTCTTCATTGAGTCAAAGTCTTGTAGCTTCTGGGTGAAGTTGCACAAGCATTGAAGTCTTGCAACCAAAGGTTGGTTGGCAAACATTGGTTGCCAAGAGCCACTGTAAAAGGCCTGTGGGTTGATTAGGAGGTGCTCACGCCAAGAGTAGTGGATCAGGGGATATCACTAGGGATTGAACCAAGAGTGGTGAGTGGTAGTGTCCATAGCCTAAGGTTATTGGGAGTGAGAGTCCGAGTATCACTCGAGGGTGTAATTTTTTTTTTCATATAGTGGATTTCTATGGCTCAAGTGGCTAGCGTAACTAGTCCCGTGGTTTTTCCCGTTTGGAGGGGTTCCTCGTAAAAATCAAGTGTTCCTTATTTTTTCGCACTTTACTTGATTTTTATTGTTTGATTGTTTGGGTTAATTGTGTTTAATATTGACTAATCGAAAAACTGGTAATAATCGATTAACAACCCATTCGCCCCCTCTAGGTTGTTTAGACACACACTTGAGTTGTATTTTTAGTATCCTATTTGAATACAAACGTTCTCGGTCTTATAATCATAGGGAAGCTATCGCAGAAATGTCAAAAAACAAGACAACTGGTACAAGCTGAAAGACCAAAGCTTCGTAGGTGCCAACACACCCTAGAGATATCAGGGTTAGTCGCCAGGTGGAGGACGAGACTGATGTTAAAGCCGAGCAGATAGAGGCTTGAATGAAATTTTCAATGAAGTGGGTAGACGCGTATGATTTTAAGCCAAACATGGCTGATGCGAACAAACTGCATCGACACATGGGCAGGTTCGACCTGGGTCCTAACATTAATTAGCTCTATTCTGGTGGGGATAGGGCTGTTTGGAATCCTTTGCTTGGGGAGGTCGCCATTTATGGGGATACATTGAGTTGTGGAGTTACTCCCCCCTTTCAACCTTTCATCGTGTGCTTTCTTGTGGAGGCTCAACTTGCTCCTGCACAACTCACGCTGAACAGTTATCGGATATTAATGTGCTTATGGCACATGTGGCAAAGGTTAAACTTGCCCGCCCCTATTCCTCATGAAATCAGACACCTGTATACTCTTAGACAATCCGGTCAGACCGGCACGTACTTTCTGTTGTCTACTTCTCCCGACCATTGGATCCTTGACGGTGTTACAGTCGAAAAGAGCGTTTAGATTACCTCTGAGGAAAAAAATTAGAGACTTTCTCTAAGGCTTCCCATCTTCAAACAAATATTAGAAGAATTACTGGTTCTTCGTTGAGGGACGCTGGGGTCAGTCTGTTGTAGTTGAGCTAGAAAAACTCTTAGTAAGATGTAGGGTTCCTCGGTTTTTCACCTCCCCAAAAGTTTGGGTCAGAACGCCCTCATCTTTGACTAACCATGACTTGGTCAATCTTACTAGTGCTATTGTCTGATCTCTAGACAAGAGAGGTAAACCTTACCTCTTTGATGAGGAAAACATGATCAGAGCTGGGTTATTTCCTAGATTATCTGCTAATCTCAAGCGATGTATCTCCTCTGCCATATCTTTTTATCTTTATTAGTTGAGCACCTATTCTTAGTTTTGTATTTTTTCTAGTGTCTAGGGTGGATGTGGTTTGCGACGTGCAAGCATGTAAGGCTAAGGCTATTGTTGAGGCTAGCTACAGGGATGCTGTTGGTTAAACTGGGAGTGGGGTTGCGCCCCCATAGGACTATGAAAGTAGTGAAGATGGGGACGCTTCTGATAATGAGGTTGCTGATGAGGCTACCCCTTTCTGATGGTAGAGTGCACCGAGTGCTCCCACTATTGACCCCTGGAAAAGGAAAGGTTGGTGAATCCTCTTCCCAGACCAACGCTTTTGGTGTCTGATCGTTTCTCAAGGGTGCCCCTACCCCGTTGGGTAGAAAGCCGAGGTTGAAGATCCTGTTGCTGACCTCGACCCCCAAGCTAGGCATTCGACAAAGAGAAAAATGTCCAGCCCTCCGCTACAACCCGCTCTCAAGGTCTCACAGATAGTCACATTCATTGATTCTTTCTTAAATGAAGAAACTACTGATGACTAAGGGTTTTTAGGCTAACGCATCCGCTCCTCTTCCTGAGGTTCATGGCGAACAAGTTAGGGAGAATGTTCCAACACAGCTTATGCCGATGATTCTGCTGGTGAAAGAGGTGCTGAGAGAACTTACCCCACTCCCCTTGTTTCTGAACTGTTTCCTCCTACTGCAAGACCTCATATCGGGTAGCTACTTCTTTGGGTGCAATGCTAGGCACAACCTCTAACATTAAGAGAACAATCCATTTTTTCGACCCCCATTCGGTAACGGCCGACTCGAGCACCTCCTTTAGTAGACCTGGTGGAATCCCTGCTCCTCATGACATGCCAAGGGCCATGGCGTCCAGGTAAGCCTATATTGGGGAGGACCACTAGAGCTGCTTCAAAGTCGAATACTTCTCCCAAAGGCTTGACAACTTCTACAACAGCAGCGCTTGTGTAAGTTATTCCATCATTTCTCTTTTCTGGTTGAGTCCCTTGATTCCTTATCTCTGATAGACTCTAAACTTTGTGTAGATGATTTCTGAGTTGGCCGATGCTTATCGCATGAATTATGCTAGGGCCAAAAAAATCATGCATTTAGAGGCGCCAAAGAGAGTGAGGAAGATCAGGCTCGAATTGAGCTAGAGTGCAAGAAGAAGGTTGAAGTAAACTAGGAGTTTATGGACAAATACTTCACCGCTTAACTTGAGGCTGAGTAAAGGGCTTTGATTGCTGAAGAAGAGCCCAAGTCCGCCAAAGATCTCATGGCTTCGGCGCATAAATTCATGCTTCAGACCAAGCGGAAAGCTAAAGAGGCCAAACTAGCTTATGAGCGGTTGGCCGAGTATTTGAGATGCAAATCAGTTAGCATTGAAGCATTGTCAAAGGAAGCCAAGTTGAAGCTAGAAGTTTAAGCTGTGGACCATTTCAAAAGGTATCTAGACTATGATGCTCTCCTTCTTTGTGAATTTCAGTGGGGAATGGTTTCCGCCGGGGAGTTATTCAAGGTCTGGAATATGGCGATCGAGAAAGCCAGGACAATAGGAACCTATTGATAAGAAAGCATGTGGATAAGTCCCTGGTGGTTCTTCAGGCTCAGAAGAAGTAGTGGCGCTACTGCAGAAGTATGGGCAAAGAGCCTCATCCCTTGCACCTTGAGGTTTCCACCAATAGAGCACTCTGCTAGTTCGATCTTCTTCCTATGATGTTGTGGGGGGTGGAGGATCTTTGTTATCCAAACTCTTGACAAACACAATCTTGCTTGAGGATGAGATCTCCTTGTCATCTTCATAGCCAAGACCTTTCTTATCACTTGGCCTCTTGCCAACTCCCAACATGTGGTCAAGTTTATTCGTGCTTGAAGTCATCTTAGCAATGATCTCTCTAGCTTCTTCAAGCTCCTTTTCCATCAATTCCTCATTCCTTTTGGCTATCTTCACTTCTTTATTTAATTGAGTAGCTTCGGTGGATAGCTTGAGATTCTCTCCTTTTAGCCTTTGAATCTCTTTCTTCATCTTCAATCTTGAGCTTTGAAAATGCTCAATGAAGCCTTCAAGATCCATTCCTCCTACATCCATATTTGTTGAATGGGATGAAGAGTCACCATCGCTAGAGTCATCTTCACTTTGTTTCTCTACCTCTTCATCATCTATTGCTTCCTTACTCTTGAGAGAAGATGCGAAGGCAATAAAGTTTGCCACATGATCCTCATCATCTGAGGATTCTTCTTCTTCTTCCAAGTCATCACCATCGGTCCACGTGGCGGCCATGGCCTTTCCTTTCTTCTTGTTTTTCAAATTTCCACAATCCGTGGAGATGTGTCCGAAACCTCCACATTCGAAGCATTGAATCCCTTTTCTTGTGGGCTTGTCTTCACTTGACTCAAACTTCTTGAAAAGAGTCTTCTTCTTTATTTCCTTTCCTTTGGATCCAAATCCCCTCTTCTCAAAATTGATGAACTTCTTGAATCTTTTCACCATGAGGGCCATTTCTTCATCTGAGTCTTCTTCTTCCTTCTTAACCTTAGAAGTCTTCAGAGCAATACTCTTTTGCTTCTTTTGAGGTGTAGGTGTGGGAGTCCATCTAGACTCATATGCTAGAAGCCTTCCAATAACTTCACTTGGCTTCATATTCTTGTAGTCACTATTCTCCTCAAGAGCCGTCACTTTTGACTCAAATCTTGCTGGAAGCGACCTCATAATTTTTTGCTTGATCTTCCTATCCGAATAGGGATCACCAAGTTGATAGCTCTGATTGACTATGTCCATCAACTTCACTTGAAAGTCGTTGAAGCACTCATCCTCCTCCATCCTAATTTGCTCGAATTGTGTTTAGAGGACTTGAAGCTTGGAGTCCTTGACCACCTCGGTTCCTTCATGGGCCGTCTCTAGAATCTCCCATGCCTCTTTTGTAATTATCATAGTTTGGATCAATTTGTACTGATTGTCATCCATTGCACAAAGAATAGCATGCATAGCCTTGTTGTTCCACTTGGATGCTTCAAACTCTTGAGTTGACCATTCCGACTTTGGCTTGGGAACTACACTTTCGTCTTCAAGAGTCTTTTCTGGAAGAGTGTAGCCATCTTCAATTGCCATCCATGCTCGGTCATTTATTTGGCAAATGTAAGACTCCATCTTGCCTTTCCAAGAGGCATAGTTTACTCCGGTGAGCAAATGGGGTCTTGTGCTAGAGGCTCCCTCATTACCACTTCCGTTCCCACTCATAGTGTTTGGGTATGAATGAGATGAATGTTTATGATGTAACAAACACAAACAAAATTCAAGACACACAAAGAGCAAGGATCACCTAAGTGTATCTAGGAACCCGCTCTGATACCAATTGAAAATACACAAAGTGTGTCTAATACAACCTAGAGGGGGTGAATAGGTTTTAGTTGATTTATTACCAACTTTTCAACTTAATCAATTTTAATAATCCTACTCCATATTAGCAATCAATCAATCCAATATAAATATGCGGAAAACAATAAAAACACAAGGATTGATTTACGTGAGAAACCCTCCAACTGGGCAAAACTCACGTGCTATCCTTCTAGCCACATACGGTCCTCAAATCCACTATTTGAACGAAAGTTTACAACCTAGGTTGACCTCAAGTCACACCTACTTGGTCGCTAACCCTTTCACTCTACCCAACGGGCCTTTAATAGTGATTCTTGACCACAAGCTTGTGCACTAACCCACTTAGTCACAAAGCTTAACAATCAATGAAGAGGTTAAACAACCTATGTGAATATGTAAAAGATATTCAAACATGCAATTAATGCTAGGCAACAATAAATGCTTATCTAAGGATTTAAAGATGTCAATAAATGCAAATCCTAGATATCAATATCTAAATGCAAATGCATGAAGATTTAGCTAGAAGGGTAAAATCATCCTAAATGCTAGCTATTAATGAACAAAGCTCTCAACCAACAAACAACAACTCAATCATGTTATAAATGCCAATAAACATAAAGATATGCAATAAAATCACATAAAAGAGCTAACCCTAGGCAAACAAGAACATAAATAAATACAAAGAGATTTAGGGCATGTTCAAGTTACCTAGTCAATGAAAGCAAGAAGAATCCATGATTAGATAATGCTTGAAGAGGTTAAATGCACATGGATTTGTGTTTTGTTGAGTAAAGATGAGTTCTTGGGAGTTTCTCTCTCTAAGGGAAGCTT
The DNA here is from genome assembly GCA_033220585.1 of Dipteronia sinensis. Classification (NCBI taxonomy): domain Eukaryota; kingdom Viridiplantae; phylum Streptophyta; class Magnoliopsida; order Sapindales; family Sapindaceae; genus Dipteronia; species Dipteronia sinensis. The sequence goes on along the minus strand of CM065641.1, from coordinate 49,380,554 downwards.
GGCCTCTTAAAAATGGCTTCTTCAACTCACGAAAATGAGCAAGGAAGAAGATAGAGTATATATAAGGAGCCCTAGTTGAAACAACGTCGTTTTGAACTTAGGGCACAAAATCCCGTCAATACCGCTAGATGGACCGCGTCGCAGGCAAGTGTCCAGACCGCTGTACACACAGCAGTGCACCGTTTGGACAACAACGCGGTGCAGGGCGCTGTGCATGCAGATGCATATGCCGCGGTATGGGCAACAGAGGCCTACTGGACAACACCGCGACTTAGGTCGCTATGCGTGCAAGTGTACAGGAAGCGGTACAGGAAGCATGACCCTGGTGAGATATACCGCTCTGTGTACCGCAGTGCAGACATGTCTTGCCAAGCGGTCTAGGCCGTGCTAAGAGAAGAATTTCTCTTTTCGAGGTAAACTCAACACACTAAGTGATGTGCAATCAGTGCAAATGTGGAGTGTGAAAAGAGGCATACAATACATCATTCAATAACATGAAGATAAGAACATAATGCATGCAAGTGAGTGTGTGTAACTAGATCTCTTCAAAGAAAGTTAAACTAGTGAGATACCTTTGAAGTGCTCTTAAGAGAGATGATGTCCTTGAAGCTTGATCACACCCAATGAGGCCTAAATTACCCTTACAAAGAATAATCCCCAATGTGGTTTGTCAACGAAATAAGCTAATCAAAATATGAGGAACTTACAATGGCTAGGCACCTGACCCCGCTGCGGTCCCAACAACAGTTGTTTCTAAGAGGTGAAAGCTTTGTGGACCGCAGTCTGTGCACTTGTTTGAACAGCGGTCCCTACTGCAGTATTCACTAGTAAGCCCCTGTTGCCTATACCGCGGCTTGTGCTCTTGCATGCACAACTGAAAATACTACTCAAGCGTGTGTCTACAACCTAGGGGGGGGGGGGGGGGGGGGGGTGAATGGGTTGTTAATCAATTTTTACCAACTTTTTCGATTAGTCAATATTAAACATATAACCCAATTAAAAAAAACATACAAAATCAAGTAAAAGTGCAGAAATATAAAGAACACTTGATTTTGATGTGGAAACCCTTCGACAAGGGAAAAACCACGGGCTATCCTTCTAGCCACAGACGATCACAGAAATCCACTATATGAATAAAATATTACACCCTCAAATGATACTCAGACTCTCACTCTAGATAACCTCAGGCTATGGACACTACCATTCGCCACTCTTGGTTCAATCCCTAGTGATATCCCCTGATACACTACTCTTGGCGTGAGCACCTTCTACTCTACCCGCGGGCCTTTTATAGTGGTACTTGACCAATTCTTACCAACCGACCCTTGGTTGCAAGACTTGAATGCTTGTGCAACTTCACTCCGAAGCCACAAGACTTTGACTCAAGAAAAGTATAAGGTCTAAGTGAACAATCAATGAATGTTCAACACAAAATATGTTAGACCAAACATACAATGCTTAACTAGATGTAGATAATGCAATACAACATCCTAGTTATCAAATAATGCCTACATGTACACACATGAGGTCTCAATTAGTTGTAGAGATATTCTAACAACCTAATTGTCAAATATATTCACATAAACATTCATGAACTTGACTAGATGCACAAAGCCAACCTAATCCTTAATTAAACACACATGAACATTTATGGATTAGCTATTTAGGCATATATGACCTAATAATGTAACCTATCAAAATACAAACCCAATCATGTTATCAAGACTCACAAATATGCAATAAAGTAGAGTCTAGGTATTTAATCATGCAATAAATACCTAATCTAGAGTAAGAAGAATAATAAATGATATTCAAAGAAGTTCTTGCTTACCGAGTCATGAAACAATGAAGACCCATGCTCATATGATGATGAATGATGCAAGATGGAGATGGGTTTTGGGTTTGGAGAGTTAAACACACTTAAATGGAGCTTTCTCTCTCTAGACTCTCTCTATCTCTCTCTAGGGTTTCTGCAATTTCAGAGAGTTAGGGAAGAAGAAGGGACAAAGATATATATATACATATATATAGTGGGAAAAAATGAGCTGATGCGAAAAGACCAAAATGCCCCATTTTTGGTGTCAGGCGACATGAGAGGCGACATGCCCAAGTCACCTAACATGTCGCCTTTTGTTCTGGAAAGAAACAAGGCAGCCCGAGGCGACATCTAAGGCGACATGCACAAGTCGCCTAGCATGTCGCCTAATATTCTGGAGAGAAACATTGAAGCCCGAGGCGACATCTAAGGCGACATGAACAAGTCGCCGAGTATGTCGCCTTTTGTTCTGGAGAAAAATATCAAGTCTTAGACGACTTCTGAGGCGACATGCACAAGTAGCCTTGCATGTCGCCTAACACACTGGACAGCACTCCAGCTCTAGAAACAAGCGACCCAAAACATGACCAAAAGACATCGAAACCTTTCGTATGATATACAGTTGGAAAGGTATGGAAGTCTACTTTCTACTCCAATTAACAAAACATGATTTGGATCATCGTAGAAAGAATTATGGTCAAAAGAGTGACTAAAGGTCAGAATTGGTCAATAACAAAAAAACCCACAATCATGGTATAAAACCATGTAACCAAATAACAATCCAAGAGAGCACAAATGAAGCCTCTCTATGGTCACAACTCGCGCTAAGACTCAAGCACACTAACGTGCTAGCGCGAACACAACACAAGCATACCAACGTGCGAGTGAGGAGGTTTCCGAACACACAACGGAAAATGTAAAACAAAACAACCACATGTAAAGACAAACAAAGACGTGCTCGTGTGAGTTGTGTAACGGATGCACACATATACACAATACAGAACACAGATGCGAGAAAAGCTTGCATGAAGTGTGTGTGTGCACCTAAACTCTTCAAGAGACAAAGTCAAGTGAGTATACTTTTTGCTCATGAAGTTATGGAGATGCTTGGAAGCTTGCCGACAAGGACCTAAGCTACCCATTACACAATCATCCCCAATGTGGTGTGGTTTGTCATGAAATAAGCCAATCATAAAATCGAGGTCCTTACAATCTCCCCCTTTGGCTATTTCATGACAAAACAACCACTCACAAACTATCCTTACAAAAAAAAAAAACAAAGCTATTGTCCATGATCACTTCTACATTACAAAAGAGATACCTAGAATCTAAGTCTTCAATTTCTTCAATCTCTTTGTAGAATTATCACTGTACCTACACACAATAGCAAGAAGCACTTTCCAAGAACAAGTGCAAGTGAGGTGAACAAATAATAACAAGCATTGCACTCAAATATAAATAAAGCAATACAAAGAATGCATGTGCAATGCTCCCCCTAAAAGGTTACTCTCTCTCATGATTTCTCCCTTAAAGCATAAATAATGCTCCCCCTATATCTCTCAAGACTTCTCCCTCTTTTTGTCATGAGATAGGCAAAGGAGCTCCCCCTATCGGATTGCTTTAGCAAAGATTGCTGTTAATAGCCAAAATTGGCTAAGGACCAAAGGGAAATTTTCCACCTCCCAGACCTGGTTCCATACCCGAGAGTTTCATCAGGAGACCTCTCAATCCAGAGCCGAGCTACTATACCATCCTAGAAACAAGGGCGGGCTCCGAAAAAATCCGGGATAGAGCCCGGACCCGAGAGCTTCCACCAGGAGATCTCTCTGTCCGGACCCAAACTACTATACCACTCCAGGAACAAGGACGGGCTCCGGAAACATCCGGGATAAAGCCCAGAACGATCAGATCTAGCCCGCATCACCAAAACTAGAAGCTCCCCGAAGTCGAGGTCATCTCGCAAGAGCTCCAGAGACTCGTCTGTACCTCGATTGACACAGAAGAATGTCCCTAAAAGGCCGCGAGGTCAGTCGAGGCCACACCTAGCTTCGAAAAGGTCAAGGGAAGCCAGATTTGCCTCCAAGCTGGATGAAACTTCTCAGATATCAAGGTTGAAATACTAATCAACCTCCCTGGTTGATACACCACACCATATCGTCATATCCAACGACCTCCATAAAGGATCATACTGAAAGGATACGAGGAATGCATTGAACCATATCTGGTGAACCATATCTGGAAACGTTATCTACATGCAGAACAAGTAATAAAATCCAAAAAGGAAACAAACTGATCTCCACCACGATACTCTCAATTCGGACGTTAATCCAAAAGTCAATGACATTAAAGTAAGAAATCCCGCCCGATAAGGAGGAGACTGAGAAAATCAAGGGAGAATCAATCTGTTGACCTACAAACTATGTATAAATAGAAAAGAAAAGAAAAGAAGAATAAAGAGACTACTATTCGACAGGCATACGACTAATAATCGAACATTCCCTAGAGAGGGTTGAGAAAACAGAGAGAAGAACCTCTGTATTTGTATACCATGCATGTTCAATAAAAACATTCTTGCTTACTTGTCACTTTATAAATCACTGTTACATATACAATGAATTTGTCCACCACCTACGTGGTAGTGGTCTCGAGGGCATTAACTAAGATTTCTCATCCCGAGCAAAATTTCCTTTAACAATAGCTATTAGCACAAATACGATGCATAATCATTTACTCAACCTTTATGCAACTTAAATAATTGAGAGAGATTCAAGGAGTTTTATTTAAAGACAATGTATGAAATTGTTGCTTTGCATGCAAGACATATAGCATTCTAGTTCAAGAAATGGTATTTGGCAAAGCAAACATCAAAAAGGTTTCCAAAAGAATTCAAACCAATTTGTACCCTTTTTTCATAAGCAAACAAGATATAGTTTTTCAAAATAATTTCAATTTAAAGAGTAACTATATCAAACTTTATACACGAAACAAGACATGATCAACTTTTGCACCCTTTTCGATTTTTCCGGGTAAGATACCCGTATGATAGTAGCCTTGTTCAACTAATAAAGAGAGAGAGAAGACTAAATTTGGATGAGACATCCTTATTTATTGCATGGATACTGGATCCGTATTGAGTTTAGTCTTCTCATTTGCTTTCACACATATTTTGCATATCAAGCAATCAAAAACATTTCATTCATATCATTTTAAGCATGTCATTAAAAGTTCTCATGTCATTGAGATAAATTATGGGTCATTCAAATGTACTTTCCCAATCAAATCTCCTAGTCCAAAAATGCATTGTTGAACAAAAATATGACAAGGATTGCAAGTAAAGCAATGTTGAACACTTATTAAGAAAATAACATATAAGCTTATATGTGCAACCAATTATCTCAAGCAATTATAAAAGAGCATAAAATTAATCAACTTTTTGCTCATTTCAAATCATGCAAGTTCGCTCTCTTTGCTTGAGCTCCCCACAAGGGGTCAAATCCAACCAAGTCAATGGGAGGCATGAGCCCCTGTAGACTTACTAAGTCCGATGGACCTAGTTGTATCTACGGGTGTCACATGGGCACTAAGGCAAGCGGGTTCATTCTTTCTAACCCACCTAGGTTCCACTTTAACGTTTTTAGTGGTCATAGACATGTTTCTAGGTTCCCTAGGTTTATGCAAACTTGCCCTATGTTTCAACCGTTTTTTGTTTCATGCTCTCTAATCTACACCTCTTAATGTAATTCAAGCAATTTGGTCTTAAGTGACCAATTGATGGTGTAAAAATCGTGTTATAATACACTCACTCGCAAGTGCACGAATCGTGAAGATTAGCACAGTGACAAGTAAGGATCGTTCCCACGAGGAAAAGAGATTTATTAATTAAAACTAATTCTAATTAAAGTTAAATTAAAGTAACCAAAGATTTGTTGATGATTTAATTAAACTAAAACTAAATTAAATTAAGCTAAGAAAACAATTAAAGAGAATATGGTTGTGATCAATGGAAAGAAAACACTAAGTCATCAATGATCCCCAATTATGAACACTCAATGTATGGAATTAATTTGTAAACAAGATTCAATCAATTCCTAGGGTTCATTCTTTGTCTTTAATGTGACTATTACCATATGGTCATGGGATGAGTCACGTGCTCCCAACCACTATTCACCCTTGGTCTATGGTATAAACAACGATTAGAAACCCTTTAAGTGCAAGAAATAAGAACCAAATTCTATACTTTGCTTGGCCTATGCTAAAGATAAAATTCATTCATTCAAAAGAGCATTAATCAAGGTTAGGTTTGGTCTATACTCTAACCCTAATTCTCAGATAGTCTTAACCCTAAAATCATGCCAAATAGTTATTCACCCTTGGTCTATGGTGTGAATAAATATTAAAACTAATGAGGATCAAGCAATTAAGAACAATGAATAAATCAAGAATTTTAATTGATGAAATAATAATTAATCCATATATGAGCATTCACAAAAGGTTCACATTGATTCCCTAGTTATGAGATTAATTACACATGTTGAAAATAAAAAGAGAAGAGAAAGAAAAGATAAAACCCATTAAGATCTTCAATGATGAATTCTCCTTCGTCTTCAAATCTTCTATGTGTAAATATGGATGAGTGTGTGGTGATGTATGGTGGTGGAGTGATGGGGGACGGCCCCCTTGGTGGCTTGGGACCTCCCTTGGCTTCTCTCCCGAAATTAGGCTTCAAAGGGGTTTAAATAGGCTTTAGATAATACGCCAAGTCCTTAAACAACAAGAAAATTGGTTCCCTTTTGGAACTCTACCTTTTTTGGGATTTAATTCTTTCCTAATCCACTCAAATTGATTACTTATTGAAGGATGATAAGGATTAGGTGTCAACTTGCTTTCCAAGACTCACACTCATGTCCAAGAAGGTAATATTTCCCGTTCCGACAACTTGCAAAATAAATCCTGTCACTATTTACGGAATTATGACTGATCTGACCATCGGATACTAAAACGGGCATAACTTCTTCTAGGAATATCGGAATTGCGATCCGAAAAGTGCGCCGGAAACTAGACTTCCGGGGATTTCCATCCATAGGTGGTAGGACACACAATTCAATTGGAGCTGAGAGATATGTGCCCCGCAATCTGGGTGATCTGCACTGGCCGAAATTCAGCTTTTTGCTCATTTTCTTCAAAATAACTTCTAACACCTCTTTCATGGAATGTGACCTATAAATGCTCAACAAACACATAAAATACCTAATTTCACCCAAGAACAAAGCACAAATAATAGGAAATGGGGACCTAAACTATGTATAGAAATAGACCGATCAAATACCCCCAAACCTATATTTTGCTAGTCCTCGAGCAAAACTAGAATAAAAATAAAAACTAAAAACAAACAAAAATCTAAAAATAAAAATTTTAAATTAAGCCACTTTCGTAGGGAACACAATAGCATTGAGCGTATGCTACAAGCCTTTAAACCTCTAGGTGTCCCTAGTAGGAGGAGTTTTGTCTCCTGAGGGTTTACAGCTATGCTACCCACAAACATAAATTTCTGCGAAAAACCAAATAATCAAGATGCAATCAAAATGTAACATTCAAAGCCAATGCATGCTAGAGCCACTAAGTAAAGACTAAAATTATGCCACAAATTTGAATGCATGCTTGGTTTTAATGAAAAACCCATACTCAAGACACTCTAGTTTCAAAAACACATTCGTCAAACGCCATAGATATAATTCGCCTCGACTCTAATTCTCACAAGATGTCTCTCTTTAATTCATACAGAACCTAGACAAATACACTCATCAAGTATATGCGAATGACGTTATGCACAAGAAATTTCAAGTTATAATCGCATATGAATATATAATAAAAAGAACGCTTGATTTTTATACAAAGGATCTCATGAACGGAATCAGACATTAAGAACAAGATAGAGCACATGTTTACATTTAGTCTCGAGCTAGCATTCCCAAAAGATCAATTAGGTCTTTTCTTTGGTTGTAACGGGGCCATTGGGTGTAGGTTTAAGAAAGGACGGGAAAAAGGATAGCAAACAAACCTAGGATCACATCGAGATATTCTTCGGCAATCTTCATACTCGGCCAAATTCTTCGAACTTCATTCCACTTGCATCCAGGCTTTTTGAACAATTTTTTGTTCATCCTCCTTCTTGAGTTGACATTGATTTCATCACTTCATTGTAAAGCTCTATTCCTTTTCACTTTCATTTAATTCATCATCTCATTCATGTATCTTTCTCTTCTTTTCTTTTTTAACCCTTTTTTTTCAACTTTTTTTTAAGATGAGAATTTTACATCAATTACATAATTCTTCAAAAACCTTCTTTGCATTTGATCTTCTTGCTTTTTCCTTGGTACATGCACTTCACGAGTCACCCATTTTGAACTCTCTTCAATCATCTTCATCACCTCAATATGATCCCAAGCTATAAGGTATGGCTAAATTATGGCTAATTGGGGTTAAGTTAATGTGGGTGATGAAAGAAAAAGGCTTATAGTGTTTGGCTTCAAAATTGGCTATGGAGCACACATATAAAGGTAGGAAATATTTAAGGCCTTTTAAGTAGTTCAAGCACACATTGCCTATATCACTTCCAATGGTTCAACCAAAACAAGAGCAAAGTTCACATGTGATATCTTTTATGATGAATGTTCTTTAATATCCAATGCATAACCTATTGAGATCAATTTCTAATGCTAAGAACCTAATGAGTGTTTAGGAATAGAAACAAAAGAACCCTCTATAATGATATTTATTTAACGCTTTTTGGCTTAGTGAACTCATAAGGGTAGTCTCCACTATTAATCATGGCAATTCAACTAAGCATCCTATCCACTATCACATCAAGAGCATGTCATAAATTTTGAAAAATACAATGCAATACTCTAAGTGGCAAGACGTTAGTCTAAACTCAGTGAATAAAGCATATATTACGGCTTTTAAAGCACACAAAAGAATCATCTCAACATGGAGGATAAAAATTCAAAAACTGGTGACTTTTGAAATTGACGTACGCCTGGTATTTAATGCATATCTCTCAAAATACTAAACAAAAGTTAACCAAATTTTAACACAAGAAAATAGACATGAAAAATCACACTTTTCATTTAGAAAACATTTCAAAATTCGAATTGGAAAAGTGAGAAAACAGACGACGAAAAACATTCACGTGCAGAATTTTAAAAACAGGGCATCGCCCATGACCTTTGGTCGAAGAAACAATCATAACTTTTAAACCACCGCCCAGAATTTTACATTCTTTATACCGTTGGATTCGTATTGAAAAAACGATGAACCCAACGTGGACAGAAAAATTTATTTCCTCACCAATGAATACAGTTTTAACAAACCTTTTGCCTCAAAACTTTTCAAAACAGGTCACTTTTTCGCAGATTTCAACAAATGGCTTAAAAAATAAAATAAACACGAATTCACACCCCCAAACCTAATCTAAACATTGTCCTCAATGTTTATATGATATTAAAAACATGGACAAAGAATAAAGAAAAAGCATGGCATGTACGAACTTAACACACAAAAACTAAAGAACGAAAACTAAAAACTAAAAACAATTGAAACTAAATTACCTAGGTGGGTTGCCTCCGTCCAAGCGCTTTATTTAACGTCTTAGCAAGATGGGTGCAAGGGCAACTCAACCAAATTCCAATGTCTCAAATTTCCGTTTTCGCGTGATCAAGTCATGGAAAAAATTTTCACGCATCGGCATGTTCCTACACACAATAACCAAAAGCAAGTAAATGTTCAATATAAAGTGTGATGAAATAAGTTCAGAAAACCACTTATTCCATTTGCTTTTGTGTAGGCAGCTCGGAAAGGTAATGAGAGGGACATAAGGCTTGAGTTCCTTGTATAGGAGCGGTGCCTCGAAAGGTACATCTTCCGCTTCCTTCACTTTTTCTTCTATCTCCTCATTTTCTACTTCTTCATCTACAACACTAGAAAAATCATTAGAAAATTCATGGCTCACTATGGTATCGACAATCTCACCATTAGAAGGGATGATAGCAACATCTTCTTGCTCCGGTTGGTTTGGGAATTTTTCGGGCTCCTTCTTTTGAAAAGATTCATCCAATTCCCCAATTTTCACCTGTATATTCCTTATCGAAGCTTCAATGTTTTGAAACCTCACATTAGTGTCTTGTTCACTTTGATTCAATCTCTGATCCATATTATGTATGAATTGCTTCATTGTCTGTTCAAGTGACGGTGAGATCGGTTGCTCATAGGTATGGACTTCATTGTAGCTCCTTGAGAAGTTTTGATGATTCCTCCAATCCGGGTTGTAAGTATTGTCATATGGTTCATAACTCGACCACTGACAGTGGGAATTTCCATATGGTTCATTGATAGGATACGGATTGTAGGAATTCATTGCTCGGGCTTGTGCTCTTTCTGAAACTATCAATCTCTCCATTTGTGGCACTAAAGCCGCCAGTTGCATAGCAAATCCCTGAAGTGTTTCACTTTCCTCATCATAAGTGTTTTGCCGGTAGAAATCCATTATACCTAAAAGAAAGAAAAGAAAAAGGAAATAAAAAGAAAACAAAATCTAAATAAAAATAAACTATTAACTAAAAAAAATAATTAAACTAAAACTATTAACTAAAACTAAAACTAGAATTAATCAATAAATTCAACTATTCCCCGGCAGCGGCGCCAAAAACTTGATGGTGTAAAAATCGTGTTATAATATACTCACTCGCAAGTGCACGAATCGTGAAGATTAACACAGTGACAAGTAAGGATCGTTCCCACGAGGAAAAGAGATTTATTAATTAAAACTAATTCTAATTAAAGTTAAATTAAAGTAACCAAAGATTTGTTGATGATTTAATTAAACTAAAACTAAATTAAATTAAGCTAAGAAAACAATTAAAGAGAATATGGTTGTGATCAATGGAAAGAAAACACTAAGTCATCAATGATCCCCAATTATGAACACTCAATGTATGGAATTAATTTGTAAACAAGATTCAATAAATTCTAGGGTTCATTCTTTGTCTTTAATGTGACTATTACCGTATGGTCATGAGATGAGTCACGTGCTCCCAACCACTATTCACCCTTGGTCTATGGTGTAAACAACGATTAGAAACCCTTTAAGTGCAAGAAATAAGAACCAAATTCTATACTTTGCTTGGCCTATGCTAAAGATAAAATTCATTCATTCAAAAGAGCATTAATCAAGGTTAGGTTTGGTCTATACTCTAACCCTAATTCTCAGATAGTCTTAACCCTAAAATCATGCCAAATAGTTATTCACCCTTGGTCTATGGTGTGAATAAATATTAAAACTAATGAGGATCAAGCAATTAAGAACAATAAATAAATCAAGAATTTTAATTGATGAAATAATAATTAATCCATATATGAGCATTCACAAAAGGTTCACATTGATTCCCTAGTTATGAGATTAGTTACACATGTTGAAAATAAAAAGAGAAGAGAAAGAAAAGATAAAACCCATTAAGATCTTCAATGATGAATTCTCCTTCGTCTTCAACTCTTCTATGTGTAAATATGGATGAGTGTGTGGTGATGTATGGTGGTGGAGTGATGGGAGACGGCCCCCTTGGTGGCTTGGGACCTCCCTTGGCTTCTCTCCCGAAATTAGGCTTCAAAGGGGTTTAAATAGGCTTTAGATAATAAGCCAAGTCCTTAAACAACAAGGAAATTGGTTCCCTTTTGGAACTCTACCTTTTTTGGGATTTAATTCTTTCCTAATCCATTCAAATTGATTACTTATTGAAGGATGATAAGGATTAGGTGTCAACTTGCTTTCCAAGACTCACACTCATGTCCAAGAAGGTAATATTTCCCGTTCCGACAACTTGCAAAATAAATCCTGTCACTATTTACGGAATTATGACTGATCTGACCATCGGATACTAAAACGGGCATAACTTCTTCTAGGAATATCAGAATTGCGATCCGAAAAGTGCGCCGGAAACTAGACTTCCGGGGATTTCCATCCATAGGTGGTAGGACACACAATTCAATTGGAGCTGAGAGATATGTGCCCCGCAATCTGGGTGATCTGCACTGGCCGAAATTCAGCTTTTTGCTCCTTTTCTTCAAAATAACTTCTAACACCTCTTTCATGGAATGTGACCTATAAATGCTCAACAAACACATAAAATACCTAATTTCACCCAAGAACAAAGCACAAATAATAGGAAATGGGGACCTAAACTATGTATAGAAATAGACCGATCACCAATCATACCACAATAATGACAAGTAGGTACAAAAGAAGGGTTTATACCATAGCATTGAGGTCTTATCGAGGCATCGCCATGTTGATGAGGTTGTCTTTGATTGTGCATCGGTTTGCTTCTCCTTGGAGCTTGAGCCGATTGGTTGCACCTTTATGGTCTAGCTTGTTGAGGTGGTTGAGCCGGTTGATCATGACTTCTTGGTTGAGCATGCCACTTATGTTCACCTCCTTTCTTGATAGTTGACTTGTTAGAGGAGGCGGTTGGCTTCTCAAGGAATTGTCCTTTCTTCTTGGATTGCCTAGGCTTTGGTTGAGTTGCCAAGGCTTGTGTGGACTTTCCTTGAGTGGAAGGTTGCTTGGATGAAGCTTTGCTCTTGCCTTGAGCTTGAGGTTGTTTGACTTTGGCCTTCTTTAATTCTTCAAGGCATCTCATCTCTCTTTCCTTGATAATCTTCTAGGAGTTTTCTTTGTTGGCAAGTTCTTCTTTCATGGCCCTCATCCGTTGATGGCAATCTTCAATCTCCTTCTCATATTCAGACATATCAATCATGTCCAACTTCAAGGAGTCATTCAACTTGGTCCTTAGTTCTTGATTTTCTTCCTTCAACCTCTTGATTTCTTCATTCTTCTTCTTCAAAGACCATAGAAAACTTTCAATGAAGTCTTCATAACACAAACCTTCATCACTCAAGTTCTTGGAGCTTGAACTTTCTTCATCGAAGCTTCTACCACTTGTGCTCTCGTGGCAATCATCATTCAAACTAGCTTCTTCATTGTTGAATTTGAGTGATGGGTGTCTTGTGGCCGCCTTTAAGTTGTTATCATGTAAAGCGGGGAAGGCTATGTGATTCCTTTCACATCTCTCGAAACCCGAAGAGCTTTCTTCACTTTCACTCAAAGAGTAGGCCTTTTATTTACCTCTTCGACTCTTGGTCTTCGAGTTTCCACAATCCGTGGAGATGTGCCTATAACCGCCACAATCATAACATTGAAGCTTTATCTTCAAGGTACCCAAATTCTTATCTTTTTCTTTCATGGCACCTTAGTAGGTAATTCTTAGAATCTCCCAAGCTTCTCGAACATCTCAAGTGGTTTGGATGAGTTTGGCTTGATTCTCATCCACTGCACAGGATAAGGCATGGATGCCCTTTAAATTCCACTCTGCAGCCTTGAGTTCGTCATTTGTCCACTTGGACTTCGGCTTAGGCATAGAAGCCCTATTCTCTAACCTCTCGGTGGGAGGTGAGTATCCCTCTTCCACATACATCCACACATGCTCATCGAGGTCCATCAAAAAGACTTCCATCCTCACTTTCCAAGAGGAGTAGTTGTCCTTGGTTAGCAATGGTGGTTCAGAGATCAATGCACCATCTAACATCTCAATCCACTCATAGTGTTTAATGAATGAGATGAATGCAAATGAATGCAACAACCAAAATGCATACAAATGCAAGACACACAATCAACAAGAGCAAAGATCACCTAAGTGTGTCTAGGAACCCGCTCTGATACCAATTGAAAATACTACTCAAGTGTGTGTCTACAACCTAGAGAGGGGGGGGGGGGGGGGGGGGGGGGGGTGAATGGGTTGTTAATCGATTATTACAAACTTTTTCGATTAGTCAATATTAAGCATATAACCCAATTAAAACAAACATACAAAATCAAGTAAAAGTGCGGAAATATAAAGAACACTTAATTTTGACGTGGAAACCCTTTGACAAGGGAAAAACCACGGGCTATCCTTCTAGCCACAGACAATCACAAAAATCCACTATATGAATAAACGATTATACCCTCAAGTGATACTTAGACTCTCACTCTAGATAACCTCAGGCTATGTACACTACCACTTGCCACTCTTGGTTCAATCCCTAGTGATATCCCCTGATACACTTCTATTGGCGTGAGCACCTTCTACTCTACCCGTGAGCCTTTTATAGTGGTACTTGACCAATTCTTGCCAACCCACCCTTGGTTGCAAGACTTGAATGCTTGTGCAACTTCACTTCGAAGCCACAAGACTTTGACTCAAGAAGAGTATAAGGTCTAAGTGAACAATCAATGAATGCTCAACACAAAATATGTTAGACCAAACATACAATGCTTAACTAGATGTAGATACATCCTAGTTATCAAATAATGCCTACATGTACACACATGAGGTCTCAATTAGTTGTAGAGAAATTCTAACAACCTAATTGTCAAATATATTCACATAAACATTCATGAACTTGACTAGATGCACAAAGCCAACCTAATCATCAATTAAATACACATGAACATTTATGGATTAGCTATTTAGGCATATATGACCTAATAATGTAAGCTATCAAAATACAAACCCAATCATGTTATCAAGACTCACAAATATGCAATAAAGTAGAGTCTAGGTATTTAATCATGCAATAAATACCTAATCTAGAGTAAGAAAAACAATAAATGATATTCAAAGAAGTTCTTGCTTACCTAGTCATGAAACAATGAAGACCCATGCTCATATGATGATGAATGATGCAAGATGGAGATTGGTTTTGGGTTTGGAGAGTTAAACAAACTCAAATAGAGGTTTCTCTCTATCTCTCTCTAGGGTTTCTGCAATTTCAGAGAGTTGGGGAAGAAGAAGAGATAAAGATATATATATATATATATAGTGGGAAAATACGAGCTGATGCGAAAAGACCAAAATGCCCCGTTTTTGGTGTCAGGCGATATGAGAGGCGACATGCCCAAGTCACCTAACATGTCGCCTTTTGTTCTGGAAAGAAACAAGGCAGCCCGAGGCGACATCTAAGGCGACATGCACAAGTCGCCTAGCATGTCGCCTAATGTTCTGGAGAGAAACATTGAAGCCCGAGGCGACATCTAAGGCGACATGAACAAGTCGCCGAGTATGTTGCCTTTTGTTCTGGAGAAAAATATCAAGTCTTAGACGACTTCTGAGGCGACATGCACAAGTAGCCTTGCATGTCGCCTAACACACTGGACAGCACTCCAGCTCTAGAAACAAGCGACCCAAAACATGACCAAACGACATCGAAACCTTTCGTATGATATACCGTTGGAAAGGTATGGAAGTCTACTTTCTACTCCAATTAACAAAACATGATTTGGATCATCGTAGAAAGAATTATGGTCAAAAGAGTGACCAAAGGTCAGAATTGGTCAATAACAAAAAACCCACAATCATGGTATAAAACCATGTAACCAAATAACAATCCAAGAGAGCACAAATGAAGCCTCTCTATGGCCATAACTCGCTCTAAGACTCAAGCACACTAACGTGCTAGCGCAGACACAACACAAGCATACCAATGTGCGAGTGATGACGTTTCCGAACATACAACGGAAAACTTAAAACAAAATAACCACACGTAAAGACAAACAAAGACGTGCTCGTGTGAGTTGTGTAACAGATGCACACATATACACAATACAGAAAATAGATGCAAGAATGGTATGCATGAAGTGTTTGTTTGTACACATAAACTCTTCAAGAGACAAAGTCAAGTGAGTATACCTTTTGCTCATGAAGTCATGGAGATGCTTGGAAGCTTGCCCACAAGGACTTAAGCTACCCATTACACAATGATCCCCAATCTGGTGTAGTTTGTCATGAAATAAGCCAATCATAAAATCGAGGTCCTTACAACAACGTTCCCTCACCTTGTGTTTTCCAAAAGGTGCACCGTTGCATGCACCGCGGTCTGGACAACTTGCTTGAGCCGCGGTCCAGCTAGCAATAATGACGGGATTTTATTGCTGTTTTTCAAAATGGTGTCATTTTGTCTAGGGCTTCATATATATATATATATATATGTTTTTTTTTTCTTTTCTTCGCCTCTTTAGAGCTTTAGAATCCATCTTCTCCCATTCCTTTTAGAGCTCAAGAGTAACTTGCAAGAAAAGTTAGCAAGATACCTTTTTTATTGTCCAAAACTCAATCACCCATCATCCATTCATGAATCAAGCATCATCTAGCTTCATCTAGGATGTTTCTAAGCATGAGTCTTCATCTACATAATTGACTTGGTAAGTAGAACATCATCTTCATCTATTTTAATATTCTTTCTTAACAAGAAACCTCTTTTATGACTTGTTTGCATTTATACTAGGATTCTAATTACAAGTTTCGTATGTTGGTTTGTTGGGTTGTTGTATTGTGATAGCTATTGCATCTAGGAATGCTCTTTATTTCATATAGCTAAGTTGTATGTATGCCATATAGCAATATGATATCCAGGAATGTTTTTAAATGTCATATTTAATTCCTATATAAGCTTCAAATGTGTTGACCTAGCATTTGTGCACTTAGAATATTTTCATATTCACATTAGGTTGCATATCTCTTCTATTGAGAGTTGAGTCTTGTATTACCATTGGTAGTATACAAGCAAGAACGTGTAATCACTATTAAAGGCTTCCGGGTAGCAAAGAAGGATTAGTAGCCGATTAGGTGTGATGTGGTCAACCTAGGTTGTAATCATATTTGCAAATAGTGGATTTGAGGGTTTGAGTGGCTTTTAAGCTCGTGAGTTTTTACCCTATTGGGGTTTTCTCACGTAAAACAAATCATTATGTGTTTATTTTATTTTCCGCACTTCTCATGATAATGATTATTTACATTGGTACTTAGGGGTTGAGTGATTAATTTTGATTAACCGAAAAGTTGGTAATTAATTTGGTTAAAACCTATTCATCCCCCCCCCCCCCCCCCCCCCCCCCCCCCCCCCTTCCACCTCTAGGGTAATTTGACACACATTGTAGTTAATTTCAGTATGGATAAGATGAATGCAGTTGTATGCAACAATCAAAATGCAAGAAAGTAAGACACACACAACAAGAGCAAGGATCACCTAAGTATGTCTAAGAACCCGCTCTGATACCAATTGAAATAACACTAAGTGTGTCTAAACTAACTTAGAAGATGAGGGGGTTGAATTTTAAAAGGTTAAATACCAAAATTTTCAACTTAATCAATTTTAGCAACTTTATTCTATGATGATAAACAATCAAACATTGAAAAACAAAGCGGAAAATAATAAATGACACATCAACATGTTTTACGTGAGAAACCCTCTAACTTGGCAAAACTCACGGTCTAACCATCTAGCCACATATGGTTCTCAAATCTACTATTTGAATGAAAGTTTACAACCTAGGTTAACCTTAATCAAACAATTCTCGGTCATTAACCCCTTCACTATACCCAAAAGGCCTTTATTATTGACCCTATTCCAAATGCTTGTGCACTAATTCACTTAGTCACAAGGCTTAATAATCCAAGAAGAGATTATCAACCTATGTGAATATGTAAAAATATTCTAGCATGCAATTAATGCTAGGCTACAATGAATGCTTATCTAGGGATTCAATCATGGCAATCAAAACAAACCTAGATATCAATATCTAAATACAAAGCATGAAGATTTAGCTAAAGGACAAGATGGTCCTAAAGACTAGCTACCAATGAACATGTATTCTCAACCAACACACAACAATTCAAACATATTCAAAAACATACTTAACCAAAGAACATGCAATTAATTAACAAGTAATTGCTAACCCTACGCAAATCAGAAAATAAAGATGAAACAAGAAGTTCTAAGTCATGCGAAATTACCTAGTCAAGAAGAGCATGAAGACCCATGAAGGAAAGATGGAAGAATGAAGCTAGATGCACATGGGTATGAGTTGGTTGAGTAAAAATTGGTTCTTGGGAGTCTCTCTCACTATGAAATCACTTTTTCTCACTAAAAATTAATTTTGGACTCCTTAAAAACGAAATGGAAAGAAGATGATATATATATATATGAGGTCAAAATAAAACGGTAGCGTTTTGGGCAAAAATAGGGCAAAACGTTGTGAGTACTGCTGTGGGGGTCACAACGATTACACAACGGCAAGCTAGATCGACGAAACAAAAAGCCCAAACCGATGTATGTACCATTAGGGCTCAAACAACGGTCTAACAGCGGTGACCTACTAGAATGCCCACCGCTGTGATAATTCACAATGCAATAGCAACGGTCTTACAGCGATGACCTGCTGGAATGCCCACCGCTGTGATAAATCACAGCGTAATAACAATGGTCATATAGGGCAACAATGTAAGGACTCATAAACTTCAACCAATCACCAAGATGCAATAGTAATGAGCATACATGAAAGGAGATATAACATGAATGTGCAATACATGAAACTCACAAGAATTATATGAGATAAAGGAATGCATGAGATGTGTGTGTATGCAACTAAGTCTCTTTAAGGGATTAAGCACAAGTGATACACCTTTGAAGTGCTCTTGAGCTTAAGGTCTTGAGAATGTCATTGAAGTTGGATCACCGTAAAGAGGCCTAATCTACCCTTACAAGTAAATCCCTAATGTGGTTTGTAAACGAAATAAGCCAATCAAAATATGAGGAACTTACATTATTTTTTTTTAATCATGCATCATGAGGTTGAGATGACTTTCAGTTAAGACTTGTCTTGATTGGGGTCTTCCCCCCAGTTGCTTCTTCACCCGCGATCAAGGGTTCACTTTCCACCATGCACAACTGGTGCCCGTCATTCTTAGTTTTGTCTCTGTATACTACGAGGTTGGCTCTCTTGGCCATCTCCTGTGATCCTTTTAATATACCTATACCAAATTCCATTGGGAATTTAATCATTAGGGAATAGGTGGTTGTCACTACTTTGGTTTCATTCAGGAATGGCCTACCCAATAAGGCGTTGTACTGTCAATTTTCTGGGTTGACAATGACGAAGTCCAGCAGCACCGCTTTTTGGCATGAAGATGTTCCTACCTTTACTAGCAACTTAACTATCTCAAGTGACCTCACCTATGAACCTCTAAATCCTCCGAGTAGAATGGGTAATGATTACAGATCCTTCATGTTCAGTCTTAGCTAATCGAAAACCAGGATGTCGGCTGAGCTTCGAACATCCCAGTGCCCAATTCGAGCCAACATAATAATGGCATCGTTCGGCCTGACATTGACCCCATGAGAATCTGCTTCTTAAAAAATGTTTAGGTTCCATCCTTCTTTGATTCTCTTGAGGTCCGGCTCAACCGAGTTCACATCCAGGTCCCTTCGGGCATACACGGCGTCCCAAACCTCCGTCATTCTCTCTTTGCTATTTCGGCATGTGTAAGGCTCTCTCTTTCAAAATAGTGTTGAGCACCCCCTCTCATCCGCTTTGAATAGGGCTCTCCCTCTTGTCTTGGCTCCCCTCTAGCCGATCATCCTTGAAGGGATTCTTCTATTGATTATTTGTTCTTTTAAGGATCAAATCCTTAATGTGACCTTCCATGATGAGTGTTTCGATGTGGTCCTTTAGCTGGTAGCACTTTGATGTGTCATGGACGATTTCCTTGTGAAATTTGTAGTATTTGGAAATGTCCCTCTGGGTGTAAGTTGACTGCTTATGAGGATACTAGACAAATATTTTGTCCTCTACTATGGCCAGAATTTCCTCTTGCTTCTTGACGAGTGAAGTGTAATTAGTGTATAGGCCTTGGAACATTTTTTAGCTCCGATTGACTTTTTAACCCTCGTCTCGACACCCATCGTAGCTCTTTTTATTCTCTTTATGATCACCCTTCTGGTTCTTTGAGTTGCCATATTTTGGTTTTGCATTCTTTTCAGGGTGACCGCCATGGACGTAAATTCCTCCCTAGGTTAACTCTTATACTTCGGCCATCACATAACTGCTTGCAAGATCCATCAAGTCGGCATAAGTGCTCAAGCACTTTCTTCTTAGATCGAACGATAGCTGACCGTTTTGCAAAGTGTTAGTGAAAGCTACCACCACAGCTTTGTCATTAGGGTTGTGAATTTCTGATACTTCCTAGAAGAACCGTTTCAGGTAATCCTTTAGAGCTTCACTCTTTTGCGGCTTGAGAGTGGCAATGTGAGCCACTGACTTTCTCCTTTGAATGTTTCCCATGAATTGTCCAGAAAAGGCTCGAGTCAACTCTTGGAAATTTTGATTATCCTCTCCGGGAGTCTTTCAAACCACCTGGATCCCAGATCCTAGAGCGTTTCAGGGAATATCAAACACATCAGTGGATCATTATAGGCGTACTGTGCCATTACACTTTGAAAGTTCCTCACATATTCATTCAGATCAGTGCTTGCCTAGAATTGCTCAATATGGGGCATTCTGAATCTTTCTAGGAACTGGGTCTGGAGGATGCTGTCCACAAACGGGCTCTAGGAGTCATCGTCTAATAGGGCGCTTTGGCATTGACGATGTTGTAGTGCTTCGACCTTTTGAGTCAACTTGTTTAATCAATATATCCCGTTCTCCCTCTAGTTCGCCACCCATACAGAAGTGTTGTTGGAAGAACATTCCCTGCTGGATTCTACTAGTGTCTACCTTAGTCCAAGTACTAGGGCTATCGAACCTTATTGGGGACCTGTTCGCTCTACGCCTTCTTCGAGGTGTACTATTGAAATTCCCTTTAATCACTTATAGTGTCAAATATATCTAGGGGGTGAATATGTATAGTCTCAAAATTCTTACAATTTCATTTTTCTTCTCAAGATACACAATTGCTCAATGAAGCTTTAACAAGTATATTGATTCAACAAAACAATATAAGATCAATTAATCAAAAGTTGAAACAATACAAGTCAAAGTAAGTAAAGAAATTAAAATGCTGAAATCAACACAAAGGATTTTTACGTGGTAAAACCTCGAAATGAGGAAACATACATGGGTTGATACCACAACCACCGGTAAAAAGCAAATCACTACGACAAATAGGATATACACACTCAAGAGGCAATCAACACAAGATTCACTCTCCAAGCTATCTACACCTATTTTACCCTCGGGCCTAGTGAACTTACTATGTCAACTTCCTATCCAAGACCTCACATCTCTAGGAAGATTTCTTGTTTGTCTATCCAAATCCTGCCGACTCTAGACAAGACTTTGACGCTTAGCAATCCGAATCACCCCGATCCTAGCCAAGACTTCTAATGATTAGCTATCCAAGTCCTCGCGACTTTAGCCAGGACTTCCAATGTTCAAATCAAAGAATCACTCTTCAAAATGAGACTTCCAACCTCTTCACATGGCATATGATCTAAGGGAATACAAATGATGCAAACACAAGCAAATAGAGCAAGTTGATCAAACACACTCTATGAAGAATTAGTTTTGCACAAATCAAGCTCACAAACAAATGTAACTAATTCTTATGAACTTGTGATTTGAGATCTAGATTAGGCATTTAAAATCATTCACACAAATATCTAGAAACCTAAACATGAAACATGTCAATCAAATCTAGAATAACAAGTCTTCAACAAAAAACACAAAAACTAGCTTAGAAATCAAGTGAACAAGTTAACACTTGAAATCCACAACATATTCAATAAAATAAGAACTAGATTTAGATGATAGAGATCGCAATCAAAATAACATAGTTCTAGAACATGTGACTAAAACCTAGAAATCAACAATCAAGATCAAATCACAAAGTTATTCTAGATTCAAGTTCATGCTCTTCAAAATTGGCTAAAGGATGTTCAATCAAAAATCACAAGATCTAATTTCGAAAATCACTCAAAGACATCCAAAATTTGAATCAAAATCATTCTAAACATTTTTCCTTTAATCAAATAAGAAGATCTATCAAGTTGATCATAAAAGAAAAATGGAAAGGAGATGATTCACTTACAAATGATGAACACACGAATGAAGATCAGATCACTACGAAACATCTGGACATAATTTGATTCTAAAAATGATTGGTACTTGTTCCTCTCTTCAAGACCAACAAATTAGGCTTTTGAAAATCTAAAATCGGAGTTGATTTGAGAGAGATATGACCAAAACAAAAACATGAAAAGTTGTTAAAAGTTTCTGCACGAAATTAAAATATATATAGAGGGAAAGTGACGTGGAGAGGAGAGAGATTCGCCCAACCAATAAAGAGCTGCCACCTCAGCCTCCCATGGAGGCACATGGCCTTCACGGGGGCAGAGGGTATCCCTTCCCATGGGGCCCACCCGCCTCCACGGGGAAGGGGTGCAAATGGAACTTTGTCAATCCTTTTCCCTCGTGCACCACTCGCGTTCTTCGACCGTTCTCCGGCCTCCGAACTCTGAATTCGAATCCTTTTTCGGATTATGAACATCAACAAAAATTTCACAAAAGATGATGAGAATCAAGGAGCAACACCAAATGATCCACTGCTTGTTCCAGTTGGGCCAATTACAAGAGCAAGGGCAAAAAGATTCAAAGAAGCACTTAATGAGCTGATTCAAGAGATTTGGGTTGATTCTAAAAAGGTGCATTTCAAGTTGGACCCAAAAGAAGATCAAGGCTTAATCAATGTAATAATGACCTTCCAAGAATAGGCTGATCACTTGCCTGATTTCAGATCATTAATGGCGTGTTGACTTGCCTAATTTTTAGACTTAATTAGTTGCTTTCTTTTGTCCTTAATTTCCTGATTGTAGACCTTTTTTTCTTTCCTTTCCCTACAAGGTGCTTTAATTGCCTTAGGTTTTTATGTTTTATTTTCAGCCTTTATAAAGAAGGCTTGGGTAGCTTTGTAAGCATGAATTTGATTAATAAAAAATTATTGTGA
Source organism: Dipteronia sinensis (assembly GCA_033220585.1). NCBI lineage: Eukaryota > Viridiplantae > Streptophyta > Magnoliopsida > Sapindales > Sapindaceae > Dipteronia > Dipteronia sinensis. The sequence goes on along the minus strand of CM065641.1, from coordinate 49,357,871 downwards.
GGTTGCTTCCTCTTGGTTCTTCAAAGAACTTGTGAACTTATTAAGGGTTTTCCTTTGTGGCCTTCAAAACATATACCTTCGGTTCTTGATTCCAATAATCAGTGGGTCGGGGTTTTCTTTTTTGCAACAATCTGAATTTTAGTTTTCTGGGGCAATATTCCAAATTGCAAGTTTTGTTTCAAGGCAAGTCCATTGGGGTTCGCATCATTTGGTATCAGAGCTCGGCTCTAAAAAAAATCATATTAAAATTATCTTATTTTCGTGATTATTTTTGGTAACGTTTTTGTTATTCCATTGTTTCTTGTTTCAACATCAACTTTGTTTCTTCTAGATTCTGTTGGATCAAAAAAAGAAAAAATTATGTCCAGAAAAAAAAATCGATTGTGTTATATTCCATTGAGTCGTTCACTTCTATATCATTTTCTTTCTTTCTTTTTGCCGTTTATGTTGATTTGAATACTACAAGCAGAGTTCTTGAAGGGTTTATTTAGTTCAATAAAGAACTAAGAAGGAAGCTAAGAGAGGAAAAAGGCAAGAGAGTGTGAGATTAATATCATAAAAAAGAAGAAGCCAAAATCAAGAGTGAAAACACGAGTGTGAGTGATACCTTTTGAGTGCAAACACGTGAGGGAGTGTTGTGAGTAATAATTCTAACAATTTTTCTATTATTTCAGTATGTCTTCCAGGGGTGATTCAACAAACAAAGAAGAAAAGGAGGAACCATCCTTCGTGATGCAGGCAGTGCAACAACAGTTTGAGTGCATGAACGTGGTGTTTAATGAAATTCGGGATCCGATGGATAAGCAAGACGCTGCTACTGCTAACTTGTAAGGTGGGCGACCCCAAAGAACCCCTAATGCTAGAAGGCAAGAAAGGCGTGTACCCATAGATGACTTTGAAGATGATCTAGTGGATAAGATTGAGGATGAAGTGGATCAAGTATCAATGGGTGGTATGGACATGTTCGTGCAAAGAGGAGGAAGGAGTGAAAGAGACTTTAGGACAGGTCCTAGATGGCGAGATGGGGTTGACCAAAAACTAGGGAACATTAAGATTAAGATACCTTCATTCCAAGGGAGGAATGATCCATAAGCGTACTTGGAATGGGAAAAGAAGGTGGAGCTGATTTTTGAATGTCACAATTATTCCGAGGAGAAAAAAGTGAAATTGGCTGTCATCGAATTTAACGATTACGCCATCATATGTGATTGAACCAAATATGTTGTATATTTTGGCCCTTACATCCTCTTCCCTTGCGCTGTTCTTGAGTGTTTTTAGGTGTATTTATAGCTCTTTTGATCGTTTTTGTAGGCAATAGGTATAAATGCGTGAATTGGGATAAAAAGGACAAATCGGTGCACTAATGAAGTGAAGAAGGCAAAAGTGCACGGGTAGCATGCGCTTGCACTTACCCGTGCACTGGAAGATGAATTGTTGAAGAACCTCAGTGCACGGGTATGACCCGTACACTTACCCGTGCAATCCACAACCCAGTGAGCAGAGCCTCGGGCAAGGAACAACTACACGAGTGGTGCACGGGTCAACCACCCGTGCACTAACCCATGCACATGGCTCAAGTCAGGAAGAAAATGAATCTGTACGGGTAACTGCACGGGTACCTCACCCATGCTATACCCGTGCTAACAGGAAATCTACCTTGCCACATCAGCGTTTTTGGCCTAATTTTGGAGGAAAATATAAATAGTTTTGCTATCTGATTTTCTTAAAGAGAACCACGACCATACACCCATTCCATTCATTCTTTCTCTCTCTAAATCTCAGAAACCATTCTCTCCCAAAAACCCATCAAACCCATCCATTCTACTTCATCTAATTGCCACTCAAGAGGACTTTGGAAGTGTGATCAAGCTTTAAGAAAGAAAGTCTCCTATGGGTTTCTTCTATTCCCTTCTCCTTATCTTTGTATTTCATATTGTCATGAGTAGCTAAACCCAATTTGGGATTGATGTAATTAATTCATGGATTGTGGGATTTCCATCATTTTTACTTGATTAATATATTTCCATTCAAATTACTTCATTGTGTTTGATTCTCCCTTAAATCAAGTAGGCATTCCAACTCTTGATTTTGTGGATTAATTGAATTTATTAGAGTTATTATGCATTAAATGGAATCTTTGTGAAAACGAGTAGGCATTCCAACTCTCATTTAGCTTAGTGGTTGATTGTGCTTTTAATTGCATTTGATACTCACCTTGGGTTGGGTAGGCATTCCAACTCCTAATCCGTTGTTGAGATTGAATTATGGGAACTTTATGAGCCAAGTAGGCATTCCAACTCTTGGTTTACATTGGTTACCAATCTTTGTTCTAACCATCTACACTCTAGGTGTTAATTAAGCTCAATTGAGTTGGAAAAGGTATGTGGTGAGCATCCCAATCCCACATACCTTGGTTAGGAAAAAGGGATGGATTGTGAGCATTCCAATCAGAGCCATTCCGGAAACTCAAACTAGGGAGATAAGCCATATGTTTAAATCGAGTCGGGCTTCAAAAGTGGAATTCCCATGATTTATGTCTATATTACATCAACTTCCATTTTTATCATCATACATTACACACACACACACCATTTCTATCTTAGTTTATTTTAGTATTCTTAGTTTAGTAGTAATTGAAATTCCAAATTAATTTCTATCAACATTAATTCCATTTTACTTCCTTGTATTTAGTGCTAGAGTCGAATTTAGTCACAACTATTTCACGATCTCTGTGGAACGATACCCATATTTGCCTTATACTAAAATTAGTTTAATTAGTGCATATCGGGATCTTTAAATTTGTTTGGCTTGCATTCACGACATATAACAATGCACGTTCAATATGGTGGGATCAACTTGTGATGAATAGAAGAAGAAACCATGAAAGACCTATTGAGATATGGGATGAGATGAAGGCTATCATGAGAAGGCGGTTTGTTCCTAATCACTATTATAGGGACTTGTACCAGAAATTGTAGAGCCTTACTCAAGGTTCTAAAAGCGTGGATGACTACTATAAGGAGATGGAGGTAGCCTTGATTCGGGCTAATGTAGAAGAGGATAGGGAAGCTACCATGGCTAGATTTCTAAATGGGTTGAACCGAGACATTGCTAACGTGGTGGAACTACAACACTATGTGGAGTTGGAGGATATGGTGCATATGGCCATAAAGGTGGAACACCAACTTAAGAGGAAGGGCAGCCGACTAATTCAAAACTCGGGTTCCTCTACTTCATGGAAGCCTAATTGGAGAAAGGAGGATAGGGCTGTACCTAAGTCCAAATTCGAGCCAACTAAAGGAAGGGATGACGTGCTTGGCAAAAATAAAGGTAAAACTGATTCCCAAATTTGTAATCGTGATATTAAGTGTTTTTGTTGTCTTGGTACGGGCCACATAGCTTGATAATGTCCAAATAAAAGGGTTATGATTGCACGTGCTGATGGAGGGGTGGAAACTGAAAGCGAAAGTGAGGATGACCAGATGCCATCACTTGAGGATGCTTGTGATGATAATGTAGAGTATCCGGTTGAGGGTGAGTCGCTTGTAGTTAGGCGTGCATTGAGTGTCCAAGTTATGGAGGATGAAATGGAACAACAATGGGACAACATTTGTCACACTAGATGCCACATCAAAAACAAGGTATGCCATATGATTATTGATGAGGGAAGCTGCACTAATGTAGCTAGCATTACTTTAGTTGAAAAACTAAATTTATCAACCCTAAAACACCCTAGGCCGTATAAGTTACAGTGGTTGAATGATTGTGGGGGAGATAAAGGTAAATAAGCAAGTGCTAGTTTCCTTTTCAATTGGGAAGTATAATGATGAAGTACTTTGTGACGTTGTTCGTTGTTCAAATACATGCGGGGCACATATTATTGGGCAGGCTGTGGCAATTTGACCGAAAGATCATCCATGATGGGTTCAAGAACAGACACTCCTTTGTAAAAGACAATAAATCCATCACTCTTGTACATTTGTCCCCAAAGACAGTGTTTGAGGATCAATTAAAACTAAAGTGAGAGGGTGAGTTGAGGAGAGCTAGTGAGGTTGTGAGCTTTGAAAAAGAAATTAGTGGAGATAAAATTCAAGAGAGATTGAGAGTTCAAAAAAAATGATAAAAAAAAAGAGGGACCACATGAGAGAGTGGAAAAAAAGCTATTGAGAGAAAAATAATGAAGCAAGTGAGTTTTTATGCTAAGACGAGTGATGCCAAGAGTGTTTTTTTTATGCAAAACAGCCTATACTTGTACTCTTGTACAAATAGGCATGTTTTAATACTAACAAACCTGACCAATCTTTGCCTAGTATTGCTATTTCTTTGTTGCAGGAATATGAGGATGTGTTTCCCGATGATGTTCCTAGTGGGTTACCACCAATTAGAGGAATAGAGCATCAAATTGATTTCGTTCTAGGTGCTACAATTCCTAACCAGCCAGCTTATAGGAGTAATCTGGAGGAGACAAAGGAACTTCAAAGGCAAGTTGAGGATTTGATGGCTAAGGGACATGTGAGAGAGAGTATGAGTCCATGCGCGGTACCGGTGCTACTCGTGCTTAAGAAGGATGGATCTTGGAGGATGTGTGCTGATTGCAGAGCTATCAACAATATTACGGTAAAGTATAAACATCCCATTCCTAGGCTAGATGACATGTTGGATGAATTGCATGGGTCATGTATTTTTACAAAAATTGATTTGAAAAGTGGTTATCATCAAATTAGGATGAAAGAGGGAGATGAATGGAAAACTGCCTTGAAGACTAAATATGGGTTGTATGAGTGGATGGTAATGCCTTTTGGTCTAACTAATGCACCAAGCACATTTATGAGATTAATGAATCATACCTTGTGTGCGTTTATAAGCAGATTTATTGTGGTCTATTTTGATGCTATCTTGGTGTATAGTAAGAGCCTAGTTGTGCATATTGAACATTTGCGTTGTGTGCTTGATGTTTTAAGAAAGGAAAAACTATATGCCAACTTTAAAAAGTGTTCCTTTTGCATGAAAAAGTTATGTTTCTTGGATATGTTGTTAGCGTAGAGGGAATTGAAGTAGATAAGGAAAATGTGAAGGCTATCAAGGATTGGCCCACACCTAAGTCTATCACTGAGGTAAGAAGTTTTCATGGTTTGGCTAGTTTTTATTAGCGTTTTGTCAAAGATTTCAGTACACTTGCTGCACCACTCACTGAAATTATAAAGAAATCTGTTGGTTTTAAATGGGGTAGTGAACAAGAACATGCATTTCAAGTGATTAAAGAATGGTTATTTGTTTCTCCTTTATTTGCATTACCTGATTTTTCTATAACTTTTGAGATTGAGTGTGATGCCTTGGGAATAGGTATTGGAGCTGTTTTGATGCAGAAGAAGCGGCCAATAGCCTATTTTAGTGAAAAGCTAAATGGAGCAGCCTTGAACTACCTAACATATGACAAGGAACTATATGTATTAGTGAGAGCATTGTAGACTTGGCAACACTACCTATGGCCGAAGGAGTTTGTTATACATACTAATCATGAGTCCTTGAAGCACTTTAAAGGGAAAGGTAAGTTGAACAAAAGGCATGCCAAGTGGGTGGAATTCGTTGAGACCTTTCCTTATGTCATCAAATACAAACAAGGTAAGGAAAATATTGTGGCTGATGCATTGTCCAGAAGGTACACCCTTGTTTCTACCTTGAATGCAAAATTATTAGGGTTAGAATATGTTAAAGACTTGTAAGCCAATGATGTTGACTTTGCTAATGTCTATGGGGTATGTGATAGGGCAGCTTTTGGAAAGTTTTATGGACTAGATGGGTACTTGTTTAGAGAAAACAAACTTTGTGTGCCTAATGGCTCTATGCCTCTATGTGTGAGCTGCTTGTGCATGAAGCTCATGGGGTGGGGGTGGGGGGTTGATGGGACATTTTGGTGTGAGAAAAACTTTAGACGTGTTGCATGAACATTTCTTTTGGCCTAAAATGAAACGTGATGTGGAAAGGGTGTGTGCTAGATGTGTCACATGTAGGCAGGCCAAATCTAGAGTCTTACCTCATGGTTTATATACTCCTCTTCCCGTACCTAGTGAGCCGTGGGTAGACATTTCTATGGACTTTGTTTTAGGCTTGCCTAGGTCAAAGAAAGGTAGGGATTCCATTTTTGTGGTTGTTGATAGGTTTTCTAAGATGACACATTTCATACCTTTTCATAAATCTGATGATGCAACCAGCATCACTGAATTGTTCTTTAGGAAGATAGTACGACTTCATAGTGTTCCAATGAGTACTGTATCTGATGGGGCAAGTTGGGAACTAAATTTTTGTTTTTGACTACTTGTCATCCCCAAATGGATGGACAAACAGAGGTAGTGAATAGAACCTTATCTACTTTATTACGTGATGTGATTCAAAAGAACTTGAAAAATTGGGAGGAATGTTTGCCATTCATTGAGTTTGCATATAATAGGAGTATTCATTCTACTATTAATTTTTCACAATTTGAAATTGTTTATGGATTTAATCCCCTAACTCCTTCGGATTTGTTGCCTCTACAAGTCAATGAGAGGACTAGTTTGGATGGTCAAAAGAAAGCTGAGATGGTGAAGGAACTCCATGAGAGTGTACGACAACACATAGAAAAGAAGAATGAGCAATACGGAGCCAAAGCCAACAAAGGCCGAAGACAAGTTATCTTTTAACCCGGCGATTGGGGTTGGGTGCATATGAGGAAGGAAAGATTTCTTGCCCGTAGGCAGTCCAAGCTACATCCTAGAGGGGATGGACCATTTCAAGTCCTAGAGAAGATCAACAATAATGCCTACAAGTTAGATCTTCCAGGTGAGTATAAGATTAGTGCTACATTTAATGTTTATGATCTTTCTCTTTTTGATGTAGTTGACGATTCGAGGTCGAATCATTTTGAGGAAAGGGGGAATGATGAGAATTAAGGAGCAACCCCAAATGATTCATTGCTTGTTTTAGTTGGGCCAATTACAAGGGCAAGTGCTAAGAGATTCAAAGAAGCACTTAATGGGCTGATTCAAGAGATTTGGGTTGATTCTAAAAAGGTGCATTTCAAGTTGAACCCAAAAGAAGATCAAGACTTAATCAATGTAATAAAAGCAATTGGAGAGGATGATTAGCTTGTTGTGGACTTCCAAATAAAGACCTATCAAGAATAGGCTGATCACTTCCCTGATTTTAGAGCATTAATGGCATGTTGACTTGCCTAATTTTTAGACTTAATTAGTTGCTTTCTTTTGTCCTTAATTTCCTGATTGTAGACCTTTTTTTCTTTCCTTTACCTACAAGGTGCTTTAATTGCCTTAGGTTTTTATGTTTTATTTTCAGCCTTTATAAAGAAGGCTTGGGTAGCTTTGTAAGCATGAATTTGATTAATAAAAAATTATTGTGAGGTTGCTTCCTCTTGGTTCTTCAAAGAACTTGTGAACTTATTAAGGGTTTTCCTTTTTGGCCTTCAAAACATATACCTTCGGTTCTTGATTCCAATAATCAGTGGGTCGGGGTTTTCTTTTTCGCAACAATCTGAATTTTAGTTTTCTGGGGCAAGTATTCCAAATTGCTTGTTGGGTTTCAAGGCAAGTCCATTGGGGTTCGCATTAGAAGATATGGAAATCGACTCGATACACAAAGACGAAGACCATGTACGATAAAGACACAAAAAGTTTCGTAACTTTCAACTTGGAACTTGAAAACTTATGAATGACTAACAGAAATGATTGGAACTCAATATAGAACAATATGAGTACATTATCAAGTCCAATATCATAAAACACAAACAAATAAAGACAATAACACACAAGTATGTCATTTCCAAGAAATAGTCCTAGAACTTGCAATTTTACATAAGTTGACAAATTAAATCTAATGCTTGTGCATACTTCAATAAGTGTGTGAATATGTTATACAAATTTGGAACAATGATGTAGGGAAACAAATGTTATGCAATATGTGTGTGTGTGCATTTACACCTCGTAATAGGAGAAAGAATCTTGATACCTTAGCCTCCAAGTAAGCATCTTTCCTCTTGAAGACGAACTTTGCATGCGAAGTTGCTTTCCTTCTTTGAAGCTCGATCCAATCACGAACCACCTAAGCAATTAAGCAATACAAACAAAGAGCATTTTGTTATGGAATCAAGCCAACACAAATCTAAAACCTAACAATATCCTCTTTTGGCTATTCCATGACAAAACCTCAACCTCACCATACAATGATCACTCAAACAAACTCATAGTTGATTGCATTCTCACATCCTCACATTATAAAGAGAACCCTAAACTAAAATATCTTCAAGTCTTCATGAGTCTTTAAGATTCTCCTCTGTAATCATCAAGGCACCTGTGAAAAACACACAACCAAACAAACAAGAAATCTTCTACAAAGAAGCTTGGTGAGATATATCCACAAAAACAAACAAGACTCCCCCTATCTCATATAAAAGATCATTTTAAAGCACTCCCTTAGTTCTTTAACCTTAACATACAAGAATTCTTTACTCCCCCTTAAGAAAAGAATTCTCCTCCTTAATTCCAGAAGGTCAATAATCCACAAGAGGTATATTATATTCTTCCACATGAGGTACATTTCTCCCAAATATGGTGAGGTATACATTTCTCCCCCTTTTGTCAAGGAATAGTCAAAGAAATAAACAATGGATAATCAAGGGAAAAGAGGCAAATATGAGATAAGTAACATGCATTTTCAATGTTCAAACATGTCATGTTTTTATCAAAATAAAATCAAGTGAACATATCATAAAAGAGAACAAAGTCTAGCATACAATGCTCCCCCTTGATAAGTGCTCTATCTAAGATCAAGATAAGATATTGTTCATAATGATATCCACACAATCACACAATCAAGCAATTTTTAAGAAATTCAACAAAATAAGCTCCACAAACTATGAGAGATACACCAAGATTTTCAATCTCTCTCATAATTCTTCTAAAATTGCTAGCATATCAAATTTACTTGAAAGCAAAACAAGTGTGTATATGGATTTGCTTCAAACATATATAAATGAGTAATTGGATCATCAACATGCAAACCATATCAACATCTATTCATCTTAAGCATTTCCATAAAAGGTCAAACCGATTATCATCTGGAAATTTTGCTTTTAAGAGAATAGATTTCTACATATGAGTGTGCGTGTGCATGTGGCTCGTCATCCCTTTTCTATTTTTCACCCAGAGCAATCACAATTTTCAACTGTACTCTTGTAAGCCTTTTTTAGCCTTTAAATCAATTTTTTTTATTGACTCTTTCTTTTTCAATACTTCTTTGATTTTTGTAACATAAACATATACACTTCATGACGGTTTTCACTCATCATAATGGTGTAGCCCTTTCATACATTGGGTGGCTGGACAACCAAAACGTGTAGCCCTTTTCATAAAGGTGCTCGTTAAGTTTTATGCAGTTGCCGAAGCAAAATGGATACTAACCATAGGTCATCTTTAATGTACTAGTCAAAAGACTTCAAGGTGCCTCCATAACTCACATATCTTCAACCTCAACTTACTCAAACTAAACATATGAGAGAAGCAAAGTGTGCACTTTTGAAAACCATGTTTTAAGGCTTAAAATCGCGTGATCTAAAATCAATACAAGGAGACTTACTTAAGATCATTACTTCTCAATATAGTAACTTTCATTGAATATGAAGCTCATATTTTTCAAAAATATGCTACTCATTAATCAAACAAGTATAAGATAGAACACATGCATCATGTAAAAGATCTTTATGAACGATTTCACTAAATGTTCTCTAGATTGCAGTTATTAAAAGAGAAACATATGTATCCTAAACAAAGTTCTCTAAAATAACATGCCACATAATGTCATGCACACACAGAGTTGAAAAGATGAAACAAGAAAGCAAGATTTAGAGTAGAGATATACCTTAGCATGCTTTTTTATCAATGTAAAGCCTTCCCCTTTTTATGAGCTCTCTTGGCTTGTTGGTCCTCATGACAACAAGTTGTTGGTGTGTCTTCCCAAGAGAATAAAGACTAAATATTTCAACTCAAACAAACATATAAAATGACTTTCTCAAAAAGTCATAACAAAATTCATCACCATATAGATTTCAAGCTACAACTTCTCTAAAGTTAATCAACAAATTTTGACAATCATAGTGAAAGTATGAGAATATTAAGTTCATGTATTGACCAGAGACACCAAGCTTGAATACTAGACCTAGCATATTACTAATAGCTTAGTCAAGCATCAAACTTAGAACTCTTATTAAACAAGAACAATTTTTTTTCTCATATGTGCTACTCATTCAAGTATGAGAGCACTCACCTTTGACCATATTGGTCTTAGGTGAACCAACACAAACAACATCATAATCATTACACATGGAAATATGAAATATAGAAGATAAATCATCAACTATCTTCATCATGAAAATATCACTCATATTAAACTCATCATTATTGCCACGCACAAATATTTCATCAAGAAAAGGTATAAGACCATCATGCTTTTTCACATTCTCATCCACACAAATCTTCTTGACATTCTTCTTCACATGTTTATCATTATTATACATAACATTCAAAGATTCATCAATATCAACATGTTTAGAAGAATGACTAGGAACCTTTTCACATCATGCTTCTTAATCCAAACTTTCCTAGTAAATTTCTTCACATGATCATGATCAATATGCACATTTTTCAAAGCATCAAAACTATTATCATGTTTAGAATCTTCCAAAGAAGATTAGTTCAACTCACTAACATGCAAATTATTCTTCTTAACCCAAACTTTCTTTATTGATTTCATTTTATTCACATGTTCATCATGCATAGTCTCTAATGCCCTAACATGTTTAGAAAAAACCAAAGGAAGTCTTTTCATCTCGCTAGCATGCATCTCATTCCCTAGTTTGCATTGTCTAATATACTCATAGCATTTAGGTTTGATATGCCCTACAACATTGCAAAAATGACAAACCGGGATAAACTTAGAGATGTTATGTTTAGTTCTAGACTTAAACTCATGCTTAGAAGAATGATTAGGTAACCTTTCCACATCGTTGAAATGTTTCACATTTCCTAGTTTGGATTGCCTAATGTATTCATAACACCTAGGCATAATGTGACCAACCACATTACAGTAATGACAAACCGGAATGAATTTAGAAAAATTACTTTTTTTGGTGTGCATGCTTTAGTTGAGAAGGTCCATAGCTCTTCTTGACTTTGTTTTTTATCTTGGAAGGAATGGTAGTTGAGTCTTTCTTCTTGTTGGACCTTCTTGACTTGTTCTTGGTTGTAGGAGTCTTCTTAACGTCTTCTACATAACCCAAGCTACTCATATCTCCATGATGCTTTCTAAGTTTTATAACTTCATCAAGCTTAATGGCTCTAATTTTCATGCCATTAATAGACTATTTGAGAGCTTTGACTTCATCATTAAGCTCACACACCTTTGTCTTCAAGATAGTCAAAGTGTTCTCTTTTTGCTTAATCTCTCCTGCCATGACAAACAACTTCATAGTAAAGTCTTCTTTTTAAATCATCCAACTCTTGAGCACTTTCCTCCATCTTTGAAAAATATTTTTCAAAAGTCTTTTCATGCTCCTTGATGACTTCACTTTGCTTGTTTATCTGCTCCAAAGACATCTTCTTTTCATTGTCAAGAGCTTTGATTATCACCACTAAATTGGCATTGATCAACTTCAACTTGTTGTTCTCATCATTCTTCTTGACGATTTCACTTGTTAGTTGAAGGATCTTATCATTGCAGCTCGTTTCATCATGATTTGAGGAAACTTTGATCTGTTCATGATTGGAGGAGACTTCACTATCTTCACTACTTGAATAGTATTCACTTTCCTTATTACTAGAGGAGTCTTCACTACTATCCTCAAATCTCCCTTTATATATGGCCGAGTGAGCAATGTAATTGCTAGTATATTCTTGATCATCAGAGGACTCCTCCTCCTCTTCTACATCACTCACACTTACATCACTCCAAGTAGCCTCCATTGCTAAGCCTTTCTTAGACTCTTTCTTCTCATTAGCATGTTTGGTAGAGATAAATCCAATCCCTTTTACATTCATGACATCGAATTAGCTTCTTCTTAGATTTATCCTTGCAATCCACTTCTCCTTTTGGAGTGATCTTCTCATTGACTTCCTCTCTCTTAGAACATATGTTCTTTAGAAATTTCTTCAAAGTTCTCACCATACTAGCCACATCATTTTCATCTTTACTCTTCTCATTTGTCACCTTGAGTGCTATTTTCTTACCCTCAATCTTCAGCTTAAACCCAAGTTCATATATTTGTAGCAACCCAAGAAGCTCATCAACCCTCATAAGATCAACATTCTTGCTTTCTTCAATTGCGGTCACCTTTGCTTTAAATCTCTTAGGCAAGGATCTCAAGATTTTCCAATTAATTCTCTCTTGTGGATATGGCTCTCTCAAAGTTTGACTTTGGTTGGTGATATTCATGAGTCCAGTTTGGAAGTCTACTAACTTCTCATCCTCATCCATAACAATACTTTCAAATTGAGAATTAAGCATTTGTACTCTATGAAAATACACTAAGAGTGATAAAACTAACATAAAAGGGGGGGGGGGGGGTGAATAGGTTTTAGCCAAATTAAATGCCATCTTTTTGATTAATCAAAATTAAACAACACAGCCCCTAATCTCTAACACAATCAATCATTGCCACCATAAAAATGCGGAATAAACAAAAAGACACAATGATATGATTTACGTGAGAAACCCTCTAACTGGGTAAAAACTCAAGGGCCTAATCGCCAATCGAACCCTCAAATCCACTATTTGCAAAAACGATTACAACCTAGGTTGACCACATCACACCTAATCGGTTACTAATCCATCCTTGCTACCTGCAGGCCTTTAATAGTGATTTTAGGCTCTTGCTTGTATACTACCAAAGGCAAATACAAGACTTAACTCTTAAATGAAGAGATATGAAACCTAAAGTGAATATGATGATATTCTAAATGAACAAAATGCAAGGTCAACATATTTAATGCTTATCTAGTCATGTATGAATGCTTCAAACAATCCTAGATATCATGTTGCTATATGACACACATATAACCTAGCTATATGAAATCAAAGCATTCCTAGATGCAATAGCTATCACAATACAACAACCCAAACATAAAAAATAAATCTCTATTTATAATGAAAAATTATAATCTAGATGCAAAAGAAACATAAAAAGAGATTTCTTATTAAGCAAGAACACAAAGATGGATGAGAGTGGTGTTCTACTTACCAAGTAAGCTATGTTGATGAAGACCCATGCTTAGAAACATCCTAGATGAAACTAGATGATGATAGAACCATGAATGAATGATGGGTGATTGGGTTTTGGACAATAAAAATGGTTTCTTGCTACCTTTTCTTGCAAGACACTCTTACGCTCAAAAAGGAATAAAGAGAATGGATTCTGAAGCTCTAAAGAGGCAAGGAAGAGGAAAGGGCATATATATATGAAGCCCTAGACGAAATGACACCGTTTTGAAAAACAGTAACAAAACCCCGTCATTACCTCTGTGCGTACCGCGGCTCAGGCAAGTTGTCCAGACTGCGGTACACGCAGCAGTGTGCCTACTGGACAACATCGCGGTTGAGACCGATGTGCGTGCAAGTGCACATGACGCGGTCTAGGCAGCAGGGGCCTATTGATGTTTACCACGATAGGGACTGCTGAGCATACATGAGCACAGGACGCGGTACAAGAAGCATGACCCTACTGAAGTATACCGCTCTGTATTCCGCGGTGCAAGCAAAGCTTGCCAAGCGGTCTAGGTCGCGGTAAGAGAGGAAACTCTCTTTTCCAGGCAGACTCAACACTCTAAGTAATGTGCAAAAATTGCAAGTGTGGAGTGTGATAAATGGCATACAATGCGTCATACAATTACATGTAAACAAGAATATAATGCATGCAAGTGAGTTTGTGCAACTATATCTCTTCAAGTAAGAGTAGAGTCAAGTAATCTACCTTCCTTGAAGCACTTGGAGTCCAATGGAAGATCTTCAATTCCTAATCTACCCTTTTATAATGATTAACCCCAATTGTGATTTTTTCAACGAAATAAGCCAATCATAAAGTGAGGCACTTACACTCTAGAACTTCCAACCGCCAGCGTACCCTCATTTATAGTTTACAATGTATCCCATGCTTATCAAGTTTTAGCTAAAATATATTCATTTGAAAATCACAAGAGCTAATTTTGAAAATCACTCAAGCATGTCCAAAAGTTGAATCAAAATCATTCTAAAAATTTTTCTTTAATAAAATAAGAAGATCTATCAAGTTGACCATAAAAGAAAAATGGAAAGGAGATGATTCACTTACAAATGATAAACACACGAATGAAGATCAGATCAATATGATATATATGGAAATAATTTGACTCTGAAAAGGGTTGGGACTTGTTCCTCTCTTCAAGACCAACAATTTAGGCTTTTGAAAATCTAAAATCGGAGTTGATTGGAGAGAGATATGACAAAAACAAAAAATGAAAAGTTGTTGAAAATGTCTGCACTAAATTCAAATATATATGAAGGGAAAGTGATGAGGAGAGGAGAGAGATTCGCCCAACCAATGGAGGTGTGTGGCCTCCACGGCAACAGAGGGCATCCCTTCCTGTGGGGCCCTCATGCCTCCACGGAGAAGGGTTACAAATGGCACTTTGCCATTCATCTTCCCTCGCGCACCACTTGCGTTCTTCGACCGTCCTCCGGCCTCCGAACTCCGTATTCGAATCTATTTTCGGATTATGAACCGTACCTCCCTCATGAACATGGAAATCAAGAAAACTTTCATAAAATATATGGAAATCGACTCGATACACAAATATGAAGATCATGTACGATAAAGACATGGAAAGTTTCGTAACATTCAACTTGGAACTTGAAAACTTATGAATGAGTAACCGAAATGACCGGAACTCAATATAGAACAATATGAGTTCAATATCAAGTCCAATATCTCAAAAACATAAACAAATAAATACAGTAACACACAAGTATGCCGTTTCCTAGAAATAGTCCTAGAACATGCAAGTTTACATAAGTTGACAAATTAAATCTAATGCTGTGTATACTTCAATAAGTGTGTGAATGTGTTATACAAATTTGGCACAACGATGCATGGACACAAATTTTATGCAATGTGTGTGTGTGTGCACTTACGCCTTGCAAGAGGAGAAAGAATCTTGACACCATAGTCTCCAAGTAAGCATTTTTCCTCTTGAAGATGAACTTTGCATGCGAAGTTGTTTTCCTTCTTTGAAACTCGATCCAATCATGAACCACCTAAGCAACTAAGCAATACAAACAAAGAGCGTTTTGTTATGGAACCAAGCCAACACAAATCTAAAACCTAACAATCTCCCCATTTGGCTATTCCATGACAAAACCTCAACCTCACCATACAATGATCGCTCAAACAAACTCATAGTTGATTGCATTCTCACATCCTCACATTATAAAGAGAACCCTAAACTAAAATATCTTCAAGTCTTCATGAGTCTTCAAGATTCTCCTCTTTAATCATCAAAGCATCTGTGAAAAACACACAACCAAACAAACAAGAAATCTTCTGCAAAGAAGCTTGGTGAGATATATCCACAAAAACAAACAAGACTCCTCCTATCTCATATAAAAGTTCACTTTAAAGCACTCCCTTAGTTCCTTAAGCTCAACATACAAGAATTCTTTACTCCCCCTTAAGAAAAGAATTCTCCCCCTTAATTCAAGTAGGTCAATAACCCACAAAGAGGTATATTATATTCTTCCACATGAGGTACATTTCTCCCACACATGGTGAGGTATATACATTTCTCCCTCTTTTTGTCAAGGAATAGTCAAAGAAATAATAGAGGGATAATTAAGGGGAAAAAGGCAAATATATGAGATAAGTAACATGCATTTTCAATGTTCAAACATGTCATATTTTTATCAAAATAAAATCAAGTGAACATATCATAAAAGAGAACGAAGTCTAGCATACAATGCCCCCCATTGATAAGTGCTCTATCTAAGATCAAGATATGATAGTGTTCATAATGATATCTACACAATCACACAATCAAGCAATTTTAAAGAAATTCAATAAAATAATCACCACAAACTATGAGAGATACACCAAGATTTTCAATCTCTCTCATAATTCTTCTAAAATTGCTAGCATATCAAATTCACTTGAAAGCAAAACAAGTATGTGTGTGGATTTGCTTCAAACATATATAAAGTAGTAGTTGGATCATCAACATGAAAGCCATATCAACATCTGAAAATACAAACTACAATGTGTGTCTAATTAACCTAGAGGGGGGTTTGAACCAAATTAATTACCAACTTTTCGGTTAATCAAAATTAATCACTCAACCCCTAAGTACCAATGTAAATAATCATTGTCATAAGAAGTGAAAAAAATAAAATAAACACACAATGATTTGTTTTATGTGAGACAACCACAATAGGGTAAAAAACGCACGGGCTTAATAGCCACTCGAACACTCAAATCCACTATTTGCAAATACAATTACAACCTAGGTTGATCACATCACACCTAATCAGTTACTAATCCGTCTTTGCTACCCGTAGGCCTTTAATAGTGATTTTAGATTCTTGCTTGTACACTACCAACGGTACATACAAGACGTAACTCTTAATAGAAGAGATATGCAACCTAATGTGAATATGAAAATATTCTAAGTGCACAAATGCTAGGTCAACACATTTGATGCTTATCTAGGAATTAAAGATGACATTTAAAAAAATATTCCTAGATATCATGTTGCTATATGACATGCATACAACTTAGCTATATGAAATAAAAAGCATTCCTAGATGAAATAGCTATCACAATACAACAACGCAACAAAACAACATGCAAAAATCCTCAACTTGTAATTCAAAATCCTAGTATAAGTGCAAACAAGTCATAAAAAATGTTTCTTGTAAAGCAAGAATATGAAAATAGATAAAGATGATGTTTTTCTAACCAAGTCAACTATGTAGATGAAGACCCATGCTTAGAATCATCCTAGATGATGCTAGATGATGGTTGATGCATGAATGGATGATGGGTGTTTGGGTTTTGGTTTATAAAGATGCAATCTTGCTAACTTTCCTTGCAAGTCACTCTTGAGCTTTTTAAAGATGGAGTAAAAATGGATTATGAAGCTCTAAGGACGAAATGGGAGAGAAAAGAACATATATATATAGACGCCCTAGACCAAATTACGTTGTTTTGGAAAAGTTTGCAATAAGACAAGCAACAATGACATAGTGCGCGGGTCCATATTCACGGGTAGGCACCCGCACACTAACCCGCGCACCGCTGTGATAACACACATCGCACTTAAGGTGGTGCCATAGCGGTGACCTACTGGAAAACATACTGCTGTGATAATTCACAGCACATCTACAGTGGTGCCACAATGGTGCAAGCAAAAACAACAAAGTGCACGGGTCTTCTGCCAGTCTGTCTGCGAGTCTCCTACCCCAGCACATACCGGCGCAAAACAGGGTTTTCCATGGAAAAAATATGCAAGGGAAACACACACAAGAAAACAAGAAGGCACAATGCAAGATAAATAGAGCAAGCATGAGTAAAGTGTGTGTGTTTGCAACTAAATCTCTTCACATAAGAGTAGAGTCAAGTAATCTACCTTCCTTGAAGCACTTGGAGTCCAAAGCCTAAATGATGGGAGATCTTCAACTCCTAATCTACCCTTTACCATATTTGATCCAATTTGTGATTTTGTCAACGAAATAAGCCAATCATAAAATGAGACACTTACAATCTCCCCATTTGGCTATTTCGTGACAAAACCACCACTCACAAGGCAACCTCACAATAAAACAAAAAAAAATGAGTTGGTCAACAAAAAAAAAATCTACATTACAATAAGCCCTATAATCTAAGTCTTGAACATCTTCAAGTCAGTCCAAGACTTGTAGAAACATCCAACCTACACACAATCAACAAGAAAGTACCTTCCATGACCAAGTGTGTTTGAGGTGCTTTTAACAAAAAAAAAACAATTGCAATAGTTATAGCCAGTTAACTCAATACAATAAAATAATGTAATCATGTCATGCTATGCAATGCTACATGCTCCCCCTCAACGATTACAACAATTCTCCCAAAGAATAAACCAATCTCCCCCTATGCAACTCCCCCTAAACTTCACACTACTCCCCTTTTTTGTCATGAGATAGGCAAAAGAGTATCCCCGCAATAGGTAAGCACTTGGCAATGAGACCTAATGGCACAAAAACTTATGTATAATCATATAAGCAAACTTATGCAACTCAATTAAGTAAGAGAGATTCAAGGAGTTTTATTTCATGAAAATTGTGTGAAAGAATGCCCTGCAAGCAAGACAAGTTGCATTCAAGATCAAAAAACATGGTATTTGGCAAAGCAAACAACAACAGTTTCTAAGAGAATTCAAACCAATTTCACACTTTTTCATGGAAATAAGCAAGATATAGATTGTAATATAAATTCAATTATAGAGCAACAATATCAACTTTTATAAGCAAAACAAGACATGAGCGACTTTGCACCCTTTTTGAATTTTTGGGGTAAGATACTCGTATAATAGTAGCATTGTTTGACTAATAAAGAGAGAGAGACTTTGGATTATAAAATCCGTTGAATGGATACAAGACCCTTATTGATTGAAGTCTCAACATTGCTTTCACACACAAATTTTGCATTCAATTTTAAAGCATTCAAGATGCAAATCAATTCAAAGCATGCCATTTATAAAATCATCATGTCATGGAGATCAATTATAGGTCATTCAAAATGTACTTCCAAAGTAAATTTTCCTATTCCAAAAATGCATGTTTGATCATAAATAAGACATGGATTGCAAGTAAAGCAAAGTTGCACACTTATTAAAAAAAACATATAAGCATATGTACAACCAATCATCTCAACCAGTTAATAAAGAAGCATAAAGATTATCAATGAGCATAATGCATTATTATGCCAATTTGCTCTCTTTGCTTGAGCTCCCCATATGGGGTCAATCACCAAAAACTTCAAGACATATGACAAATCCCAACAGACCTACTAAGTGATTTGAACCTAGTTGAGTCTAAGGGTTTAGTAAACAAATCCGATAGTTGATCGTTTGTGCCAACATGTTCAAGTGCAATGCATTTGCTTTCAAATAGCTCCCTAATAAATTGTTGTCTTATGTCTATATGCTTAGTTCTAAAGTGCTGAACATGATTTTTTGAGATATTAATTGCACTCATGTTATCACAATAAAGGGTTAGAGTACCTTGATCAAAGCCATAATCCACAAGCATTTGCTTCATCCAAAGGAGTTGTGTGCAAGCACTCCCTGTGGCTATGTATTCTTCTTCAGCTGTGGATAGGGAGATGGAATTTTTCTTTTTGCTTCATGCAAAACAATGACACCAAGTTGTTCCCTAGAAAGAAGCAAACTCCTGATGTATTCTTCCTATCATCACAGTTTCCTCCCTAATCTGTATCACTAAAGCCAACTAAGCTTGTATTAGTGTCAAAAAGTATCATATCCCATAGTTGGATGTACCATTCACATATCGAATGATTCTCTTTACAGAGGAGAGATCGGACTCCTTGGGATCTGCTTGGTACCTAGCACACACACCCACACTAAAGGATATATCAGGCCTACTTGTAGTCAAGTAAAGCAAGCTACCAATCATGCCACGATTTAGGCTTTGATCCACACTTTTCCCACTAGCATCCTTGCTTAATTTCAAAGTGGTACTCATGGGGGTGTCATAGTGTTTGGCATTCTCAAGGCCAAACTTCTTCACTAGGTTCTTAGCATACTTAGCTTGGGATATGAAAATCCCATCATGCAATTGCTTGATTTGCAAACTTAGGAGGTAATTAAGCTTCCCAAACAAGACTCATCTCAAATTCATGAGACATAACATCAACAAATTGTTTGACTTTGGATTTATTGGTGGAGCCAAACACAATGTCATCAACATATATTTGAGCTATGGAAAGCTCATCTTTGTTGCCTTTGATGAACAAAGTCTTGTCAACACTACCTATAGAGTAGCCATTGTCAACAAGATAGAGAGTGAGGCGCTCATACCAAGCCCTTGGTGCTTATTTCAACTCATATAAAGCTTTCTTGATGCAATATACATGATTGGGGTGGTGAGGATCCACAAACCTCTTGGGTTGCTCAACAAACACTTCCTCTTGAAAGAAGCCATTAAGGAAGGCACTCTTAACATCCATTTGATGAAATTTGAACTTGTGAACATATGATATGGACAAGAAAAGCCTTATGGACTCAAGACGGGCAACCAGAGCAAAAGTCTCCTCAAAATCGACACACTCAATTTGAGAGTATCTTCGTGCTGCAAGTCTAGCCTTGTTTCGCACAATGTTGCCATTCTCATCCGACTTGTTCCTATACACCCATTTTGTTCCAATGACATTGGTGTTTTTGGGTCTAGGAACTAGAGTCCAAACCTCATTTCTTTCAAATTGGTTTAGCTCTTCTAGCATAAAAAGAACCCAAAACTCATCATTCAAAACTTCATCAACCTTTTTGGGGTCAATTTGAGAGTGTAACAAGTATAGCTAATTGAAGCTTAGTCCTAACACCTTCATTCACATCTCCAAGAATATCATTCTTGTTATGGAGATGCCTAACCCATGGAGCGGGTTTTTTAGAGTCTAATGATGGATCTCTATCAAGAGGTTGAATGACTTCTTCATCAAGGTTTGACTTCCCACCACTTGAAGTCTCACCATTCTTCTTCAAAGAAGAATCATCAATCACAATAATCTCTCCATCATGGTCATTAGTCTTAGGTCTACAATCATCAATGACAACATTAGATGATTCCATGACATTCATAGTTTTCAAATTAAAGACTCTATAGGCCTTGCTATTTAGGGCATAGCCAATGAAAATTCCCCCATCAACAAATTTTGACTATCATAGTGAAAGTATGAGAATATTAAGTTCATGTATTGACTATAGACACCAAGTTTGAATACTAGACCTATCATATTACAAATAGCTTAGTCAAGCATCAAACTTAGAACTCTTATCAAACAAGAACAAATTTTTTTTTCTTATATGTGCTATTCATTCAAGTATGAGAGCGTTCACCTTTGACCATATTAGTCTTAGGTGAACCAACGCAAACAGCATCATGATCATTACACATGGAAATATGAAATCTAGAAGATAAATCATCAACTATCTTCTTCATGAAAATATCCCTCATATTAAACTCATCATTATCGCCACACACAAATATTTCATCAAGACAAGGTATAAATCTAATGCATGTGCATACATGAACAAGTGTGTGTATTGTGTTAAACCGAATTTTGCACAACGATGTAGGGACACATATGAATGCAATGTATGTGTGTGCCTAAGCCTTGCAAGAGGAAAGAGGTCATGATTACCTTTTGCTAAGCAACTTAGCTTTATTCCTCTTGTAGCTACCACTTTGCTTGAATATTGTCCAATTTTCCTTGAATCTTGATTATCCATAAATCCTAGACAGCTAATCAGTACAAAGAAAATGTTGTTTTAATATAGAATTATGCAACACAAAACTCAAGCACTAACAAAAACTTGTGCATGTGACAAATCCAAGAGCATCCTACCTAAGTGCATGGGTAACTGTATGGGTAAGAGACCCATGCACAACCCGTGTAGTCAAACAAACCGGAAGGCACTCAACCTCAGTATATGAGAAACTGTATGGGTAAGAGACCCGTGCACAACCCATGCAACAGAAAGGCCAGCGGATACCCATCTTCAATGCACAGTTATTGCACGGGTAAGGAACTCGTGCATAACCAGTGCAAAATGAAGACCCAAGGAAACCCATCCTCATTGCATGGGTATTGCACGGGTAGGGAACCTGTGCACAACCTGTGCCAAATAGACCTACAGGGAAAGGTCACTTATTGCACTAAGAAAAATCACACCAACGTGCTAGCACGGACGTTTCCGAATGCACACCAGGAAATGAATTACATAGAACACAACCACACTTAGAACTAACACCAATAAGCATGTGTGAGAAGTGTAAAGAAGAACACACACATAAAAGATTGAATCACAAATGCAAGATATGTAAGGCATGCATGATTGTGTGTGTGTGCTACTAGTCTCTTCAAAGAGAGTTAAGCAAGTGATATACCTTTGAAGTGCTCTTGAGCTTGAGGATGTCATTGAAGCTTGATCATGAACAATGAGACCTAACTACCCTTACAAGCAAAATCCCTACATGGTTTGTCAACGAAATAAGCCAATCAAAATGTGAGAAACTTACAGTTAGGCCACATGAACTTTAAGGACTTAAAGAAGCTTAAAAAACATAGCATTGTTAGAGGTCTACCTAGTCTTAGTAGGAAGTTAGAAGGTGTTTGTGAACCTTTTCAACTAGGCAAACAAACCAAAGTGTCTCATAAAAAGAGCACTCATATAGCCACCAAGAAGCCCTTAGAACTAGTGCATATGGACGTAATGGAACCAATCCAAACCGAAAGCATCAATGGCAAGATATACATTCTTGTTTGTGTTGATGACTGCTCTAGATTTTCTTAGAAACAAGACCGAAACTCTTGATTACATCAAGAAGTTTTGTAATCAAGTTCATAATGAAAAAGGTCTTGGAATTAAGAAAATATGTTGCATTAGGAGTGATCAAGGGAGTGAGTTTGAAAATGCCAAATTTAGTGAGTTTTATGATTGTTTAGGGATATCACATGAGTTCTCGGCTCCTAGAACTTCTCAACAAAATGGTGCTGTTGAGAGGAAGAACTGAGTCTTGCAAGAGATGGCTAGGGACATGCTCAATATCAAGAAAGTCCCTAGGAACCTTTGGCCCAAAGTGGTTAACACCGCTTGTTATGTCATGAATAGAGTTTTTAGAAGGCCCGACACAAAACAAACCAACTATGAGCTTTGGAAGGGCAAGAAGCCTAATGTAAGTTACTTTCATACCTTTGGAAGTAAGTGTTTTATTTTGAATGTTAGAGATCAATTAGGAAAGTTTGATGCAAAAAGTGATGTTGGTCTCTTTCTTAGGTATGCTAATAATAGTTGTGCTTATAGGGTTTTTAATTTGAAAACCAAGACTATTATGGAATCTATTAATGTGAAAATAGATGATCTTAGCATGCTTGATTTGTGTAATGATAATAGTGTTAATGAACCTAAAGAAAATCTTTTGAATGACACTAAGAAACCTATTGATATGACTAGTTGTGATTCTAGTGAAGATTCACATAGTGAGTCTAGTTAAAATGATGAAAATGATAGTGGTGTTGAAGTTGAAAGTCAAGGGTTAGAAAATGCTTTAAATGACAATCAAAAAAATGATCAAGTTGTTGAACTTTTAATCTTCAGACTTAGAAAAATGCACTATCAAGAAGACATCATAGGTAATTTAAATGAAGGGGTTAAAACTAGAAGGCAAATAGCTGACCAAATTTCATATGCTTGTTACACCTCTCAAATTGAACCCAAAAACATTAATGAAGCCATTGTTGATGAATATTGGGTTGGGGCTATGCAAGATGAACTAAATCAATTTGAGAGAAATGAAGTGTGGTCATTAGTTTCTAGACCTAAAGACATTAATGTGATTGGCACTAAATGGGTGTTTAGGAATAAGACCAATGAAAGTGGTAAAATTGTGAGAAATAAAGCTAGACTGGTGGCTCAATGTTACACTCAAATTGAGGGTGTAGATTTTGATGAGACATTTGCACCCCTTGCTCTTCTTGAGTCCATTAGACTTTTGTTGTCCATTACATGTTTTAAAAAATTCAAATTGTTTTAAATGGATGTCAAAAGTGCTTTTCTCAATGGTTACCTTTAAGAAGAAGTGTATGTTGAACAACCTAAGGGTTTTGTAAAGCCACACTCTTATAATCATGTGTACAATTTGAAAAAGGCTTTTTATGGCCTTAAGCAAGCTCATAGAGCTTGGTATGATAGGTTGACTCAATATCTTGTTGCACTATAGGAGAGGTGGTATTGATAGAACTTTGTTTGTCAAGCATCATGATAATGACATTTTTGTTGCACAAATATATGTTGATGACATTGTTTTTGGGTCTACATGTAAAACCAAGGTTAATGAGTTTGTTAGTGTCATGTCAAGTGAATTTGAAATGAGTATGGTGGGTGAGCTCAATTACTTTCTTTGTATGCAAGTGAAACAATCTAGTGATGGTATTATGTTGACACAATCCAAATATGCTAGAAATCTTGTTAAGATATTTGGGCTTGAAAATGGAAATGATTTTGAAACACCCATGAGTACTACTCTAAAACTTGACAAAGATGAAAAAGGAAAGAGTGTTGACCAAAGTCTATAGAAGCATGATATGTAGTCTTCTTTACCTAACGGCTAGTAGGCCGGATATTTGTTTTAGTGTTGGTTTGTGTGCTAGGTTTCAAGCTAATCCTAAGGAGTCTCCCTTGAAAGCCGTTAAAAGAATCATTAGGTATATAAAAGGAACACATAATATTGTCTTATTTTATTCTTTTGATACTAATGATATTCTTATTGGCTATTGTGATACGGATTGGGCAGGAACATTGATGATCGTAAAAGCACATCGGGTCGTTGTTTTAGTTGGGGAATAACTTAGTTTCTTGGCAAAGTAAGAAACAAAATTTTGTCTCTCTCTCTTCTTCCGAAGCAGAGTATATTGCGGTCGGAAGTGCATGCACACAACTTCTTTGGATGAAGCAAATACTCAAGGATTATGAGATAGATCAAGGTAAAATGACTCTCTATTGTGATAATATGAGTGCCATTAATATCTCTAAGAATCCGGTTCAACACTCATGCACAAAGCATATAGATATTAGGCATCACTTTATTAGAGAACTTGTTGAACATTCTATTATTTCTCTTGAGCATATGCCTACTAAAAATCAACTTGTAGATTTGTTCACTAAGCATTTGGACAAAGAGAGATTTAAATCTCTTAGAAGATTTGTTGGCATGATTTGTGTTGATTGTTATTTATGTGTGATTGTGAGTGGCTTGATAAGCAAAACTTATTTTGAATATCAATTTCTTTGAGAGCTACTCACTTGAGAAATAATGATCTTGAGCAAATAACTTTTATTGTTTCTAGGTCATGCACTTGAGCTTTAAAATCTTGTTTTTACAAAAGTGCACTAATGCTTCTCTTATATGTTTAAGTTTGAGTAGTTGTGTTTGAAAATGTATAGATTATGGATACATCTAAAAGTTTAATGCTTAGTACATAATAGATGACCTATGGTTAGTATCCATTTTGCTTTGGCAACTACATAGAATTTAACGAGCACCTTCATGAAAATGGCTACAAATTTTTGTTGTGAAGCCACCCAATGTAGGAAAGGGCTACACCATTATGATGAGTGAAAGTCGTCATGAAGCGTATATGTTTATGTTAGAAAAATCAAAGAAGTGTTGAAAAAAATCAATAAAAAAAATCTTTGATTCAAAGCCTGTAAAAAAATAAAAAAATATAATAAAAAAATCTTAAGGAGTATAGTTGAAAATTGTGATTGTTCGGGCTAAAAAACAGAAATGGGATGATGAGCCATATGCACACACACACACACACACACACACACACACACACACACACACACACACACACACACACACACACACACACACACACACACTCATATGTTGAAATCTATTCTTATAAAGAAAAAATTTCGGATGATAATCGGTTTGACCTAGATTGGAAATGCTTTAAATGGATAGGTGTTGAAGCGGTTTGCATGTTGATATCGCAATTGCTCCTTTTATATATGCTAGAAGAATTTCACACACACACACATGTTTAGTTTAATGTGCTCGATTCATTAGCAATTAGAGATTATTTTTGAAAGATTAATGAAAATCTTTGGTTCTCTTTTTGAACTTGGAAAGTTATATATAATTTCTCTTATTGTTTGATATGTGTGACTGTGTGATTCCCTTGTGAACAAGTTTGTTTGGTGATAAAAATGTGGAGCATATGTTAAGGGGGAGCTTAGTTTGTTTAAATAAGTGCTATATAAAACTTGTTTGCATAATATCTCATACTTCTATCATGCATCTTGTCTTTTCCTTGTCAAAAAGGGAGAGAAATGTATTCCCTCACCATTGGGAGAAATGTTTATTTCATTCATGATCTTGTCTTAAGGGGGAGAAAAGAATTCTTGCTTATTTCTTGCTTATATTGCTTATTTTTGTGAATATATCTCACCAATTTTCTTTGTAGAAGATTTCTTGTTTGTTTGGTTGTGCTTGTCTCACAGGTAATTTGATGCTTAGAGAAGAGATTATTGAAGACTCATGAAGACATGTAGACATTTTAGTCTAGAGATCTCTTTGTAATATGAGGATGTGAGAATGCAATCAACCATGAGATTGTTTGAGTGATCATTGTATGGTGAGGTTGAGGTTTTATCATGGAATAGCCAAATGGGGAGATTGTTAGGTTTTATATTTATGTTGGCTTGATTCCATAACAAAACTTTCTTTTTTTTATAATTTTTAGTTGCTTAGGTGGTTCGTGATTGGATCAAGCTTCAAAGAAGAAAAGCAACTTCGCATGCAAAGCTCGTCTTCAAGAGGAAAAGTTCTTGGATACTCAGGTATTGAGATTCTCTTCCTCTTGCAAGGCATAAGCCCACACACACACACACACATTTCATACATTTGTGTCCGTGCTTTGGTTGTGCTAAATTTTTATAACACATTCACACACATATTGTTGTTTGCACATGCATTAGACTTAATTTGACATTTTTTTTGTAAAATTGCATGTTCTAGGACTATTTCTAGGAAATGGCATACTTTGTATGTTCTTGTGTTTATTTGTTTGTGTTTTATGATATTGAACTTGAATTTGTGATTATATAATTTCTCATTGAGTTCTGGTTATTTTGGTTACTCATTCATTAAGTTTCGAGTTCAAAATAGGAAGTTAAGAAACTTTCCTTGTTTTTATCGTACATGGTTTTCGTCTTGGATTTTCAAATTGAATTTTATATTTTTTATAAAAGTTTTCTTGACTTCTTTGTGGATGAGGGAGTCCCAGTTTGTAATCCAAAAATAGATTTGAAATTGGAGTTCGGAGGACGGAGAACGGCCAAAGAACACAAGAGTGCGCGAAAGGGAGTTAGAGGGTAAATAGGGAAAGCCTTGCACCTCTCCCCGTGGAGGCACGTGGCCTCCACGGGAAGAGCTGCCTTCTGCCCCTGTGGAGGCCACGTGCCTCCACGGGAAGCAAAGGTAGCTGCCCCCTATTGATTCTTCAAATTTGTTTAATTTCCCTCTCCTTAAAATACTACTTTCCCTCTCTTTTTCAAAGAAGAAGTTGGTGTGGAAAAACTTGTGCTGAAATTCTCTCAAAATTTTCTCACCTTCCAAACACCATAACTCTCTCAAATCAACTCCAATTTTAGATTTTCAAAAGCCAAAAGTGGTGGTCTTGAAGAGAGGAACAATTCTACAGCATTTACAGAGTCAAACAATGCTTCGATATGTGGTAATTGTCTGATTTCTACTCGTGAGTCATTGTTTGTATGTGAATCAATTTTTCTTTCATTTTTCTTCTATGATCTACTTGAAGAATCTTCTTATATGATTTGAGAAAAATGTTTAGAATAATTTTGATTATAATATTAGGACTTGTTTGATTAATTTTCAAGATTAGTTCATGTGTTTTTGATTGAATATCATTTTTGCTAATCTTGAAAAATATGAGTTTAAATCTAGAATCACTTTGTATATATGATCTTGACTGTTGATTTCTAGATTTGATCACATGTTTTAGAACTAGAACTTCTTGATTGTGATTTCGATTTTTCAAAACCTAGTTCTTAGTTTTTTTTTTTGTTGAATATGTTAAAAACTTTAAGTGTTAACTTGTTCACTTGATTTCAAAGCTAGTTGTGTGATTTTTCATTGAAAAATTGTTATACTAGCTTTGATTGACATGTTTAGGTTTCTAGATATTTTCGTGAATGATTTTAAATGCCTAATCTAGCTCTCTAATCACATGTTCATAAGAATTAGTTACATTTGCTTATGAGATTGATTTGTGCAAAAACTAATTCTTCATAGAGTGTTTTTGATCAACTTGCTCTATTTGCTTATCTTTACATTATTTGCATACACTTAGATCATTTTCCTTGTGAAGAGGTTGGAAGTCTTATATTGGAGAGTGATTCTTCGATTCGAGTGTGGAAGTCACATTTGGAGAGTGATTCTTCAATTTGTACATTGGAAGTATTGGCTAGGATCAGGGTGATCTGGATAGCTAAGCGTGGAAGTCTTGTCTAGAGTCGGAAGGACTTGGATAGACAAGCAAGATATCTTCCTAGAGACGTGAGGTCTTGGATAGGAAGTTGGAATAGTAAGTTCACTAGGCCCGAGGGTTAAATAGGTGTAGATAGCTTGGAGTGTGAATCTTGTGTTGATTGCCTCTTGAATGTGTATCTCCTATTTGTCATAGTGATTTGCTTTTTGCCGGTGGTTGTGGTATCAACCCGTGGAAGTTTCCTCATTTTGAGGTTTTACCACGTAAAAACCCTTTGTGTTGATTTTTGTATTTATTCTCTTTACTTACTTTGAATTTGTATTGATTCATCTATTGCTTATTTGTATTCTAATTGTTTTGTTGAATCAATATACTTGTTAAAGCTTCTTTGTGATATTGTCTATCTTGTGACGAAAAAGAAATTGCAAGATTTTTGAAACTATACCTATTCACCCCCCCCCCCCCCCCCCCCCCTCTCTAGGTATATTTGACACTATAAGTAATTAAAGGGAATTTCAGGTTCTAGCTTTGATCATGGTCTAGCCTATCTTCGTCTCTACTGTTCGCCATGTGGCATTGTTGTCGTTTCTTATGTGTTTAAGGTTTTTTTAATCTGTAGCCCCCCTCCTTCTAGTGCCAGTTATTGACGATGATTTTTCATCGTATGAAATATCGACATGCCAATAGTGTTATTTGTAGTTTGTTAATTGTAAAAAATGAAATGATGTAAAGAGAGATGCGATTTTATGTGGAAAACCCTAGGAGTTTAGAGTTTAGGGTTTAGGGTTTAGGGTTTAGGGTTTAAGGTAGGGAAAAAACCATGGGTGCTGATGAAGGAGAGGAATAAGTTTCACTATAAAAAAATGATTTACAAAGCTGTGCTCACTTATCTCTCTTGATGCCTGTTTGTGCGTGTTTTATCCGTATGTTTGCAGTGAAAGACGGGCTGTGTTTATACATTTATTTGTAACCCTAAACTTGTTGTACAAGTAGTTGACTTGTTGAATCTCATTGTGATTCTTCTTGCTTGGATCTTTGTGTTTGTCTTGATCTCTTTCCCGTTTGGTGTCTATCCCGTAATAAATGCGGTTGATATTGTGCTTGCTTTGAACTTTGTTATCTTTGGAGAAGATATGGTCGTTTATTTTGTTGAAGTGTGATTCCCAGTTTTCGTACCTGAGTAAATCTCTTTTTCCTTCGTTGTGACTTGTTAGAATAGGAAATTTCCGTACTCGGGTGAGAGGATTTCGCCGAGTAGAGATCTTTACAGAGTCGAATCTTCATCATTTGAGTTTCTTGCCAAATCAAGTTTATTTGGCATGTTAGTGGGTGATTTCTTTGATGAAACTCATGAGATGTCAGACGTGTCCTAAGTTAAGGTTGACTGGTTGACTTTTGCCGATGTGGCACAATTATTCGTCCGCCAATTCAGCTCCTTCTAGGTGACATGGCACTCAGATAAAATTCACCTACAACATATTTAATTTTTAAAAAATATTGATAACTGTATATATATATATATTTATTTAATTTTTCCCCTATCATAGGAGCTTATAGATATTGATTAAGATAGAAAAAAATAATTATATAAATAAAAATATAATATATTATCGCTCACTCTTGGACTCATGAGATAACTTTTATCCAATGGTGCGGATATTGCCACCCATAAAACTAATTAGTACATTTGTGTCTAAAATTTTAAAAAGGAAGAATTTCTCCTAAGTCCAATCTTTTTTGTAGTTTGTTACCTTTATAAAATTCTTTGCCGATTTCATCACTTTAGTCCCTCCTTTATTCAAAATCCATCACTTTGATCCTTCCGTTAGTCCATGGTTAATTAGTCAAAGATAACGGTTATAGGGGTATTTCAGTCCTATGGCATATTATCCACACACACACACATAATGACATGATTAAAAAAAATAGAGGTGTAAAAATATAAAAAATTTAGTTTGAGCAATGATTTTTTGTAATAAAATATTTAATGGTAAAAATGCAAATAATTTTTGCATAATGATGGCATTTTGGGATATTAATTTAATTGTAAAGTTGTAAAATTTTAAAGTGTGTTGGTTTAATAATAAATAATGGTTGTGTAATGATGGTATATAACTGCTAAAGTATTAATTTTTTTAAAAAAAAAATCATAGTAAAACTACCATTTAAAATAAAGTAAAGAGTAAAAAGGGTAAAATTGTACTTTAACACAATTTGTTATAGTTGACTGTTAAATAGTTGGTCAAATGACTAAAGTGATGGATTTTAAATAAAGGAGAGAATAAAATGATGAAAATGGAAAAAGCATTTATGAATGTGACAAATTACAAATTACAAAAAAAAATGGGACTTAGGTGAAATCCTGCCTTTAAAAAATAAACATTACTATAAGCAACCATCATAATGCAAATAGTGCCCTTAATAAATGAATATATTCATTTTATTTATAAATCCGTTGAAATTATTAACACACCCAATTTATATAAAAAAATTATATTTAATATTGGCAATGTCTTGAATGTATAAGACGTATAAAAGAGAAAATGTAGAACTAGATTGTATATGAGGTCAAGAGATCTTCAATCTAGTATTCTCTTACACACACACACACACACACACACACACACACACACACACACACACACACACACACACACACACATCTATTAAAAAAAAAAACAAAAACAAAAACAAGAAGAAAAAAAACCTCACTAATATCTACATCTATCTTTAAAAAAAATATTCTATCACTTTTTGTTTATTGATACAATTCATAACTAGACATAAAAGAAAAACAAAAAAGGGCAAATAAATACATATATCTGTATGACCAGAGTCCTTTGATTTTTTTTCCATTACTTTGTTATTTGATAATCATGTGATGATGAGAAAGTTTAATACTTGAAATAAAATTAGAGTTTAATTAGTGTTTATCATAAAAATTAGGGTTTATCATAAGTTAGGGTTTACCATAAGTTTTTTCTTTAATAAAAAAATATATTTAAAGATATTGGTGTAATTAATGAGTGTATATAGTATTTGATTTATTTTTAATTAAAGTAATTTGTCTTTATTGGTAAATTTCTATTATGATATTTTCATAATTAAAATTTTTAATAAAATATGGGTGTTCAAATTAGGTTTATGGGTGGCAATATCGACACCTTTTATCCAATCCTAATCCAATCTTGTGCACCAAAAGCACACTTATTATATTGTAGCTTAATAAACAAACATAGATATTTTACTCAAATCCTTACTTTTTAGTGGCATGTCACATTTTTAAATTTTTTTTTATCTTATTAATAATTTTAGTTCCTAGTTTGTCGAAAATACATCACTTTAGTTCTGCCATCAGTCAAAATTAACGAAACCAAGGTTAGTTTGGTCATTTTCACATGGCCAGGAATTTATTTTAAAAGTACAAAATTAAAGGATATCCATCAATGGAATGGATCCCCACCATTGATAGATGTCCATCTAATTATGGAATCCATCTCCAGATCTGGGAGGGATCTCTATTGTTTTCTTTTTTTGAACAATGAATTTTATTCATAGCAGAAAGGGCCAAGAACAGGGCCACAATAAAAGGAACAGATCAAGTAAACAACCCATTGAGAGCCAAAACAGAGGCAGTAGACCGACATCAACAAACTGGCAAAGAGCACCATCAAAACACACTAAAAACACAACGAAAACAAGACAACGAGCAAAATAACTCAACTATCGCCCCACAAATAAGACGTCCTTGTTCGTGCTTAAGGCTCGCTTTGCAAGCATATTATCCATAGAATTTGTAGTCCTAGAGTTGTGAATGATCCTTACATTACCCAGTTCGCAGAGCTTGCTGCGAATATCATAAATCTTGTTCACATGATTGATGCTTCCAAAACCTTCGTTGTAAATCCACGAAACCGCCACCTTGGAGTCACTAACAATGATGATATTGTGGTCTGCTTTTGCTATAATGAAGAGAAACAAGTTGACAGACCTTTTGAATTGCCGAAATCTCAGTTGTGTTATAGTCTTGACATCTTAGAGAAATATAAAAAAGGCATAGAACTCTGCTACTAGAGTCCCTCAAAACACCACACATTCCGGCTGAACCCGGGAAACCCCTAGCCGAACCATCAACATTGAATTTAAAAAACTGAGGGGAAGGAGAGCACCAGAAATCGACCACCTTTTTCTTGATAGAGACTTGATCCACGCAACACTCCTTTAAATTAAGAAGCAGCAAAGAAATGTGGTCTTTTTATCCTTTACCAAAGTGTTTGAACCACCAAGCGGTTCTAAACCTAATCATATCAATGGACTGAGAAAAATCAGTCTCCTTGCCTTCGAAGACCAGTTGATTTATTGCTTCCCAAACCGCCCAACCTGCTGCGAAAAATAAAATAAAATAAACAAAAATATATAAAATGATTATTAACAACCGAATGGATCACGAATTATATAAAATAAAAACAAATGAAGGAGATTCATTGATGGATCTCCACCGTTCCATCATAGAATGTGGGAGGGATCTCTGTTGTTGACAGATGGAAATTCCTCGACAAATCTCCATCGTTGACCAATGGGGGTCCATCGAAGGATCTCCATGGAGACGACAGAGATCCATCGTTCGATAATGGAGATATATTGATATGTCAATAGATCTTCGTCAGTAAGCGATTCACCAACATTCTATGATGGAACAGTGGAGATCCATCAATGAATCTCCATCATTTGTTTTTATTTAACATAATTCATGATCCATTCGGTTTTTAATAATCATTTTATATATTTTTGTTAATTAATTTTTATAAATTATTTTAATATCTAGAAACATAGAAAGTACTTGAAAGTGATTCTAGATAGTAAATGTGCAAAAATAAAAAACGTTTAAGGGTAATTGACATTTTCAGGTTGACTAAGTAGTAATAAGGGAAAAGTCATACTTTTATGTATTCAATTACATTTGACCATTAGTAATTTTGTTAGAGGGATTAAAGTAATTTATTTTAGAACAAATAGGGAGTAAAGTTGTCCATACAACAAAGATAATTAAAAATGTGAATGTCGCAAAAAAATATATGGACTTTAATGAAATTTATCCATAAAGAAAAACTATTAGCATTAGGGATGGTAAAATAACATGTGGGGATGGGGTCCTGTGGGGATCCGCACTTATGAGGTGGGGATGAGTTTTGATCAGGTAAGGATGAGGATATATAATAAACCCGCAATGAGTTATATAGGGTGAGAATAAATTTTATAACCCTCGTCCCGCGTCACTTAGAATATAATATATATATATATATTATTTAGTTTTTTTCTTTCAATGTTTATGTTTAAAAATTATTGAATTTATTTATTTAATCTTGAGATTTATGTTTATTTTCAATGTTAGGGGATGATTTCAATAGTTTTTTAGAATTACTTTATATATTATATCATATTCATTGAGTTATATATTTTTTATTTTGATAAATGAGTTAAATGAGATAAATGTGGTGAGGATGAGGAAAACATACCCTACCCCGCTCCATATATTGTGGGGTTTTATGAGGGAATGGGTTTTCGAAAAATAAATGGGGTAGGATGAGGGGTGCGAGGAGGCCACCCCGCCCCAAACCTGCCCCATTGCCATCCCTAATTAGCATACATCAACTAATCATGAATCCTGATTAGAGAAAATGAACTTAATTGTTGATTTGAGATTATATAGTGTTTAACAAAAAAAAACTGAAAAATCAAATTATATGGATTCTATAATGAATATGTCTAGTTTTGTGAGAAAAAGTCTAGTTATGAAAAATTAAAAACCGAGAAAAAATGTCTAGTTATGAATTCTATCAATAAACAAAATAATTTAAGATAGCCTTATATATAAGAGAATTAGAAATTGAAAATCTCTTAACCGTATATAAAATTCAGTTCTACATTTTCCCTTTCATAAGACTCTTACATTTGAGACATTTCCAAAAGTAAATTGAACCATTATTAGAAAATGGTTTGATTCCAAAATTAATATGACTTTTTTTTATAAATTGAGCGTGTTTATAATTTAAGAGGGTATATACATAAAATTTATTAAAATGAATATATTTATTTCAATAAGGTACTATTAGCATTAAGATGGGTGTTTATAGTAATCTTTATTTTTTAAATTTTAGACATAGATGTACTTATAAAAATAGGTGTACTTATTAATTTTATGAGTGAGAATATTGTGCCCTTCAATTAAACTAGATTACCTTTTATATTCTTTCTTTATGGTTTACCCAACATTAAATGAAAGCGATCCTTCAAAGTCAATTTACAAAACAACAATATATTTCTTATCCAAAACAACAAGAAATGGCTAAGGTTATTTCTTAGCCATTTCTTTTCATAATTTTCCAAAATCTCTCCCTAGATTGATAAAGACAATTTGATTTTTTTTTTCAAACATTTAATCCTAACTTTTCCTTGTTCACGTGCCATGTCTCTAGAAGGAAAATTAAGAACGTGAAAATCACATTTCAAATTTTCATCTCTCTCTCTCTCTCTCTAAATTTTCTATATAAGGAGAGCATTGGTCACCCAAATTTCACATACCTAATTAAAAACCAACCACATCTCTCAAGTCTCAATTACCATCTCTTCTTCAAAAAGCAATGTTGAAACCACAACAGACTCGGTCAATAAAAACCCTCTTTCCATTACAGACGCCATTTCTCCATGGACATGGAGGCCATGCATTTCTTCTTCAAGTTCACTCATGGCCCTCCTTTAACAAACCGCCAAGAGTCCGAGTTGGGTTCTCATCTGCAACTAATATAAAAGCAGTAGCAACTCCTACAGCCTCCGAGAAATCTCTCAGTGTGAAGGCAGTTGTTACTGTTAAACAAACTGTTGGTGGTATCCTCTCTAGTCTATCCATAGACAGAGATGACATTCAAGATTGGTTAGGCAAATCGCTCCTTTTGGAGCTTGTTAGTGCCCAGCTTGATCCTAGTAAGTATTCAAACAGTTGTATGGTTTAGCTGGATTCAACTGTCTTTTCACATAGAGTTTTCCTTCTACATTTTTCTTTTATATTATATATATATATATATATATATATAAATAATAAGTGAAAATTTCATTCATCGAAAAAACAAAAATACACCGTATAAAGAGACAATGAATCTTACCCTTAAAATTTCATATATTAACTAAAGTATATAAAATTTCATTAATACAAAAACAAAAATACATCTAGATAAATGAACATAACGAATTTTACCCTTAAAAATGGATTTATTAAATAAAGTACATAACGAGTCAAACCACGCCCACCCAACGATTTATTATTATCATTGTTTCAAATTATGAAAGTATAGTTTTTATTGGTTTTGATGTATGATTGTTTGATATTGTAACATAAGGTTATCAAACAATTTGGTTAAAGTGATACTTTATAAATTATAATATAATAATATAAATAATATAAATAATATATTGCAATCAGAAAATAAATTAAAAAAAAAACAGTAACTTAAAATTATAAATAATAAACCTAAAACCCTAACTTGTTAATTAGTTAAATTATTTGAAATGAAGATGAATATATTTTTATATTTAATTTTGTAGTTTAGAATTCAAAGAGAGGTATAGAGAATTATTAATCCGAAAGAGAGAGAATTGAGACTTGATATAGAGAAAGACAGGGAGAGAATTGGCACCGATGAGAGAAATAGGAATAGAAATAGAAATAGAATAGATGTTGATGTTATGTTGATGTGACAGTCCATATAAAGAAGAGAATAATGATGCTGCTCTAACCGTACTAATACTCTAACTCTAACATTGTTTGTTGATTAATAAAAATAGGCTTAATTGTACAAACATCTGCTAAGTTTAGACGAAATTGCATTCATATGCAACCTTTTCATTTATTGCACAAACATCCCTTATAAGATGTTGACTTTTTGTTGACCAAAAGGGAATGATGAAAATACCCTTATATGAAATTATCAATTACCCCTGAGCTTTGCCCTTAAATAAACTGGTCTCTCTATTCTATATAATAGCAGATCAACCCCTGGAAACCTTTGACCTCTAATTAAAAAATTAAATGCTTTTAATAGAGATTGAACCAATAACCTTAGTCAAAAACCCAAGCCAGCTGAGCTACTTAAGCTTAATGTTATTAAATTGTTGATTTCAATATATATATATATATATATATATATATATATATATTCTAGTTATATAATGTATATATCTATAACTATATATAGTTATATAATTATATTTTAAGGCTTAATTGTACAAAATAATTTAAATATGTTTCTTTCCATAATTTTAACAGATTTAAAATAATTCTATTCCTTTTGTTTTCTTATTTTCTATTTCTTTTTCATAAATATGTTTTTATATATTATTATTATTAAATATGTATTTATTTAAAATAATATATATATATATATGAGTTCATTTTAAATTATATAAATAGATTTAAATTATTTTTAAGGCTTACAAAATAATTTAAATCAGTTTCTTTCCATAATTTTAACAGATTTAAAATGATGTTTTCCTTTTGTTTTCTTATTTTCTTTTTCATTTTCATTAATTTGTTTTTATGTATTATTATTAAATGTGAGTTTATAAATTATGGAAAGAAACATATTTAAATTATTTTGTGCAATTAAGCCTTAAAATATAATTATATAACTATATATAGTTATAGATATATACATTATATAACTAGAAATATATATATTTAAATCAACAATTTTATAAAACTAAGCTTAAGTAGCTCAGCTGGATTGGGTTTTTGGCTAAAGTTGTTGGTTCAATCCCTATTAAAAGCATTTAATTTTTTAATTAGAGGTCAAAGGTTTTTAGGGATTGAGATGTTATTGTAGAGAATAGAGGGGCCAGTTTCTTTAAGGGCAAAGCTCAGGGGGTAATTGATAATTTCATATAAGGGTATTTTTGTCATTTCTTTTGGTCAATAAAAAGTCAATATATTATCGGGGATGATTGTGCAATAAATGGAAATGTTACATATAGTGCAATTTTGTCTAAAATTAGGGGATGTTTGTGCAAGTAAGCCATAAAAATAATATCAAATTAATTTTGAACTTTCTTTTCCAAAAAGCTGATTCGGCTGTGTCAGCCATATGACAGTCCGCCTTTATATATATATATATATATATATATATATATATATTTATATATATCGTCAGTTTATAGAATGACCGTTAGTCCTAAATACCTTTAAAATTTTATGTGATCACGGCTTTTTTAGTATGATCAAATCAATTCATATGTGATCACATATAATTCATACGTGATTATATTAAAATTTAAATCTTATTTTTCCGTGATCACATATAACTTATTTGTAAAAATATTATATATATATATATATATATGCGATCACATACTACTCACGTACAATCACATATAAAAATATTTCTGATACATCATACCAGTATTTTATAGATTGCGTCACACACATATATATATATATATATATATATGTATATAATAGATTATACATTATATAGAAAGAAAAAATAAAATAAATAAATTTGATTGCATTCCTTAATAAATATCACCAAATCTACTGAGGGATAATTTGATATTGCTGTAACTTTTTGTACTTAAGGAATAGTTATCTATAAAATTAATCAGTAGATACTTGATTAATGGTATTTTTAAAACTACTATAAAGCTCAAAAGCAATATATATATATATATTTGATAATTTTATTACAAAAGTACTGAGGTTAGTTACAATGACTAAAATATATCTGAGTTTAAAACCATATTTCATTTTTTTTCATTAATTATATATATTAAATTAATATTTAAGTAGAATATTTAAATTGAAAAAAAAAATTCTATAAGAACAATCAATTTTTTTTAAAAAGATTTTATAAATAAAATCAATATTTGAATAGAATATTGATTTTTGAGATGAAATAAGGTATATAAATGATTTTAGTTTGAATTTATAAGGATTATAATGAAATTGTAAAAGATGTATTAAATGGTGAAATAAATTATTTGATTATCACTTTTAAAAGGTAACCCTCTCCTGCTTCTCAAAATCACCGTCAAAACTTGTCAAATTATCAATTAATCACTTTTAGAAGTTTTACCAAACATCATATTATGTTAAAATTACAAAAAATATGATTTTAACTTTTCAATACATAACATATTTTACTTGAGTTCGGCATGGTTTCAATTTATATCGATTCTACTTTATATCAAACCGAATTGGTCCATACAAAGCAACTAGTTGTGTAGATAAGTCATTTAGTATTTAGTTTAATATAACCTCGGAAATGTTGGAAGCGAAGATTCATGTTCTCATCTACTTGACAAATATGACTAATGTCATTACATAGATTACCTATCAATGGTAAAGGTTTGCTTTATTTATTTATTTTTATAAATATTTAAAATAAATTTTATATATCATTGTACATACATCTTTTTTTTTTCTTTAAATATAATATTTATTTTTAAACACAAATGATTTTGATAATATCCATATCTGGAAAATTAAAATTCATTTTTGTTAACTCTTTTTTAATAATAAATTTCAATTAATATATATTCTTAAAACACATGACATATCATTTAATCCTTGAAAACTGATTATGTTTATGATAATACAGAGACGGGATTAGAGAAGGTGACTGTGAAAGATCACGCGCACAAAACCAGCACGGAAAAGGATGGGGATGTGACATACGAAGCAGAATTTGAGGTTCCTATGGATTTCGGAGAAGTGGGAGCCATTTTGGTGGAGAATGAGCACCACAGGGAGATGTTTCTGAAGGATGTCGTGCTTGATGGATTCCCTAATGGTCCCATTACCATAAGTTGTGATTCCTGGGTTCAGTCCAAGCACGACAACAAACCGAAGCGAGTCTTCTTCACTAACAAGGTAGATAGACATTTAAAAAAAAAAAAAATTCAAATCCATTAGAGTCATTTTTTTTTTAAATGACAAGAGGTTTTCTTTCAAAATCTTGAAAATTAGAAAAAACTATATATAAACTGACAGTTATTTTCCATGATGATTTTATAAAATTTTATTTCAAATTTGTCATAATAACTTCCAATAAAAAGATTTGTTTTTGTTCTACTTTGCATTTTTAGTCCAACTTCATGAAGGGCCTTTAGATATATTGTTTATTTCAATATAAAACAAATAAAATCAGTATAAAAAAACACAAAAAAAATATATTTAATTACATTTTAGCATAATCGCAATAGCACATAATTGTTTAATGTTATTTCACATAATCAAATCAAGATGAATTGAGACAAGTTGATAAGCACAAGAAGTTGAAATATGAATGCAAACAAAATTTACGTTTGGTCACTTTAAATTTCGTAATTTGACTAATAAATATAAATCCACATTTATTGAAAATACTTTTCTTTTAGTCCAGCTGTATGTGGTCCTTGAAGGAGTAAATTATTTACACGTGTGAAGAGAGGTGGTCCTTGTTCTGGGACTTAAAACAAGTTAAAATTATGGCTGCATCGTTTACCTCTTTGATTCCTTCACAAATAACATCACAACTGGTCCATCTACTTCACAATCAAACTCACATCACCAAATGTAGTACTTTCAAATCCTAAACCTCATCTCATCGCAATATCTTTCTGAATTTCTTAACCTCTCAATTTTTTATTTTTTGTAATTACTTTTAATTTAATGGACTCCCTCGTGACAAAAGTTTCTATTTATGTCCCTAATTATGCCCTTTCACTTGATCTCACGTCATGATGTAATGCATGGCAATATGAGATATCTTACCGTGTTTACATCAATCCAAACATGACACGTTAAGCTTTTCGGATCACAAGTCGAAACCTAAACACGACTCATTAACTTTTAGAGTTACCCAATAAGACTCGTTTAACACTTAATTTCTGTCATATTAATTCCATTAATTTATTTACCTATTTATAATTTTAAAGGTGATACAGTATTTAGGCTTTACTTGTACTAAAACAATTTTAAATGGTTAGAGTTTATCTAGTAAAATTCTCATTAAACTATTAAAATAATTAAAAAATAAATTTTAACATTGGATCAAAACGATTAAATTTTATCAGTTTAAATTTTGTAACCTTATTTGTTTTGTCTACTAAAAATTTATAAAATAAAAATGTAAGAACAGCTATTACATATTTATCTTTCACATTTAATCATGTTAAATGTATTGGTAGGCTATGAGAGATTTAACACAAACACGACCATTTACTTAAT
Source organism: Dipteronia sinensis (assembly GCA_033220585.1). Classification (NCBI taxonomy): domain Eukaryota; kingdom Viridiplantae; phylum Streptophyta; class Magnoliopsida; order Sapindales; family Sapindaceae; genus Dipteronia; species Dipteronia sinensis. Next base: position 49,317,255 of record CM065641.1, on the reverse strand, counting down.
ATGTTTAACGCAATAAGATTAAATTCAAATATGTAAATATCTTGTTCTGTCATATCAATGGTTTTCTCTCGATTTTAAATGGTTAAAAAATAGGTTATTTTCATTTATTTGTTTTTGTTCAGACAAGTGAACAAAATGTTTATCTATTCATTAAAATGAAAAAAAAATGGTAGATTTTTAATGATGTATTAGTTAGATAATAAATATGAGTTTTTAGTAAGATTTTGGATTTTAATTTAGATTACCCTTAACATACCAAAAATTCATATTTGGACTAGAGTAAAGTTATTTTTTTTCTTTAATTAAAAATAATGTTGTTTTTTATTTCATCAGTCATATTTGCCATCACAAACACCAAATGGATTGAAGAGGTTAAGAGGTGAAGAGCTAAATAAATTGCGAGGAAATGGTCAGGGAGAGCGTCAAACCGGTGATCGAATATATGATTATGATGTGTATAATGACATCGGAGATCCGGATAGTGACTTGGATTTAGCACGACCGGTACTTGGCGGCAAACAACACCCTTACCCTAGACGTGGTAGAACTGGACGGCCACGTTGTGAGAAAGGTATGCTAATACGGAAAGCTTGGTCAGTAAAAATAAGTTTGGCATCGAATATTAATGTAAAAACTTACCGATAATAATAAATAATAATATTAGTAAAAAATAAATGCGTAAATATACAGATCTCCTCTTAAGTTTGATATAAATACAGTTATAAAACATTTCTTTACTCAAACATTTCCTATTCTTAAAATTGAACTAGTAAAAAGACCAAATTACCCTTAGTTATTAAAATTAAAAAAACAAAGGTAACCTTTTTATAAAAATAGTAAAAGATAGTACAAATAATTTTAAATTTAGAAAAAAAAATTATTACAAATTTTGAAATTACAATAAAAAATTAATTTAAAAATGAAAATAATTTTTTTAAAATGAAATTTTTTATTCTATATAGTTTCATATACTGTTTAGGGGTTTTCTAGTATATGATTACTTGAGATATTTTGTTGTCTTTGGTTAGTACATTTTATTAAAAAAAACTTCAAAAATATTAAAGAAAATTAAATTTATAAAGAAAATCACAACAAACTTGTTTTGTTTTCTGCAATTGTGTGGTTGGAAGTCTTTAGACATTGATGCATTATGAAGACAAAATAGGGCATGCATCTAATTGATATATATATATATATATATAGGGTAGGCCATGCGTCTCGTCCGTCGTCACTCGCTACAGTCTTGACGAGTGTAGCCATCCACCATTAACAGACATGCATGTACTGGTATTCCTGCTTTAGCTATAGCTAGATATTCGTTTTATTGTGATACATACATACATCTTAGCTTTTCGAAAGAAAGTGGGGGGCTGGGGCTGGGGCTGGGGCCGGTTGAGGTGTACATGTCTATACATATATTATATATGGAAAGGGTTGATTGTGTACCGACTACCTACACAGTTCATGACCACATAGCCTGTACTAATTAGACCTTGTCAATTCCAAAAGCCTGTTTCGGCCAGGCTCCAAATATATAAAAGAATGATAATATTTGCATCTCTAGCCGAAAACCTGTATGCTGTATCCATTTTGTATGTACATTCTATTAAAAAATTCGTAAAAGATAAACAAAATTTTAGATAAATGAATTATAAAATTTCCAAAAAACAATTATACGTATATGTATAGAGAGAGAGAGAGAGAGAAAGTATTGAGTCTTGAGAAACCCATTAAACTTATATAAAAAAATGAGATTTTACACAATTATTACTCAAAGAAAGTTGCTAAAATTATTATTAGATATGAGGGTTTTTTATTTTTATTTTTTTATGGTGTGGCTACCTTCTTCATTTTTCCAATCTAGAATGGATGAGGCAACAGTTTTTGGGCTTTACAAACAAAATTGATAAAACTATTATCAAGTATGAAATTTTTTGGGAGGCGGGAAAAATGGAGGAGACAACAGCCCCATCCATCTGAATTTTTAGGTTTGAAAAAAGATTACTAGTTCACCCATTTATTGATTTTAATTTTTATTTTAATTGCTTCCGTTTTATTTTAAATTTGGTTTAGTTAGTTAACTCTTCAAAACAATAAAATAGTTATAAAAATTATCATATGTTTTAGATGAAATATTAATAATTTCATTTAAAGGTAATATTGAAATTTTAAAAATATATAAATTTAGGATGTATCAACAATTTTAGTGGGATACAAACATCATCACACTAAATAGAATTTTATGCCCATACCCATTGCATGCCCTTTGAGGCCTGACAAGGGCAGAGTAAAAAAATTTGTTTGATTAATCATTGCACTAGAACAAAAAATTTGAGAGAACGAAATGAAAAATTCAATGGTGAACTTATAATTTTTTAACATTTTTTTTCCGCAATACAATAACTTTATTTCAAGAAAAAAAGAAAAGAGATTGTAAGATCAAATCTCAGTCACAATAGGATTTGGATTTTAGGGATTGGATTGATTTTTTCATTACTGATTCATATATATTATTAACATTAATTAAATATTCTTATGATAAAACACTTGTAGAATGATGAATTAAGGACATGATCTATTAGACTTCTGTAGACTGAAAGAAGAATTTAATATATATATATATATATGTTTTGATATATATGATAATTAACAACTTTTAGTGTTGCAGATCCATTCTCGGAGACAAGGAGCAGCCAATTTTATGTGCCGAGAGATGAAGAATTTTCTGAAGTAAAACAGCTAACATTTTCTGCCAGGACAGTTTTCTCAGTGTTGAAAGCCTTGTTACCTTCCTTAGAAACAGCAATTGTGGACTCTGAGCTAGGGTTTCCATACTTTACAGCCATAGACTCACTTTTCAATGAAGGAGTTACCTTGCCTCCACACACTAAACAAGGCTTTTGGAGAACACTTATTCCTAGATTAATCTCGGTTGTTCGTGAAACAGGCGAAGATATTTTACGTTTTGAGCCCCCCGATACGATAGAGAGTAAGAACTTTCTCCTTTTGTTTATCACAGACATTGATTCTCTACAGATTTAAATGTCTTCTTGAATATACGAATGAAGTTTGTAATTTAGTAGTTAACATGAAAAAACATTAAAACGATGAAATAAATAATAATAACAATAATTCCTTGCTTCAATATTGTAATTGGATTTTCCATTACTCATGAAATTGAAGTAAAATTAGCAAATGCTCTATGCATGCTTTTTATGTACACAAATTCATTTGTCTTTTCACTTGCAGGAGACAAATTCTTTTGGTTTAGGGATGAGGAATTTGCTCGACAAACTCTAGCTGGCCTCAATCCATACAGTTTACAGTTAGTCACGGTATGATCTACCACAGTTTATATATTTTGCTAAGTTATTGATATAGTAATTTATTGGGATCTAATACTAAAGACTACTGAATTACATTTAATTGCATGCAACTCACTGATTATATCTATCTAATGTATATGTTAGCTAAAAATATGCATTGAAGAATGAACAATTTCATATTTGTACAAAATATTGTAGGAATGGCCATTAAAAAGTACACTTGACCCTGAAATATATGGTCCCCCGGAATCAGCAATCACCACGGAAATTATCGAGTGCGAAATCAAAGGCTTCATGACAGTTGAAGAGGTATACCAACACCTTTAAATTAGTAACAGTTGTTCTTAGAATATGATACTCTGAAAAAATAAAAATATATAATATATATTTTTGTAGAATAGAATTAATTTGTCTTAACATGTGTTTGTAATCTCTAGCAAAAGCTGCTAATTTCTAATTGATTTATTTGTACATTAAACATTTTAAAATTGTGCAGGCTATAGAACAAAAGAAGTTGTTCATGCTAGATTACCATGACCTACTTCTACCATATGTGGAAAAAGTGAGAGAGCTCAAAGGCACAACCTTGTATGGCTCTCGCACGTTATTCTTCCTGACCCGAAGTGGCACGTTGAGACCACTAGCAATTGAGCTGACTCGACCACCAATTGAAGGAAAGCCGCAGTGGAAACGAGTGTATACACCCAGTTGGCACTCCACTGAATGCTGGCTTTGGAGGCTCGCTAAAGCTCATGTTCTTGCTCATGATTCTGGCTACCACCAGCTTGTTAGTCACTGGTATATATATTTAATTTAGTGGCCTTCTCTATTTAGATGATAAGAGTCAAAATTCAACATGGGTACAACTCTAATTTCTTCGCAGGTTGAGAACTCATTGCTGCACAGAGCCTTACATAATCTCAACCAATCGGCAACTTAGCGCAATGCATCCAATCTACAGACTGCTCAATCCACATTTCCGGTATACAATGGAGATCAACGCTCTAGCTCGATTGGCTTTAATAAATGCAGGTGGAATCATTGAAACCGCATTCTCTCCTGGCAAGTACTCTATGGAGTTCAGCTCTGTTGCATATGACAAGCAGTGGCGCTTCGACCAGGAGGCACTTCCAAAAGACCTCATTAAAAGGTAATAACTAATTCAATTCAAAAGTTTAAATAGGAAATTAAGGAGTTTTGGGTATTTGATTGTTTTAAATTGTTTTGCCAACTAGGGGATTGGCAGTTGAAGATCCAAGTGCTCCACACGGACTGAAGCTAACAATTGAAGACAACCCTTTTGCAAATGATGGCCTAGTGTTATGGGACACCTTAAAAGAGTGGGTTACAGACTATGTCAACCACTACTATCCCAACCCAAGCCTTGTAGACTCAGACAAAGAGCTCCAAGCATGGTGGTCCGAAATTCGGAACGTCGGACATGGTGATAAGAAGGATGAACCGTGGTGGCCTGTACTGGAAACCCCAGAAGACCTAACTGAGATCATAACAACCATAGTCTGGGTGGCCTCTGGACACCATGCTGCTGTCAACTTTGGCCAGTACACATATGCAGGCTATTTCCCTAACAGACCCACCATTGCAAGAATAAATATGCCTGATGAGGACCCAATCGAGGAAAAATGGAAGTTCTTCTTGGAAAAGCCAGAAGCTGTGCTTTTGACTAGTTTCCCTTCACAAATACAAGCCACAAAAGTCATGGCTGTTCTGGATGTTCTGTCAAACCATTCACCGGATGAGGAGTATTTAGGCGACATAGCGGAACCGTCATGGAAAGATGATCCGGTTATAAATGCTGCATTTGAGAGGTTTAATGGAAGGTTGAGGGAGTTTGAAGGGATTGTTGATGAAAGAAATGCGAACCCGGATTTAAATAACAGAAATGGAGCTGGAATTGTTCCTTATGAGCTCTTGAAGCCATTTTCTGAGCCTGGCGTGACTGGAAAAGGAGTTCCATACAGCATTTCTATTTAGATTTTCTTGACAAAAACTGTCATTGACAAGCTGCTTCTTGGATGCTAAAGGCTTGAAGCTTGGTGTTGTTTTCTCTCTTCAATGTCGTTATGATGACTCGCTTTGTATTTGGCTACTAAACAAACTCTCTTTTAGTTCCACGAATAAAATTTGGGAAAATTTCACCATCTTTCCATTTTTTCGATTACTATCATTTTAATCCCCTTAATTAACTTGCATTACTCAAATCTTCACTGATTCATGTTACTATAAAAAAGGAGGAAATTGTAGGAAAGGACCTTTCTCAACGTTTAGTTTCTAGGAAATAGCCCATTAGTGAAAAAATTGCCCTTTTAGCCTTTTCCCCAACCACATTTACAACATTGACCTTTAAAGGCCCTCCCCTGGAATTTCCCACAATAGCCTCTTTAAATATTTAATTCAGTATAACTTGTTGAAGTTTACTACAATACCCCTCCAATGTCATTTCCCACAAAAGTTACTGATGAACAATACATTTCAAATCAACCAAAGAACAGCCCTTCGTTGCTTTTGTTTTGTTATGTGTGTGCAAAACTGAAACTCAATCAACAACCCAGAAATTCAGAGACTCAGAGAGAGGAAGGAGAAGCAAGGTGGTCGTCGAAGAAGCAAGGTCGTCGTGGCCCTTCAATCGTGGTCTTCGTCTGTGTTAATGGCGTTGTGAATGGCCATTGATGGAGTTGACCGATTCCCTCATTAATGGCGTTGATTATCTTCATTAATTAACAAATAGGTCAACTTTCTCTTTTACGTTGCTTGAAGGAGAATTCTGACTCTGTATCCGGTGGTATGGTACACTGGTGTACCGGAGTGCATACTGGCGTGGCGCTTGTTCTAGCATGCTGGTACCTCTTCCTGGTTCCATTCTTCTTACTTGGTGGGCAGGATACACATTCTGGTTAGATCCTGGAATGATATCCCGGTACTTGGGTACCGAGTAGATGTCGCGGTACCTAGGTAAGAGGTATCATGGTACCTAGGAGTCAGGTAGGAGGTATCGTGGTATAGCCTTGCTTGGTACCTGGTAGACTGTGAGACGTGTTACTGACTTCTTTCCGGTTCATGGTGTAGAGCATCCTCGGTATCTATGTACCGGTCCCGATCTAGGTCATACCAGGTACCTGCCAGATGGGAAATTCTTCTTTGGACTCCTGCCAAAAATTACTATTAACAACTACTATCATACGGATAATTATCCAGAAAAATCTAAAAGGATCTCGTGATCCAATGTCTTGATTTGCTCTTAAGGATTGATATAGTTGTTATGTGCTAAAATTTTATTCTTAAAACTATATCATGTTAGCTTATGACAAAAGGGTACAAATTGGTTTGAATTCTTATGGAAACCCTTTTGATGTTTGCTTTGCCAAATACCATTGCTTGAACTTTGATGTTATATGTCTTGCATGCAAAGCAACACCTTCACACATGCTCTTTTAAATAAAACTCCTTGAATCTCTCTCAATTATTAAAATTGCGTAAAGTTTGTGTATATGATTATGCAATGTGTTTGAGCGAATAGCTCTCTTTGCTAAAGCAACCCGATAGGGGAAGCTCATTTGCCTATCTCGTGACAAAAAGGGGAGAAGTCTTGAGAAATATAGGGGGAGCATTTTTATGCTTTGGGGAGAAGTCTTGGGAGAGAATGACCTTTTAAGGGGAGCATTGCACATGCATTCTTTGTATTGCTTTATTTGCATTTTGAGTGAAATAATTGATTTTTTTGTTCACCTCACTGAGCACTTGTTCTTGGAAAGTGCTTTTTTACTATTATGTGTAGGTATGATGATCTACGAAGAGATTGAAGACCTTGAAGACTTAGTTTCTTAGGTATCTCTTTTTGTAACGTATAATTACTTGTGTTAATAGGTTTTTCTGGCAAGGGACCAAGGGAGAATTTTCCAATAGGGACCTACCTAGGAAGACTCATCCAGATACTCCAGGAAGCCAGCGAGATCGGTACCACCACCTAGATGGGACCGATATCCAATGAGGTTGGAACCTCGACTATACGTCTATCTAGATAGGACATCGGCTCCGAAAGCTTGTACCTCGCCCTATTGAAGCTCTTGATACCGGCTCCAGACCAGTACGATGATAACTTGCATCCCGCAAGGATCTCGACATCAATCAAGGCGCCCGGTACCTCGATACCTACCTCGACACCACATTGGTACTACCCCGATATTCGCCTTGGTGTCACCCCGACTCCCACCTGGTACTTAATATGCTTATCCGGAGCTCCTCTAAGGCAAGCACCCTACCTTCCAGGAAATACGATAGGGAGCACGAAGACACAAGCACCTTTTTAGCAGAACGCTGAACCAACTCATCAAAATGAGGTACCAGCGTTACACTCCATCAGAACTCAAAAATCAGAATTTCCCTCCAAGCTCTACGAAGAAGGAAAGCTGACTCCATCGCCACAAAGCTCCACGAAGAAGGAAAGTTGACTCCATCGCCAAAATAAAGCGCCATTAATGACCCAATGGTCAACCGAATCAGAATTTTAATTCGCCATTGATTAACGGGATCAAATCCCGCGTCTTCACCTCCACTCAAATGCCTTTCAACGCCTAAAAGAGGATTCTCAATGATCTTCATTATGACAACCAGATTTCGAGAGGATTTTTGAAAATACTACATATACGGTATTGAAAGACAAAGAAAAGGGGCTTGAAGGATTCTTGATCACCATAACAAGAGAGATTTCGAGGGGATTATCTTTGAGATTCAATTGACGATCACTGGAGGAAAATATCCACTTATCGACATGAACGCTTTCTCCATCTCCATCCTGTGTAAAAGATTGAAAATAGAGAGACGAGTGTACGTATATTTATTGTAATCATGTTATAGTGATTTATCGAATAAAACAGTGTTCCTTTGAATCTCCCGGTCCCTTGTGTTCTTTCTCCATCACTTGATCTCTTGATCCTGATCATAGAAAGGGACCCCGGTACAGAAGGTACCTACCCCGCTACTGCAACCGGTAGTGGGCGAGGGTGTTAATTGAGATTTTCATTCCGAATGAATTTTTCCGTTAACACTTTTTGACACCGTCTGTGGGAAACACCACACCTTCAAAAGAAAGCCTGTGTGTCTCGTTTTCTTGCTAGATTATCAGGATGAAGCTCCGATCTTCTCAGGATCATCCTGATTCGTCAGGACATCAGTCAAACGCTTCAACCCGAAAGGTTCAGAAGCCAAAGAAGGGGGGAAAGGGTCGCAAACCCGCCTCAAAGCCGTCAGCTACCGCGCAGACTACCCCCAGGTACCTGCTACCCCAGCAGCTGGACCTACCAATCTAGACCAACAGGTCGTGACCTTTTAGAGAGCATTCGCCTCTAAATGGTCACCAAAGGCAGTACCAATCAACCCACCGTACCAGATCCCAGGGGAGACACCAATCGGAAGGGTACCGGGATACCTCCCTTCGACAGGTAGGGACCACCACCTTCCTTACCTGTCCATGATAGACTCGGCTCATGCCTCCAGTACCATCGGTCTATGACAGACTCGGACCAGCGCCCCCGTTTCCAAGGAATCTTACAGGTTATCAACCCCGACGCACTAGATTCATCATCGATCTCCCGCCTAGGGAGCGCTGCCATCTGGTCCAACCAAGAGCTTCCTCTAGACAGCTTCAATAGGAGGCGACCAGGAGGCACCCTCGTTCAGTGGCAGGAGGTAGCAATAGGGGCGTCGGAGAAGACCCTCCCCATGGAGAGAAGCAGGATGAAACTTATATGACATCGGAAAGGTCTGACGACAGAGATTCTGAGGTGGAATCAAAAAATGATGATAACAAACGTATTCGCGACCAGGTCGCCAGAATGGAAAAGGAGATCCAGAAGCTGAAGTACTGCAAACACCGGGAAAACTGGAAAAATCCTTTGGGAGAGATGAATGCTCCCTTCTGTAGCAGGATCAAGGAGGCAGAACTACCTCTATAATTCAAGATGCCAACCGACAAATTTTCTGGGACCGAGGATCCCTTGAGCCATCTAGAAAGCTTTGTTCACAAGATGGAAGTCCAGAATGCTACCAGGGCCGCCATATGCAGAATGTTCCCTACCACTCTAACTGATTATGAGAAAACATGGTTCAGGAAGCTACCAGCAGGGAGCGTTGATTCATTCACTAGGTTGACTATTGACTTCTGTGCTTAGTTTCAGGGCATCAAACCTCGCCCCAAGGATCCTATTAACCTCCAATACGTGATCCAGGAGTGGGGTGAAATGCTCAGAGCTTTTGTAGAGAGATTCCATAAGGAACTGATACAGATGGGGGTCTTCGCGGAAAAGAAGACCTTGGCCAATTTCAGAAGGAACCTATGGGCATGCAGGCTGTTTAGATCCTTTGCCAAGCATCCCCAGAGACTTACCAGGAAGCCTACAACAGAGCTCTAGAGCAGGTTGAAATTGATGAACAACTCCGAGTCAAAATGGAGCATGATGATATGAGAACTGCCAAGCACTAGAAGAAGGAGCCGCCCAAGCCGGCACCATTTTAGAAAAGTCAGAACAGACCTCCCAATAAATCTACATATCGGTCGCCGCACTACTAGCCCCCCCGGAACCGATACCCTATCAGGCGGACTCCGCCCAGAGCCACACCTCCACCTAAAGAAGTAGCCCATGTCGATAGAGATGAAAGAGGGTACTCCCACTATACCCCCTTGAATGCATCTCGCGAGACTATCTACCTCACCATTCGCAACAAGAGACTGCTTAGGAAGCCAGGTCCAATAAAGGTACCAGCTGATCAGCGGAACCGCTACAAGTATTGTTACTTCCATGAGGATGTAGGTCATAATACCTCGGAGTGCTATAGTCTGAGGAACCAGATTGAAGCCCTGGTCAGGGGAGGCTGCTTGGAGGAATTCCTCCAACAAGTGCGCAACAACATACACACTGGAAAGGAGGTGCATGCTGATATCAAAGCATATGAAGAAGGAAGGAAAGCAAAAGGGAAGGATCTAATGAAGCAGATCCACATTGTCAATACCATCAGTGGAGGTCCCACCCTGGCAGAAACTTCCAACAATGCTCGAAAGAACCACGCCAGGAAAGCTCCCAGAATGGAAGCATGCCAGAGTGTCTTCAAGGTTACTAGGGGGTCACCTGAGTCTCATTCTACTGCACAAACCGTCTTCACGGAAGAGGATGTGTACAACACCGTGCAACCCCACAACGACCCCATGGTCATCACTGTGCAAATAGCCAACAACTTGGTCTATCGGTCTTGATTGACACAGGTAGCAGCGTTGATATACTCTTCAAAAGTGCTCTGGAGCAATTCAACCTGAAGAGACCTTGTTACAACAGTTGTACCACCTTTTTGTACGGGTTCACAGGGGATTCGTTGATTCCCACCGGGTCTATGATCCTACCAGTGACAATGGGAACATCGCCACTTTAGCAGAACCTAATGACAGACTTCGTTGTGGTAGATACCCCGTCCGCCTACAACGCTATACTGGGAAGGCCTTACTTGTCTGCCTTCAAAGGGGTCATGTCAATATACCATAACATCCTAAAATTCCCAGTGGGAGACAAAGTAGGCGAAATACGGTGGGATCAGCAGGCTGCTCATAAGTGCTATGCAGTGTCAACCAACCCAGCAGCGTTGGCCAAGTAATGTATGCAAATAACCATCAAATCAAGATCACCAGTCTCTAGAGGAAGACTTTGAAGATGAAACTAACTCGGTCGAGGGGATCTGGTGGTCAGAAAGGTTACCCAGAGTACCCGGAAGATGACATGGACGGACATCCAGGGTTGGGCCTACAAGTTAGAAGACATGGACGGACATCCAGTAGACCACACTTAGAATGATGATCATCTCAAGAAGCTCTACCCATAAGTCAAGCAATGGAAATCGGCCGAGATTACCCCGAAACGAATGTTAGAAGATGTTAACAATCATGAGTACTTGTATTCATTTTTCTTTGGTCATCAATAAAGAAGATTTCGTTCTGCATCTATCGATGCCTACATTTGTCTACATCTATATGCTTTATGTCGCCAATTGAATCCGCCATGAGTCGCTTTAAGATCAGGAGAGCGACACATCAATCCTGATGCCCTAGACCGGGTAGATCCCTCCAGGAGGCTCGCCGTGAATCCAGGAAAGCTACACAGCAATCCTGATGCCCTGGACCGGGTAGATCCCTCCAGGAGGCTTGCCATGAATCTAGGAAAACTACATAGCAGTCCTAATACCCTGGATCAGGTAGATCCCTCCAGGAGGCTCGCCATAAATCCAGGAAAGCTACATAGCACTCCTGATGCCATAGATTTTATTAATCCATCTAGGAGGATCTCCCCAAGACCAGGAAAAGCCAAATGGCCCTCCTATTGCCCTGGCCGGGCACAACCCCCCGCTAGGAAGGATCCAGTACGTAAGAGCATAGTTTCCCGATGGATCAAACCTTGGTTGGGCACCACCCCCTACTAAGAAGGATCTGGATAGTAAGAGCATAGTTGCCAGCCAGATCAAGGCCTTGGCCGGGTACCACCCCCCGCTAAGAAAGACCAGGTGCTAAAGTGGCCTTAGTTGCCTACCTGGATCTTACTGCCAGTATTATTTCACCACTGTTTTCGCCAGAGTACCAAGATTCCTGCAAACAAAAATGTGAGGTACCCAAATATGATCGCCTCAAGACCAGAAAGGACCGTATGGCCTTCCTACTGCCTTGGCTGGGTGTCACCCCCCTGCCGAGAAGAATCTGGATAGTAAGAGCATAGTTGCCAGCCAGATCAAGGCCTTGGCCGGGTACCACCCCCCGCTAAGAAAGACCAGGTGCTACAGCGGCCTTAGTCGCCTACCTGAATCTTACTGCCAGTATGTACTCCCCATTATGTTCGCCACGGTACCAAGATTTCTAGAGCAGGAATGTGAGGTACCAAGATTCACCAATTTTGTTCGCCAAGGCACCAAAGCTCCTACAAACAGAGGTGTGAGGTGCCCAATTTTGCCAAAATACTCACCTGGAGACCTAGATTCCATGAAACAGGAAAGCTAGGTACTCAATCATTCGACAAGGTTTCTAGTTTTGCCAGACTACTCGCCATATTACCGAGGATCCTAGAATGGGAATGCAAGGTACCTGGAGTGTGAAAGTGTCCACCGGTATGCTCACTATCATCAAGGAACCAAGATTCCTGGAACAGAAAGTATGAGGATCTCCAGTACCCAGATTACTTTCGACTAAAAAAAGACCTAGGTACTAGACACTGGTCACAGGTCTCCAATTCTTGTTGAATCCTCAGAGGGTGGGAAAGGCTTCCACTTCAGTAACTGCCTGCACATGGAGCTTACCAAGCGTGAAGGAAAGGGCCTTCGCCACTTGAGCCGTATGCGGGCACCTGGATAAGCACTTTTCGAAGCCGACTTCGGCATGTATTTCTACGAGGCTATCAGAGGGCCCCAAGGTTCTTTGACGAGGTACCATGGTACCAGTCACCCACAGTTTCTCTATATACTTCTTTTTTATCAGGTTCCTTGCATTACCAAGTATTGATTAAGTCAGGTTTATGCTGGGGACTGGTGCTCAAAGTGATGCTACAAGTGCAACAGAATTCAATCAGCAGGTGTGGATGAGAATGGATTTTTCCTTTCATTGATCAAATCAGGATCAAATGAAGGATGGATCGCCGAATCTATACCTAGGTATCAGGATTCATCCGAGGACGAGCATCTATGAAATGGAAATTGCATTGGGGATCTCATTTCAGATTAAGGAGAGGTTCGATCAAGAGTTTAAACTACACATATATGAAGCTAGAGAAAGAACCAGAAGATTCTCATTTCTAAAACTGGGGAGCCCATTCCCCGATCACGAGCTACAAAAATAAATAATAATAAGATTGGAAAGGTACTACTGAATGATGGATCAAGCTGGATCATGCATCCTTCTGCTCCTGAGTGGCCGTCTCCTCACCGGCTTCACCAGTTATGGATTTTTCTTCTTCAATATTGGATGGAGCCCCACCTGCCTCCTGGGTACCTCCGGCAACCGAAGGCTCCCCTACGGATACCTGATCAGAATTTTCTCCAACTTCCCTGATCGAAGCAGCCTGACCTTCCACTACCCGGACATGATCAGAAGATGGGGTAGGCAGGGCAGATTCTCCACCATCAACAACAGACAGATTCCTTACAGCCTCGGCGAGCTCTAACAGAGAAACAGAAAGGGCAGAAACCCCTCTTTCAGCTTGAGCCGCTCCAACTGCAGGGGCCATCAAACTGGGATCTCCTGCAACCTGGCGAGGGGGAGGAAGGGAGACAGAACTCTCCCCTTCACCTCCTGCCACTTCATTGGCTCCAGCAACCTGGGAAGGTCCAGCCACATCGGAGGGCACTGCCCCAGCTAGTTCAGCAGCCTTTGCCATGATCTTCTCCTGGTTCCATCCAGTGATGGTACCCGGATCAAATAGGGGAGGGAGAGCCAGAGCCACCTAGTAGCCAGCAAAAAAGTAACCGTCCCCTAAGGCGGTGTCTACTTGAGCATCCAGATCGGCCATGCTACCACGAAGGGATTGGACGTCTTTCTCCAGCTCTATTACTCGTCTAGTAGCAACGTCTCTCTCCTCCTTGGGCGAAGGGACCTGAGCCTCTCAATATCCAAAGCATGCTGCATCCTCTACCTGTCAACCTTCGCCTCGTCAGCCTCCTTTTGGGTATTTGCTAGCGACTGGTTCAGAGCTTCCATTCCATGAGCAGCCCTAGCAAGCTCCTCCTTAGACTTCTCCAACTCGGCAGTAGCACCTCTAACCTACTCCAAGAGGGATCCGACCTGTTGGCTCATGGCCACATTGAACTTAAAAGCCTGACAAAAACAAAGCACTTGTCAGGATATTTTCAACCTTTTACCTGGATAGAAGACTAAAGTAAGACAGCTTACCTCAGCCAGAAAGGCAGATCCCCTTATAATTAGAAGCTCAGTGGGCATGACGGTCATGGCGTCTAGATCCCCACCTAGGCAGGAGGCAACGAAGTGGGCCAAAACCTCATCCTGGTTGCTGTCCTTCGATCTTGATCGCGCCTTATCTTAAGGTACCACCTACCTCGTCATAGCAGGGTCAGAACTTTTCTCGACCGGTTTAGGCTGACCAGTTGCCATAATGGGAGAAGCAGAAGAAGTTGAGGCACCAACGTCAATGGCAGTTGTAACATTAACTGGTCTGAGGGGCGAAGTATCTTGCACCCAGCTGGAAGCACCTTAATACCTCCCTACTCTGGCTGTAAAAGCCTCCAGCGACCTAGCCGAGGTAGGAAGAGGGGGAGCCGGCAATCCAGATACCCCGATCGGGGTCCTATTAGAGCTAACAGATACACCAACCCCTGCATCAAGATCAGAACTGGCTGGAAGCCTGACAGGGGAAGTTAGAGGAGAATCAGCAGTACCACCAACTTGGTGGGGCTCCACCATAAGAACCGTTGGAGATACTGCTGAAACTACAAAGATAGCCAGAGTCAATATTCACAGAATCAATAAAGCAATATAATAGGAGCAAAGTCAGAAAAGGTTTCTACCTGGAAAAGCTCTGGAAATGCGAAGATAGTGATCTACCCTCTTTGCCTCGAAGGCCTCCGTGATGGGAAACTTTGTGTTAATTTAATGAAGGGCTATGATAGCCTGCAAGATTTTCTCCGATTCTCCAGATAGCTTGCTCTTCTCTAACGTGGGCTTGCCACTGAAAATAGTGGGAACTCGGAACTCAGACCCTCCGATATGAACCGAGCTTCCCTATTCACCTCCGAGGATGATCCATTCCTCCTTCCAGGAGGTATCCTTTTTCGTGGCCCCTGGCACCACAAACTGCAGATTGTTTTTAGCACGAGCATAAAATTGCCCCTTCGGGCCTTAGGCGTTGGCAGTAATCTGGAACTCATACCCGAGCTCATCCGGCCCTGGCTCCCGGTCGATTTTGTCCCCGTCGCATTGCTCTCTCCACAACACCAGAAAACCCACCTGATGCCTCCAAAACCCCAGCGTCAGCTGGAGAGGGGCAAGCTGCAGAGCATACAATGCCCTACGTAAGGTAGGTTGGAGAGGTAGCCTGACCCCACTGTCAAAGGCCACCGTATGAATTGGGAGCTCGCCAGGATTAGGAGTATATACATCATACTCTTTTGAAGGTATAGCGATCGTGATATCCTTAGGGATTTTGAAATCCCTCTGCAAACGCGCCACAGTGTCCAAGGTACTGGACGAATCAGAGATGCACCTATATTCGTAGGGGAGGGCAAGTACCCTTCCCGTGGTATCAGTAACTTGACTAGTCTGGTTCCCACCAATCCTGATAGCACCTGCTTCTTCACTCGACTCCCGGTCGATATCAACCGGAGTCTCGAAACTGTTCGCGAAGCCCGTCCCGCTTGCAATGTTCCGATTGGAACGACGATGTTGCATGGGAACGTCGTCCCCACTGTCGCTACTATCGCGTGCCCTTTTCCTTGGGGCGAGGCTCCCGCTGTCGCTACTATCGGGTCACCGTCGAAAAACCGCTCGATACTATCGCCATCAGGTGAACACATGATGACAGCATCAAAATCTGATTTCTTAAGAAAAAATGGGGAAGTTGAAGATTGAAGCTAGGGTTTCTTTTTGCTGGGAGCTCTTAATCATGAAGTTTTTGCTTAATTGAACCTAATGTGATGCACCAGAGTTTATATAGAGATGGCTACTTGTAACGGGCAGAAAAGGTAATCAATGTCGCGCTAAAATCGACAACTTGGAGGGAACGGTTTTGAGAAACGTGCGCCCCCAAAAAAATAATTTTTTTTTTAGTTCGGCCTTCCCTGGTCAGCCACGTGGAATATTCATTTAAATCAACGTGCAAAGAGAAGATTCCCTCCTATAAGACGTTGCGAAAAATTCTCCAAGTGCTATCTATCCTGACTCGAACCCCAACCTGATATCAGTGTTCAAGTTAGGGGGGACTTCTGTTAACAGGTTTTTCTGGCAAGGGACCAAGGGAGAATTTTCCAACAAGAACCTACCCAGGAAGACTCATCCAGATACTCCAGGAAGCCAGCGAGATCGGTACCACCACCTAGATGGGATCGATATCCAACGAGGTTGGAACCTCGACTATACGTCTATCTAGATAGGACATCATCTCCGAAAGCTTGTACCTCGCCCTACTGAAGCTCCTGATACCGGCTCCAGACTAGTACGATGATAACTTGCATCTCGCAAGGATCTCGACATCAATCAAGGCGCCCGGTACCTCGATACCTACCTCGACACCACCTCAGTACTACCCCGATATTCGCCTTGGTGTCACCCCGACTCCCACCTGGTACTTAATATGCTTATGCGGAGCTCCTCCAAGGAAAGTACCCTACGTTCTAGGCAATACGATAGGGAGCCCGAAAACATAAGCACCTTTCCAGCAGAACGCCGAACCAGCTCATCAAAATGAGGTACCAGCGTTACACTCCATCATAACTCAAAAATCAGAATTTACCTCCAAGCTCTATGAAGAAGGAAAGCCGACTCCATCGCCACCATGCTCCACGAAGAAGGAAAGTTGACTCCATCGCCAAAATAAAGCGCCATTAATAACCCAATGGTCAACCAAATCAGAATTTTAATTTGCCATTGATTAACGGGATCAAATCCAACGTCTTCAGCTCCACTAAAATGCCTTTCAACGTCTAAAAGAGGATTCTCAATGATCTTCATTATGACAACCGGATTTCGAGAGGATTTTTGATAATAGCACATATACGGTATTGAAAGACAAAGAAAAGGGGCTTGAAGTATTCTTGATCGCCATAACGAGAGATATTTCAGGGGAATTATCTCTGAAATTCCCCAAAAACCAGTGAGAGTCCATTGACGATCACTGGAGGAAAATATCCACTTATCGACACGAACGCTTTCTCCATCTCCATCCTGTGTAAAAGATTGAAAACAGAGAGACGAGTGTACGTATATTTATTGTAATCCTGTTATAGTGATTTATCAAATAAAACAGTGTTCATTTGAATCTCCCAGTCCCTTGTGTACTTTCTCCATCACTTGATCTCTTGCTCCTGATCATAGAAAGGGACCCCGGTACCGAAGGTACCTACCCCGCTACTACAATCGGTAGTGTGCAAGGGTGTTAACTGAGATTTTCATCCCTAGCGAATTTTTCCGTTAACAACTTGTTGACCAATAACTTTGTTTTTTTATGGTTATTGTTAACAATCATTTTTGGCAGTGGTCCAAAGAAGAATTTTCTATCTAGCAAGAACCTGGTAAGACCTAGATTGGGACCGGTACATAGATACCGGGGATGCTCTACACCATGAACCGGAAATAAGTCAGTACCATGTCTCACAGTCTACCAGGTACCAAGCAAGGCTATACCACGATACCTCCTACCTGGTTCCTAGGTACCACGATACCTCCTACCTGGTACCTAGGTACCGCGACATCTACCCGATACCCAAGTACCGCAATATCAGTCCAGGATCTAACCAGAATGTGTATCCTACCCGCCAAGTAAGAAGAATGGAACTAGAAAGAGGTATCAGCTTGCTAGAACAAGCGCCACACCAGTAAGCACTCAGGTACACCAGTGTACCATACCACCGGGATACAGAGTCGGAATTCTCCTTCAAGTAACGTAAAAGAGAAAGTTGACCTCTCTGGTAATTAATGGAGATAATCAACTCCATTAATG
Organism: Dipteronia sinensis; assembly: GCA_033220585.1. NCBI lineage: Eukaryota > Viridiplantae > Streptophyta > Magnoliopsida > Sapindales > Sapindaceae > Dipteronia > Dipteronia sinensis. The sequence continues at coordinate 49,299,224 of CM065641.1, read as the reverse complement.
AGGGAATCAACCAACTCCATTAATGGCCATTCACAACACCATTAATGAGGGAATCAGTCAACTCTATCAATGGATATAACCAGCCCCATTAATGAGAAGATCAGTCAACTCTTTAGTGGCCATTCACAACGCCATTAATGAGGGAATCAGTCAACTCTATTAATGGAGATAATCAGCCCCATTAATGATAAGATCAGTCAACTCTTTAATGGCCATTCCCAACGCCATTAATGAGAGAATATTCAACTCCATTAATGCCAGGTCAATGTTCCTTTGATTGCGAATTAATTAGTGGAGTGGGCAACAAGAATCAGAACATATAAATATGACCAAGTTCTCTCCAATAAGGAGGTTCGAACAATAGACACAGTCCAACAGCCCTCCAGTATCTCCATATCTCCAACAGCTCTCCAACATCTCCATGTCTCTGATCCTAGATTTCGCCCACTTCTCCACTAGGAATACGAGTTTGCCATCACCTGGAGTGTAAAAGGGACCCTGCCTGAATTCCCTCCACACCACTATTGTATCGACTACTATGTATGTCAATTTTTGCCATGAATATACCGGTACCAAATGGTACCCCTCCAACTGTGACCTATCAGGACTCAGTTTGAACTAATGTAAGCTCTCCGGAGTACCTCTCGAGATATATAAATATAAAGAAGGGTCTTTCTCATTCCTATGGATACTGCCTAGGGGTTTTTCAGCATGTGATCAATCGTGATGCTTTTTCCCCCTAAGTCAGTCCATCACTATTAAAAGAGTTTTCATTCTCCCATTTATCTCCTTGTTATGAATGCATGAATGTGAGCTAGGTACTAACCCCGCTGATCCTAGATCTCATGTACCCCATTTTGTACATTATCTTAGTCGGGGAATTATCGAGGGCACCTAGAGAGGTGACCAAGTACCATGATCCGATACCAGGACCGGGTACCAGCCTACTACACTAGATGGGCGGGATGATTGTTCTCCTACTTACCTTACCTCTCTTACGGTATCTACCCCATTTAAGGACATTGATTGATCAAATAACTCTCCTTCACTCTTACCAGAATCATGGTACGAAGTACCTACCCCCCACTGCGACCTCCGGGGTAGCGGGTTGAGGGTGTTAATTGAGATTTTCACCCCGAGTGGATTTTTCTGTTAACAATTATTTTGTGAGTGGTTGATTTGTCATGAAATACCCAAAGGGGGAGATTGTAAGAACCTCATTTTTATGATTGGCTTATTTCATGACAAACCATATTGGGGTTTTAATTTATAAGGGTAGACTAGGTCTTCAATGTGCATGATCAAGTGTCAAAGGCTTTCTCAAGACCGCAAGCTCAAGAGCACTTCAAAGGTATATCACTTGTGTTTAACTCATTGAAGAGATTTAGTTGCACACACACACTAACTTTCATGCATGTTTTATTCATCTTGCATTAGTGCTAAATTGCTTACATGTGTGCTTGGTTGGTGTGTCTTGTGGTCTTGCCTTAGTCCCTAAAATCCCTTGGAAGATCCTATTTGTGCACGGGTGGGTGCGCTGGTAGGAGACCCGCTCACTAGGCTGGTAGGAGACCCACGCACTGTGTTGTTTCTGCTTGCTCAGGTGTGGAACCGCTGTTGGTGCGCTGTGAATTATCATAGCAGTGCGTTTCCAGTAGGTCACCGCTGTGGCACTGCAACTGGTGCGCTGTGAGTTATCGCAGTGGTGAGAGGGTTAGTGTGAGGGTTCTTACCTACGTAGTGGACCCGCGCATTACTGTCTTGTTTGCCTTGTATTTTTTGCAAACTTTCCAAAACGATGTAGTTTTGTCTAGGGCTTTTATATATATATGTTCTCTTCTCTCCCATTTCGTTTTAATAGCTTCAAGAACACTTTTGTAGAGAGAAATATTTACTCCTAAAGAGAGAGAGAGAGAGAGAGCTCCAAGACTTGATTTTTACTCAAAGAAACACATTCCCATGAGCGTTTAGCATCATCCTAGCATCTTCCAAGCATGGGTTTTTGTGTGTTCTTTAACTAGGTAATTTCTACATGCCCTAGAATCTCTTGTTTTATTCTTATAATATGTTTGCATAGGATTATCATTTATTTGTTGATTAAATGCATGTCTCCTTGCTTAATATTTTTTCTAACATGTTTGAGATATTGAATGATGGTTGAGTTTAGTTCTTATTGATAGCTAGAATTTAGGATCATTTTGCCCTCAAGCTAAATATCTAAGCTTTGCATTTAGATATTGTTGATTAGGACTTCTTGATTGCATTGGTTAATTGCATTTATTGTCCTTGCCATTTTGTGTGACAACCTGTGTAGATATGGCGTTGTTTGATGACTAGATTTTTGATTTGCATATCTACATCTAGTTAGGCCTTTATGAGCATTCATATAGACATTGATATCTAGGACTTGTGCTTATTGCCATCATGTAATCTCTAGATAAGCATTTAGTGTTGCCTAGCATTAACTACATTTTGAATATTCATATATTCACATAGGTTGTTAATCTCTTCTTGAGAGTTAAGTCTTGTGACTACAAAGTGTAGTGCAAAAGCAAGTAAAGTCTTGTAACCAATGTGTGGTTGGCAAGCAAAGCGATCAAGAATCACTATAAAGGCCTGCGGGTAGTGGTGGTGGGTTAGTGACAGAATGGTGTGACTAGAGGTCAACCTAGGTTGTAAACATCATTGCGGTAGTGGATTTGAGGATCGGAGTGACTAAGTGGTTAGCCCGTGGTTTTTCCCTTGTTGAAGGATTTCCACATAAAAATCAAGTGTTATTTAATTTCCATATTTTATACTCAATTTTGTATGTTGTTTGTGTTGGGTTAATTGTTGTTAAAATTAACTAGTCAAAAAATTGGTGATAATTGATTAACAACCCATTCACCCCCTATAAGTTGTTTAGACACACGCTTATGCTGTATTTTCATAACCATTTTTCTTTTCACTCTTTCCCGACCAAAGGTATACTTCTTCCTCACGTTTCCAATTCAATATTCTAAGGTACGATTTCTAGCCTCTTATTTTACTTTATTTTGTTTTAATCTTGGATTCTATCTCACTCATCTAAATCATCTCTAACACACATGAACTTGGACCTTTATGGAAATCATGAATTTGTGCCTTTTCTTGTGTTCATTTCTTACTGAATATTTGTTGGGTTTGATCAATGATGAATGTCTTTGCTATTTGAATTGCATTCGAGTAAAAATTACCCATTAATTAGCATGAATTGGATTTTTAGGGTTTATATGTAAATGTTGAATGAATTGATAGAATTGGATGAGGATTCGTGTTGATTAATGCATAATAGTGATTAGGTATAGAATGGGAAGAATCTCTACGTATTTGTGTGCTTACACTTAAAGTTTTTGTCATGTGTAGTGAATGAATTTCAATGAGTTTCACACAGCTTTCTGGGCAGCTGTAAGGGTGACACTGCGTGGGTAAATCAACCACGCAAGACCCACGCACTGGGTAGCTTACTTGTCTAAATCTGGGCAAGTGAGTGGGTGACCATGCGTGGGTCACTACCAGTGCACTAGAAGTTAGTGAACTAATTTTCCCAATCTATTTTCCATACTAATGCCCAATTATATGCTTATGATTTATTATAGTCTATTCCTAATTATGCTATTTTCTTTTGCAGATGTCTTCAAAACTAAGAACCAAAAATGTGGGCCATAGGAAGAAACCCAAGAGGCCTCAAATACCCCTATATAGTTTGAATAGAGATTTCGGGGATCGGTTGGAATGTTTCCGAAGGCGCAGACTAGTGAAGGAAAGAGGAATTGCAATTGATGATCTTGAAGACACTGATATCCCCGATATGGTGGAACAAATGGGACAGCAAACCTATACAAGTACCCCTCCTTGATACTACAGAAGAGTGGTTGAAGAGTTTTACACGGGAATGAATCACGGGAACTATCAAGCTGGAACACCGGTTATGGTTCGGGGAAGAGAGGTCAGATTAAATATTGATGATATCATCAGGTACTTCAGAACTGAAATCTCAGAGGACCACGAAAAGAACATCAGAGATGGATGGACTTGGAAGGATTTGTTTAATTGGAAGAACCTGGACTTGGCCAACGATCTAATTATTGATCATATGATGTTTTGGGTGGCCTCGTATTACCATATCAAGCATACCAATTTGAAGATCGAGTTAGGGGTGTGGCATCTCCTTATTTCACATTCTCTGAGGCTGGGTAAGCACATTATCACTGTCTCATTTGAGATAAGCACCATACTACAATGTTTCCAGCATGGGCAACCGATCGATATGGGGTTTATAGCGAAGTCTTTCATATTTACAGTGGGGGAGAACAAGAACCAAAATCAGCCACTTTTATTTCCATGTCATACTACCTTATTTTGCAGGCCTGTGGGGGTGGGCTTCTGAAACTACCCATTTGAGGATCCTATGGCAGAAATTGGGATTACTACCTGGACCACTCTTGAGAGGGAAAACGATTTAACAAGCCGAAAGAGGAAGACTGGGAAAAAAACTAGGGGAGAGGCCAGTTCTAGCAACCAGCAGCAGGAGATCCCTAATGATATTGAGTATGAACAGGAGTACATGGAGTATGAGCAGGAGCCGACGTATTACGATCAGAGGGCCCCAGTTCATGAGGATTCTGCGGATGATAGAATTCCTTGGCAGATTTTGATTGCAAGGATACATGACCTCAAGACCGGGATACTAAAGAACATGATGATGATAGAGGAGGTCAGGGCAGAGACTAGAGGCAGCTTCAAATAGGTGTGGGAAAACATCACAGATATGAGGAAGGAACTTATATTAGTCTCATATGCACGAAGGAAGAGGCATCCAACACCTACATCACACTAGGGAGGTCCTACCATCGATCCTGAATATCAGAGAGCTATGGAGATGTCCAGGAGGGAGCATGATGAGAGACTCAGAGTAGAGATGGACTCAAAGCAGAATGGACCAATGGTAGATGATGGAGCTGAGTCGTCGGACGAAGGTTGACCTTTTATTTCCTATGCCTAGTTTACTTGCCTTAATATTTGAACTCTTATTTACTTTAGTAGTTGTTCGGATGAACTTTATTTAGTTTCAATATTTCTATTTGCTTTTAGCTTGATATTAGTTTCAACTTTGCTTAGTTTAATAATTGATGGATTTGGTTGTTTTGGGATGTTAGATTTTACTTGGATATTTTTGATATTTCAGATGCTTAGTTAATTTCATTTGAGATATTTTCATTTGTGGTGGTTGATTATATTTTGTTAGATGTTGTGCTTAAAGCTAGGTTCTTTACCTCTTGAGGAGAAACATGACAACTTGCAAGTCTTGGAGGGATAGGCAAGCCAAGAGTGCTCATAACGAGAACCTAATCCAATATAATATTGCAAGAAACCAACCACCTCGGTTTCATTTCTATTGATCGAATATCCACTCAGGGAGTAAAATTCCAATTAACACCCTCAACCGCTACCGATAGGTAGTAACAGGGTAAGTACCTTCGATACCGGGGTTTCTTTTTTAATGGAGAGCGAGAGGTTAGATCATAATAAGAGATATATGTAAAAAGAAAAATGAATACGAATCGAAATAGGCACTGTTTATTGAACATTCATCTTTACATGCATGATGAAAATAAACTCTATTCGGGTTTTTTCTCACACTATGGCGATGGTGATCTCGTTCGTGTCGATAAGTGGATATTTTCTCTCAGTGTCGGTTAGAGACCCCTCACTATTTTCTGAAAACAAAAGAAGAGCTTCCAGCCAAAACAAAAATCCTCCTCTCTGCGCCCTTCAAGGCCATATTTATGGACCCCTTTTATTCCTAAAAATCTAGTCATTTTATTTAGGATTATTTGGAGTCCTTTTTTAGGCATTGAAAGACCTTGAGTGAGGCTAAAGGCGCGAGATTTGATCCCTCCAATTACTATATCATTTAAACTCTGATTCGGTTGACAATTTGGTCTCATTTATGGTGCCTTAAATGGCGGAGAAGTCAACTCTTCCCTCATATATTGCTTGGTGGAGAAATCTGGGGTCGTATCCTGATGGCGTTGTACGCTGGTGTACCTGTCTACTCTTGTTGACACAGCGCTTGTTCTAGCATGCTGACATCTTCATGGCAACACTCTTGTTGCTTGGCGGGTAGGGTGTTTGTCTTAGATGGATTCTGGGCTGATGTCGAGGTACTTAGGTACCAAGAGGGACGTACCAGAATGCGAGGTACTGGGCACGTGATATAGCGGTACTGGCACGGTGTGGTACCTATTCTAATTGGGTTGTAGTTTTGGTGCTTCCTCTGGTATCAGGTAAACAATGCAATCACTGCTCCACCCTCACCAGGTACTGATCCTTTCCTAGCCCGTGGTATAGATGCTTCTGGGTACCTGGGAGCTGGGAACGGTTCTCTTCAAGGTCCCACCAGGTATCGGCTCGATGGAAAATTCTTTTTTGGACCCCTGCCAACAAGAGCTATTAACAGAAGTCCCCTTTGACTTGAATACCTGTATCTGGTTGGGGCTGGAGTTAGGATTCGTAACACTTGGAGAATTCTCCATAATCACTTTCTGGAATGAAATCCTCCACTTGCACGCTGATTTAATAGGTTTTCCACGTGCCTTGCTATGATATGGTGAATTCAAAAAATGAGAGTGTTAACAGACATTTTTGGCAGGGGTCCAAAGGAAAATTTTCCACCAAGTTACTACCTGGTAATAAGGGACATTCTCAGCTCCAGGTACCCGGAAGGTCGACTCCGCGACCTAAAGAGAACCAGTACCTGATAAAGCAAGAACTACAGTTACCTCGACTACCTGTTTGCCTAGATAAAGCGCCAGAACTACAAGCTTGACTGAGCAGGTACCATGCTGTGTCATGGCTCCTGATACCAAGTGGAGACCAGTACCGCGACACCACATGTTTAGTACCTCGCAGGTACCTAGCACCTCTTATTTGACACCTAGGTACTAGGGACATCCACTCGGAACCCAAATACCTCTATGTCAACCCAGAATTCAATGGAGATAAGTGTCCTACCCACTAAACAAGACAAATGTCACCATGAAGATATCAGCACACCCTCATGAACAGACTCCATCCCCATCGAGAGAAGACTGGTACATCGGCATACCACGCCATCAAGATACAGAGAAGAACAGGGGCCGCACCAGCGAAGTATAGAAGAGAACAAGCTCCACGTCAGTAAAGCCAGACTGGTACACCAATGCACCTAGCCATCGTGACATAGAATCAGTATCTTTCACCAAGCAATGTAGGAAAGTAAAGTTGACTGCTTCGTCATTTAAAAGTACCATAAATTAGACCAAAATGGTCAACTAAATCAAAGTTTAAATACGGCGGTAATTGGAGAGATCAAATACCGCGCCTTTAGCCTCACTCAACATCTTTCAACGCCTAAAGAAGAACTCCAAATAATCCTCATTAATACAACTGGATTTTCAGGAATATTCGAGGTCTATAAATACTGCTATGAAAGACGAAGACGAGGGAGGGAGAAAAAATTCTTTAGGGACTGAAGGGAAAACAGTCAGAGTTGTTTGACAGTCACTTGGTGGATTTTAGCCAATTATCGACATATACGATTTTGCTATCACCATTATGTGTATTAAGGGAAGAGAGGTAGTTTTTTATTATCATCAAAACCTTTTTCTTTTGTGTAACAATCTTGTGATCAATAAACTAACGCCACTTTTATTACTATAACATACATCATTCTTTCACGGGTTTCTCTTACTTGAGGCTTCACCCCCAGTTCCCCTATAAATAAGATCCCGGAACCAAAGGTACCTATCCCGCTGCCACCTACAGGTAGCAGTAGAGGGTACTAACCAGAATTTTACTCTCTGAGTGAATTTTTCCGTTAACACTTTTTGGTGCTGTCTGTGGAAAAAAAACACCACACCCTTTTGTAGAAAGCCTGTGAATATCACTTTTTGCTACATTAACAGTATGAGGCTCCGATCTTCTCATGGGTAGCATGATCCGTCATGACACCAATTTATCATTTCAACCCTTCCCAAAAGCAAAAAAAAGGGGGGAAAGAGTCGCAACCCCGCTCCAGCACCTGCGGCTACCCCGTAGGATACCCCCTAGGTCTCTATGGCCACAGTAACCAACCAAACCAACTTGGACCATCAAGTTGCGGCCTTCATAGAAAGTATCCACCTCAAAATGATTGCAGATGGTATCACCCCCAGCCTACGATACCCGATACCAGATGAGGTACCAGCCGACCAGGACCTAGGGTACCAACCTTCTACAGATTGGGACCACTACCTCCAACATCGGTCCACGAAAAGCTCGGACCCATACCTTTAATTCCACCGGTCCATGACAACCTTGGGCCCACACCCCCGGTTCCAGGCCAACGTGCTAGCTATCGACCCTGACAGGTGAAGTCTGCCATCGACCTCCCTTTTAGGGAGCGTTATCACCTAGTCTGGCCTGCAGCTGCTTCCAGGCAACCTTGACTAGTGGCAGGAGGTAGCACTAACAGTAGGAGAAGCACCCAGGAAAACTGTTCCCATGGAGAGGACCGGCACGACACCTCAGTAGCATCAGAGGTGTCAGACAATGATGACTCATAGGTTGAATCCAAAAATGCTAGTAACAAGCACCTCCGGGATGAGGTAGCGCAGATGGCAAGAGAGATCCAGCTGAAGAAGGGCAGAAAAAGTCGGAAGGATCCCTTGGGAGAAATGAATGCTCAATTCTCCAGGAGGATTAAGAAAGCAGAGCTACCTCTTAAGTTTAAAATGCCAATCGACAAGTATTCTAGGACGGAGGACCCTTTCAGTGACTTGGAGAGCTTTGTTCAACAGATGGAGGTCTAGAATGATACCTGTGCCGCTATTTGTAGGATGTTCCCAACCACGCTCAATGACTATGCCAAGACATGGTTCAAAAATTTACCAGTGGGTAGTGTCGACTCCTTCACCAAGTTGACCACTGATTTCTTTGCTCAATTCCACGGCATCAAACCTCTCCCCAAGGATTCCTTTCACCTTCAATATGTGATCCAGGAGCGGGGTGAATCGCTTAGAGCCTACATGGAAAGGTTCCACAAAGAGGTAATCCAAATGTGGGTCTTCGCTGAAAAAGAGACCTTGGCCAATTTCAGAAGGAACCTGTGGGCTGCCAGACTGTTCAAATCTTTTGCAAAGCATCCACCAGAGACATACCAAGAGGCCTATGATAGAGCTCGAGAATATGTGGAAATAGACAAAAAGCTCAAAGTCAAGATAGAGCATGATGACCTGAGAATTGCAAAACGCCCGAAGAAGGAGGCGCCCAAGCCTGTACCGATACAGAAAAGCCAGAGCAGACCACCCAATCGATCTACGTACTAGCCGTAACCTTACCAGCCTCAGTGAGACCGATACCCAGTCAAGAGAACCCCCTCTAGAACAACACCTCCATCAAGGGAAGTAGCCCCGATAGCTAGAGAAAAGGAGGGGTACACCCATTACGCCCCTCTGAATGCATCTCGTGAGACTATCTACCTGGCCATCCATGACAGGGGGCTGCTCAGGAAACCTAACCCGATTAAAATGCCAGTCCATCAGCGGAATCACTTCAAATATTACGATTTCCATAAGGACGTGGGGCACAACATCTCAGAATGCTACAACCTATGCAACCAAATCGAGGCGCTAGTAAGGACAGGTTGCTTGGTAGAATTTCTACAGCAGGTGTGAGATAGCATTCATACTAGAAGAAGGTGCATGCAGATATCAAAGCGGCGGAGGAAAAGAGGAAAGCAAAGGGGAATGATCTGATGGAGTAGATCCATGTAGTCCACACTATTAGTGGTGGTCCCACCTTAGCAGAAACCTCAAACAATTACAGAAAGAATTACGCTAGGAAGGTACCCAGGCTAAATGTAGGCCAGGATGTTTTCAGGGTCACTAGGGGATCCCTGAAATCTCCTTCTTCATCACAGATTATTTTCACTGAGGATGACGTGTATAACACCGTACAGCCCCATGATGACCCCATGGTTGTCACTATACAGATAGCAAAATACAGAGTCCACCGTGTCTTTATCGACTCCGGTAGCAGCATCAGCATCCTATTCAAAGGAGCCTTGGAACAGTTTAGCCTGAAGAATCCTTGCTACAACAGATACACCACTCCGCTCTATGGGTTCACTGGGAACTCGCTGATACACACATGATCCATGATCCTACCCATGATTGTGGGAATAACGCCACTCCAATAGAATCTCGTGACAGACTTTGTTGTAGTGAACACCCCATCTGCCTACAATCCCATTCTTGGGAGATCTTTCCTATCTGCCATTAAGGGTGCATTATCAATCTACCATAACGTTCCGAAATTCTCGATAGGGGACAAGGTTAACGAGGTAATGGGAGACCAGTAAGCAGCACGCAAGTGTTACGCTGAAATCTGCCAATCCAGCGGCACTTGCCAAGCAATGTGCGCAGGTAACTATCGTGCAGGACCATGAATTATCATGAGAGAACCCTGAGCACCTATATGTTGAAGACAAGATAGAGGCAATAGATACGGAGCCCGAGGTAGAGGTTCTAGCTACTGAAGACACTAAAGAGGAAGACAGAGGGTGGGCCAGTGGCCGCCCTACGGTTTATTTAGAAGAGATACCAATCAAGGAGGATGACCCTTCCAAGGTAATCAAGGTAGGAGCAACACTGGAAGTAGGAGTGAATGAAGGTTTGGTAAAACTTATTCGGAAATATAGCGACATCTTCACCTGGAGCCACGAGGAGATACCGGGAATTCCTATCACCTTGACAGCTCACAGATTAGCAGTAGACCCCACCCTTAAGCCAATCAAATAGAAGAGAAGGCATTTCAATCTAGAAAGGAATGCCGTGGTGCAAGAGGAAGTAGATAAGCTATTGAATGCCAAGTTCATTAGGGAGTCCCGGTACCCTGAATGGATTGCCAACGTGGTCATGGTAACCAAAGCAAATAGGAAATGGCACATGTGCGTTGATTACACAGACCTCAACCGCGCCTGCCCAAAGGATAGCTTCCCGCTACTAAAGATTGGCCAGCTGGTAGATTTGACCGCCGGTAACAAGCTCCTAAGGCTTTATGGACGTATTCTCGAGGTACAATCAGATCATGATGCACCTCACCGATAAGGATAAGACCAGTTTCATCACCGTGCAGGGCTTATATTGCTACAAGGTAATACCCTTCGGTCTTAAGAATGCATGGGCTACCTACCAATGTTTGGTCAACCGACTGTTTAAAGAGCCGATAGGGAAGACGATGGAGGTCTACATTGACGATATTAGGATTATGCTCAATAGCAAGAGTGTAATAATGTATTTGACAATCTTTTCATATTAATAAAATGATTTCTAGTTTAACAAATCTTATAGCATTTATAGTTTAATTATTACTGTTAACGGAGAAATTCACTCGGGGTAAAAATCTCAATCAACACCCTATACCCGCTACCCTGAGGTTGTAGCGGGGGGTAGGAACTTCGTACCGTGATTCTGGTAAGAGTGAAGGAGAGAATCAGATCAATCAATGCCCTTAGATGGGGTAGATACCGCTAGAGAGGTAAGATAGGTAGGAGAACAATCATCCCTCCCATCTAGTGCAGTAGGCAGGTACCCGGTTCTGGTATCTAATCCTGGTACCTAGTAACCTCTCGAGGTGCCTTCAATATTCCCCCGACCTAGATAATGAGCCAGGAGAGGTACACGAGAGCTAGGACCAGCAGGGTCGGTGCCTAGCACGCATAAATAACAAGGAGATAGATGGGAGAATGACAACTCTTTTAGTAGTGGTGGACTGACCTAGGGGGAAAAAGCATCACGATTGATCACATGCTGAAAAAACCCCAGGCAGTATCCATGGGAAAGAGAAAGACCCTTCTTTATATTTATATATCTCGAGAGGTGCTCTAGAGAGCTTACATTAGTATAAACTGAGTCCTGATAGGTCATAGTTGGAGGGGTACCATTTGGTACCGATACATTCAAGGCAAAAATTGACATACATAGTAGTCGATACAATGGTGGTGTAGAGGGAATTCAGGCAGGGTCCCTTTTACACTCCAAGCGATGGCAAACTCATGTTGTAGACGATAAGTAAGTGTTTTTCTATACCACTATGAAGAAAACTCTCTGTAGGTGATGGTGACTGTATTTTTGGAAGAGGGGATGAAATCCGTCCTCCATTGATAAACGATGGTGTCTCTCAAGATTTCTGGATCAAATCAGACATCCATATTTCTGGTTGGAGATTGGAGAAAGCTTGGAGATATGGAGATGTTGGAGGATGTTCGAGACAGCTGGTGGCCCAGTCATAACCAGAGCTAGTGAACTGTGTTTATCGTTCGAACCCCCTTATTAGAGAGAACTTGGTCATATTTATATGTTCTGATTCTTGTTGCCCACTCCACTAATTAATTCGCAATCAAAGGAACATTGACCTGCATTAATGGAGTTGAATATTCTCTCATTAATGGCGTTGGGAATGACCATTAAATAGTTGACTGATCTTGTCATTAATGGGGCTGATTATCTCCATAAATAGAGTTGACTGATTCCCTCATTAATGGCGTTGTGAATGGCCATTAAAGAGTTGACTGATCTTGTCATTAATGGGGCTGATTATCTCTATTAATAGATTTGACTGATTCCCTCATTAATGGCGTTGTGAATGGCTACTAAAGAGTTGACTGATCTTGTCATTAATGGGGCTGATTATCTCAATTAATAAAGTTAACCGATTCCCTCATTAATGGTGTTGTGAATGGCCATTAATGGAGTTGACTGATTCCATCATTAATGGCGTTGATTATCTCCATTAATTACCAGAGAAGTCAACTTCTCTTTTACGTTGCTTGAAGGAGAATTCTGACTCTGTATCCCGGTGGTATGGTACACTGATGTACCAGAGTGCTTACTGGCGTGGTGCATGTTCTAGCATGCTGGTACCTTTTCCTGGTTCTATTCTTCTTACTTGGCGGGTAGGATACACATTCTGGTTAGATCCTGGGCTGATATCGCGGTACTTGGGTACCGAGTAGATGTCGCGGTACCTAGGTACCAGGTAGGAGGTATCGTGGTACCTAGGAACCAGGTATGAGGTATCGTGGTATAGCCTTGCTTGATACCTGGTAGACTGTGAGACGTGGTACTAACTTTTTTCTGGTTCATGATGTAGAGCATCCCCGGTATCTAGGTACCGGTCCCGATCTAGGTCCTACCAGGTACCTGCCAGATTGAAAATTCTTCTTTGGACCCCTACCAAAAAAGACTGGTAACAGAAGGCCCCCCTGACTTGAACACAGCTATTAAGTTGGGGTTAGAGTCAAGATCTTATACTGCTTGAAGAATTTTGTTAACAGTCATTTTTGGCAGGGGTCCAAAGAAGAATTTTTCATCCGGCAGGTACATGGTAGGACCTAGATCGGGACCGATACCTAGATACCGGGGATGCTGTACACCATGAACCGGAAAGAAGTTAATACCATGTCTCACAGTCTACCGGGTACAAGCAAGGCTATACCACGATACCTCTTACCTGGTTCCTAGGTACCACGATACCTCCTACATGGTACCTAGGTACCGCGACATCTACCCGGTACCAAGTACCGCGATATCAGTCCAGGATCTAACCAGAATGTATATCCTACCCGCCAAGTAAGAAGAATGGAACCAGGAAGAGGTACCAGCATGCTAGAACAAGTGCCACTCCAGCGAGCACTCCGGTACACCAGTGTACCATACCACCGGGATACATAGTCAGAATTCTCCTTCAAGCAACGTAAAAGAGAAACTTGACCTCTCTGGTAATTAATGGAGATAATCAACACCATTAATGAGGGAATTAGTCAACTCCATTAATGGCCATTCACTACACCATTAATAAAGGAAGCAGTCAACTCTATTAATGGAGATAATCAGCCCCATTAATGAAAAGATCAGTCAACTCTTTAATGGCCATTCACAACGCCATTAATGAGGGAATCAGTCAACTTCATCAATGAGAAGATATTCAGACTTCATTAATGAAGATATTCAACTCCATCAATGAGAAGATATTCAACTCCATCAATGAGAAGATATTCAACTCATTAATGTTGATAAACCAATGGAGTGGGCAACAAGGATGAACGGATATAAATATAACAAGTCATTCTCCAAGAAAAAGGTGGATTTCCCAATATTCTCCAGTCCGACATTTCTCCAACAGGGGTTCGAACGATAGACACAGTCCAACAGCCCTCTAGTATCTTCATATCTCCAACAGCTCTCCAATATCTCCATGTCTCCGATCCCATATTTCGCCCACTTCTCCACTAGGAATATGAGTTCGCCATCGCCTGGAGTGTAAAAGGGACCCTGCCCGAATTCCCTCTACACCACCATTGTATCGACTGCTATGTATGTCAGTTTTCACCATGAATGTACCGGTACCAAATGGTACCCCTCTAACTGTGACCTACCAGGTCCCGGATTGTAATAATGTAAGCTCTCTGGAGCACCTCTCGAGATATATAAATATAGAGAAGGGTTTTTCTCCTTCCTAAGGATACTGCCTGGGGGTTTTTCAGCATGCGATTAATCGTGATGCTTTTTCCCCCTAGGTCAGTCCACCACTACTAAAAGAGTTGTCATTCTCCCATCTGTCTCCTTGTTATGAATGCATGTACGCGTGCTAGGCACCGACCATGCTGGTTCTAGCTCTCATGTACCTCTCCTGGCTCATTATCTAGGTCGGGGAATTATGGAGGGCACCTAGAGAGGTGATCAGGTACCAGGATTAGATACATAGATCGGGTACCGGCCTATTGCACCAGATTGGCAAGATGATCTTTTCTACTACCTACTGCAGCACTCTACCTCTCTCGCGGTACCTTCCCTGTTTGAGAGCGTTGGTCGATCAGATTTCTCTCCTTCACTCTTACCAGAACCACGGTACAAAGTACCTACCACACCCGCTGCGACCCTCGAGGTAGCGGGTCGAGGGTGTTGATTGAGATATTCACCCCGGGTGGATTTTCCGTTAACATTTTCTGGCGCCGTTTGTGGGAAATCACCAACGTGGCTTCCATGTCTCTACATGAGCATCCTTATATTTACATGCATGCTCGACTTTCTACTATTGACAAATATGGTACGTGGGATTCCTGGCAAAACCGATCCACCATGCTGCTCATATGCAACAAACCTTCTCATATACCTGCGGAGCTCCTCTACAGCAGATCCACTCCAGTACTTCTAGAGCTCCTAAGTAGCAGAGTTGCACCTCTCTTGCTACAATACAGAGGGTTTGTTCTATTATCAGCAGATCTCCTATGCAGTAGATCCGCTACGATCTTCTATGCAGTAGATATGCCTCGATCTTCTCTATAGTAGATCTGCTCCGGTACATTTAAAGCTTCTATACAGCAGAGTTGTACCTCTCATGCTTCTTTACAGATGGGTTGCTCAGGTATCAGTAGATCTCTCATGTAGCAGATCCATTATGATCTCCTCTACAACAGATCCATTGGATTTACACCTGTTTATGTTGATATCCTCATGTCACCGGATCCACTCTTCGAAGGCTCCAAGGTAGCAGGTCAACCCATGTACCAGAGAATCCAACTCAACTATATAATCGTATGAGCAGCATGACCGGTAGAGTCCTAGTGGGTCTTCAATTCGTGTACTGGGCTAGTCATCGCCCAAGTGAGCTACTACTATTTTGGTTCTTTCTAGCAGGGTCCAGACCATTATTTCAGTTGCTGGGGACTTCTAGGATCCCAAGCATTTCTCTGGACCAGTACCAGTACCAGGCCGGTGGCTTCACTTCATTCGTACCTGGCCATTCAATGCCCTAGAGAGTCACCGATGTCCCGATCTGTATGGGGAGATCCCAGAGGCTTTCCACATTGCTGAGGCCTCCTACATACCAAAGAAAGCCTCTAGAGTAGCAGCCCAGCTGCATGGCCCAGTGGCTCCTCTCATATTGTACCGGGCCGGTCAACGCCCAGGTTAGCCACTGTGCACCGATTCATTCGAGCATGGTTCAAAGCTTCATTTCAGTTACTGGGGACTTCTAGGATCCCAAGCATGCCTCTGGACCAGTATCATGTAGGTGGCTCCCTACTTCTTGTACCGGGCCCTTCAACGCCCTAGTGAGCCACCTATGTCTCGATCCGTTCGGGTAGAGCTCAGAGGCTTCCCACTTTGCTGAGGTTTTCTACATACCTTGGCAAGCCTCTGAAGCAGCAGCCCCGCTGCATGGCCCAGTGGCTCCTCACTTATTATACCGGGTCGTTCATCGCCCAAGTGAGCCACTGTGTCCCGATTCATTCCAGGATGGTCCTGAGCCACATTTAAGTTGCTGGGGACTTCTAGGATCCCATGCATGCCTCTGGACCAGTATCATACAGGTGGCTCCCTACTTCTTGTACCGGGCCCTTCAACCCCCTAGTGAGCCACCTATGTCCCGATCCGTTCGGGTAGAGCTCAGAGGATTCCCACTTTGCTGAGGCCTTCTACATACCTTGGCAAGCGTCTTTAGCAGCAGCCCCGCTGCATGGCCCAGTGGCTCCTCACTCCTAATATCGGGCTAGTCATCGCCCAAGTGAGCCACTGTGTCCCGATTCTTTCCAGGATGGTCCAGAGCCACATTTCAGTTGCTGGGGACTTTTAGGATCCCACACATACCTCTAGACCAGTATCATGTAGGTGGCTCCCTACTTCTTGTACCGGGCCCTTTAATGCCATAGTGAGCCACCTATATTCTGATCCATTCGGGTAGAGCTCAGAGGCTTCCCACTTTGCTGAGGCCTCCTACATGCCAAAGCAAGCCTCTGGAGCAGCAGCCTAGCTGCATGGCCTAGTGGCTCCTCACTCCTGGTACCAGGCTAGTCATCGCCCAAGTAAGCCACTTTGTCCCGATTCATTCCAGGATGGTCCAGAGCCACATTTTAGTTACTGGGGACTTCTAGGATCCAACGCATGCCTCTAGACCTGTATCATGCAGGTGGCTCCCTACTTCTTGTACCGAGCCCTTCAACGCCCTAGTGAGCCACCTATGTCCCGATCCGTTCGGGTAGAGCTCAGAGGCTTCCCACTTTATTGAGGCCTTCTACATGCCTAAGCAAGCCTCTACAGCAGCAGCCCCGCTGCATGGCCCAGTGGCTCCTCACTTATTATACCGGGTCGTTTAGCGCCCAAAGTGAGACACTGTGTCCCAATTCATTCGAGGACAATCCAGAGCCACATTTCAGTTGCTAGGGACTTCTTTGATCCCAAGCATGCCTCTGGACCAGCATCACACCGGTGGCTTTCTACCTCTTGTACTGGGCCCCTCAACGCCCTAGTAAGCCACCGATGTCCCGATCCGTTCTGGGAGAGCTCAGAGGCTTCTCGCATAGTTATGGCCTCTTACATGCCTAAGCAAGCCTCTAGAGCAGCAGCCCCGCTGTATGGCCTAGTGGCTCCTCACTTATTATACCGGGTCGTTCACCGCCCAAGTGAGCCACTGTGTCCCGATTCATTCGAGGACGGTCCAGAGCCACATTTCAGTTGCTGGGGACTTCTATGATCCCAAGCATGCCTCTGGACCAGCATCACACCGGTAGCTCCTTACCTCTTGTACTGGGCCCCTCAACGCCCTAGTGAGCCACCGATATCCCGATCCGTTCGGGGAGACCCCAGAGGCTTCCTACACTTGTTGAGGCCTCCTATATGCCTAAGTATGCCTCTGGAGTAGGGGCACTACTGCAAGATAACTGGTTCGTCACTTATTGTATTGGGCCCCTCACAGCGCCCATGTGAGCTACCTAGATCACAGTTGGAAGATTGTCGGTTTATGATCTTTTATACCAGGCTACTTAACGCCCTAGCGAGCTGCCGAGGTCCAGGTTTGTTCGACCAGAGTCTCGAGTCCCATTACGATTTGTGAAGACTCATATTCACTCCAAACAGGCTCCTAAACTGGTTACATCACTTGGGAACTAGAAGCTCATCATTCTCCCTAGTCCTCCTATGGAAGGGGTAGTGACCTCAACATGAGAAAAGTTCTCCTAGTGACCAGTCTACAATAAGAAGCACCATTGCAGTAGGTCACTCTACTTACCTATACCGGGAACGCAGATTATCCCAGAAGGTCTCACCAATGAAACCTACGGGGTGAGCATTGATTAGTATCGTCTTGAGTATTATCGCCTTGGTAGTTCTTCAACGATCGCCTTGGTAGTTCTCATATGATTGCCTTTCGCCTATGATCGAGACCAGGATAGCCACATGGCACTCCTGATGCTTAGGCTAGGTACCACCCCCCGCCGAGAAAAACCTGGTGCTAAAGTGGTCGTAGTTGCCTACCAGGAGCATCGCTTGAAGACCGGGAATCGATGCACAGGAATGCCTGATGCCCTGGTCCGGATTAATCCCTCCAGGAGGATCGCCATAAATCCAGGAAAGCTACACAGAAATCCTGATGCCTTGGACCGGGTAGATCCCTCCAAGAGGCTCGCCATAAATCCAAGAAAGCTACATAGCACTCTTGATGCCCTATATCGGATTAATCCATCTATGAGGATCTCCTCGAGACCAGGAAAAGCCACATGGCACTCCTGTTGCCCTGGCCGGGCACCACCCCTAGCTAGGAAGGATCCGGTACGTAAGAGCACTGTTTCCCGACGGATAAAACCTCGGCCAAGCACCACCCCCCGCTGAGAAAGTTCTGGATAGTAAGAGCATAGTTGCCATCCAGATCAAGGCCTTGGCCGGGCACCACCTCCCGCAAAGAAAGACCAAGTGCTAAAGAGGCCTTAGTTGTCTACCTGGATCTTGCTACCAGTATTATTTCGCCATTGTTTTCGCCAGAGTACCAAGATTCCTACAAACAGGAATGCGAGGTACCCAAATATGATCGCCTCAAGACCAGGAAGGACAATATGGCTTTCTTGCTGCCTTGGCCGGGCACCACCCCCTGCTAGGAAGGATCCGGTATGTAAGAGCATAGTTGCCCGACGGATCAAACCTCGGCTAGGCACCACCCCCCGCTGAGAAGGGTCTGGATAGTAAGAGCATAGTTGTCAGCCAGATCAAGGCCTTGGCCGGGCACCACCTACCCCTCCCCCCGCTAAGAAAGACCTGGTGCTAAAGTGGCCTTAGTTGCCTACCAGGATTTTGTTGCCAAAGTGGCACCACCCCCCGCTATGAATCTCTCACCAAGAACTGTTACAAGATGAGATTCATATATATCAACAAATGATGGTCATATATTGGTGATCTTAATCTTGAGTGTCTGATCAACTCCTTCAGGTTAGATCGTGGTTTTTGATATACCATAAGTGAGATCAGAGTTGTATTCCCGGTCAATAACTTTGTATGTTAGAGTCATGGTTTTCCTTGTAGCTGGGAAGGTCTGTACACAATAGTGGAATCCACTCCTTCTTGCGAGAAGTAGATAGTAGTTCCCTTAAGGGTTGATTCGGGGCTTGAACAATATGAGCGTTCTTCTTTTTCCGTAAAGGAAATTAGGATTTATTGTTCATTAGAGAATCATTGGTACTTAATGGAAAAGATATAATTAGAGGGGTATAACGGACTTTATGACCTAGCTCTCATTATGAACTACTTGTGGAGGATCATATCGTATGCAATAGCTATATCGATGGACAGTTGTAAATTCGGTTGTGTAATATATCTACAGTTACGAGAGTGCAGCATCGGGTTTTTAATGGAATAACTCCGAGGTTAATAATCATGAAATATTAATTAAAGAGTTTAATTAATTATTTCTAAGTATTATTGGAGCTCAAAACTGTAGGTCCATTAGGTCCCATTGCTAGCCCGATTGATTAAAGGTAACATGGGACACGATTAATTAATTGGATTGTCCAAATAATTGTGTTACGAAAGTGACACATATTTATTCAGGGATTAATTGAATAATTAGATTATTTAATTAATATATTAATAATTAATTAATTAATTAGATTATTTAACTAATGAATTAATAATTATGAATTAATAATTAATTATTAAATGGAGGTTGCAGGTTCAAATCATGACTGAGACAAAGATAAAATAATTAGATTATTTTAGTCTTTACTTAGTCTAGTATTTACACTTAAGTCAACTAGGGTTAGATGAGAGTTAGAATCCTACTTTACCTAGGACACTTAAATACTAATTATCTTTTTAATATATGGAGATATATTTTGAAAAGGGTTTGTATCTAATTATAAATATATATATATATATATATATATATATATAGATATATTAACATAACTAATACATAGACTCATTGTGATTCTTTGAACCAAAAACACAAAAAGCAAAACCCTAGAAAGTCTAGGGAGAGAATTCGGCCAAGCAAAAAAAAATACATATATATATTCTTGCTTTTGTGGTGGCCGAACTTGCCAAGATGACAAGAAGGAGTTCTTTCTTCAAGCCTCTGCATCCTCCTCAGTTCCTTAAAGATCGTGACGTGTCCACACATAGTTACCGGATCGCGGGACATAGAGAGGAAGACTTGGTGGTTCGTAATCGGAATAAAACTTAAAGAAATGAAGGAGTATATCTTCAAGGGTATGATCTAATACTCATTCTATATTCTTGTATATTGTATATGGTTTATACGTTGCACAAAAAATTTTAAAACCTTGTTTCCCCTGTACAATGTAAATCCAGTTTCCTACAGCTGATGTGGCGTGTTCTCCATTGCCACCCGAGATCCTCCCATCTCCACATCATCTCCCTCCCATTTCTTTTAAATATCTCATCTCCCTCTCATTTCATTTTGAAGAGGACTAAGTGCAGAAATTTTTCATATTTTTGTCTCAACTTCAAAACCTCATAACTCACTAATTTCTAATCGAAATCGAGTGATTAAAAATGGATAAAATTTGTATTGAAGTATTCTATCTCTTCTATGCTTTATTGAAGTCATTTGTTCAAGTATTTTGGTTTTTCTACATTAATTTCATAACTGCACTCAAGTTAACAGGGCATTTGATTATCTTTTGATTTTTATGCTTTATAATGCTTAAATACCTTGGGTCTTCTTCTCTTTTATGTGTATATTGCCTGAACAAATGCTATTAGAAGATAGAGCTTTAATTATAAGCCATATTTGTCTAATTAGAGACTTACATGTGATTTAGGTTTTCTTAAATCTAAAATTTCACATGTTTGAGTGTTGTATTGTGACTAGCTTATAATCTAGGGCTATTTGTGCTTGAATCGATTTTATTTTCATGATTAATAGCCTTTACATGTGCTAGGACTCTTTAGTTGAATATATTTAGTTTTTAACACATTTAATTTTATATTTAGAGCCTTTTAAGATTTAATTTATTATTTTGTGAATACGTGCTCTAAATATTTGCTAGAGAATTTTATTAAGCATATTTTATGATTCTAACATTTTTTATTTTAGTTCTAAAGTCTTGAATATATGCTTAATGAACATATTATGAATCAATCTTTAGTTTGCATGAACAACATCTAGGATTTATTTGTGTATTGAGTAGAATTGCATATTCTAGGTTTTTGTTCATGTATAAGAACTAGGCAACTTTGTTTGTGAACTTTGATGCCTATGTCTAGTTCTTCATAGAGTGTACATAATCCATACATTTCATATGTTACATGCATCATTTGTGTGATATCATATTTGTTTGGATTATAAACTAGAAAAATATACATTGTGTGCTCATTGAAAATTTCTAGTTTCCATAGATATATTGATCACATATTCTATGTTGTGTATGTTTGCATTTGCATGCATTTGATCACGTTTAGGAAGTCCTTATAAAAGGAATGAACTCTTGACTAGGATCGGTATGATCCAGATAGTTGAGCAAGGAAATCTTGACTAAGATCGTAATGATCTGGATAGTTGAGCAAGGAAGTCTTGACTAGGATCGTGATGATCCGGATAGTTGAGCAAGGAAGTCTTGACTAGGATCGGGATGATCCAGATAGTTGAGCAAAGAAGTCTTGGCTAGGATTAAGATGATCCAGATAGTCAAGAAAGGAAACTTTTTAAAGACATGTGATGTTTCTTGGATAGAAAGAAGGCAAGTCTTTCATTAGTAGTCATGCAGGTTGGGTAGAAGAGATATCTGATAGAGATTGCATCATGTGGATTGGTCACTTTTGAGGGTGTACTTTTATCTAACTAGTGAAAGATAGTTTGTCGGTCAGATAGTTGAGCAAAGAAGTCTTGGATAGGATTAGAATGATCTGGATAGTTAAGCAAGGAAACTTTTTAAAGATAAGTGATGTGTCTTGGATAGAAAGTAGGTAAGTCTTTCATTAGTAGGCCAACGGGTAGGATAGAAGGGATATTCAATAGAGATTGTTTCAAGTGGATTGGTCACTTTTAAGGGTGTACTTTTATCTAACTAGTGAAAGATAGTTTCCCGGTGGCATTCTATTCAACCCGTGGATGTTTCCTCTTCAAAGGTTTTACCACGTAAAAAATAATGGGTCAAGTGTCTCTATCCCTATCTCTGTTATATTTGTATATGTGTTTGATTGTATCTTGTTTGGTTCATCATTTCATCATATCTTTATAAACAAGATTGAAAATACACAAAGTGTGTCTAATACCAACTTTTCAACTTAATCAATTTTAATAATCCTACTCCATATTAACAATCAATCAATCCAATATAAATATGCGGAAAACAATAAAAACACAAGGATTGATTTACGTGAGAAACCCTTCAACTGGGCAAAACTCACGGGCTATCCTTCTAGCCACAAACGGTCCTCAAATCCACTATTTGAACGAAAGTTTACAACCTAGGTTGACCTCAACTCACACCTACTTGGTCACTAACCCTTTCACTCTACCCAACGGGCCTTTAATAGTGATTCTTGACCACAAGCTTGTGCACTAACCCACTTAGTCACAAAACTTAACAATCAATGAAGAGGTTAAACAACCTAAGTGAATATGTAAAAGATATTCAAGTATACAATTAATGCTAGGCAACAATAAATGCTTATCTAAGGATTTTAAAGATGTCAATAAATGTAAATCCTAGATATCAATATCTAAATGCAAATGCATGAAGATTTAGCTAGAAGGGTAAAATCGTCCTAAATGCTAGCTATTAATGAACAAGGCTCTCAACCAACACACAACAACTCAATCATGTTATAAATGCCAATAAACATAAAGATATGCAATAAAATCACATAAAAGAGCTAACTCTAGGCAAACAAGAACATAAATAAATACAAAGAGATTTAGGGCATGTTCAAGTTACCTAGTCAATGAAAGCAAGAAGAATCCATGATGAGATAATGCTTGAAGAGGTTAAATGCACATGGATTTGTGTTTGGTTGAGTAAAGATGAGTTCTTGGGAGTTTCTCTCTCTAAGGGAAGCTTGGCCTATCAAAAATGGCTTCTTGAACTCATCAAAACGAGCAAGGAAGAAGATAGAGCATATATATGGGAGCCCTAGTTGAAACAGCGTCGTTTTGAACTTAGGGCACAAAATCCCATCAATACCGCTAGATGGACCGCGTCGCAGGCAAGTGTCCAGACCGCAGTACACACAGCAGTGCACCGTCTGGACAACAACACGGTGCAGGGCGCTGTGCATGCAGGTGCACAGGCCAGCGGTATGGGCAACAGAGGCTTACTGGACAACACCGCAACTTGGGTCGCTTTGCGTGCAAGTGTACAGGAAGCGGTACATGAAGCATGACTCTGCTGAGGTATACCGCTCTGTATGCCGCAGTGCAAGCAAGTCTTGCCAAGCTGTCTAGGCCGCGCTAAGAGAAGAAATTCTCTTTTCTGGGCAAACTCAACACACAAAGAGATGTGCAAAATGTGCAAGTGTGGAGTGAAAGGAGGCATACAAAATATCATTCAATTACATGAAGATAAGAACAATAATGCATGCAAGTGAGTGTGTGCAACTAGATCTCTTCAAAGAAAGTTAAACTAGTGAGATACCTTTGAAGTGCTCTTTGAGAGAGATGATGTCCTTGAGGCTTGATCACACTCAAGAGGCCTAAATTACCCTTACACCGAATAATTCCCAATGTGGTTTGTCAACGAAATAAGCCAATCAAAATATGAGGAACTTACAATCTCCCCCTTTGGCTATTTCGTGACAAAACCACCACTCACAAATCATCCTCACAAAAAAAGAATAAAAACTAAAGGTCAACAAAGAGATATTCTACATTACAAAAAGATACCTAGATACTAGGTCTTCAAAACTTCAAGCTCTTGTAGAATAGCCATCCCTACAAAACAAAGAGACTACACTTTCCAAGACAAGTGTATGTGAGGTGATCAAGAGAGATAGATAAATAAGAGCAATTTGCATAATAAAAGAAAACTTCAACATGCAACATGCAAATGCTCCCCCCTATATAGGTTACTCCCCCTAAACAGGACAATCTCTTCAAATATGCAATCCCCTTAAATAAAACCAATATTACTCCCCCTTTTTGTCATGAGATAGGCAAAGGAGTATTCCCCAACCGGGTCACTTTAGCAAAGAGAGCTATTTGCAAGATAAGTGCATAATCATATACAACAACGTTATGCAACTCAATTAATTGAGAGAGAATCATTAAGGGTTTTATTGTTTAGAAGAAGATGTGTGACTTAATTGCTTTGGATGTAAGACATGTAACATCATGGTTCAAGCAAATGGTATTTGGCAAAGCAAACATCAAACGGGTTTCCAAAAGAATTCAAACCAATTTATACCCTTTTGTTATAAGCAAGCAAGATATAGTTTTTCAAAAAGAATTTCTATTTAAAGAGCAACTATATCAAACTTTATAAGCAAAACAAGACATGAGTGACTTTTGCACCCTTTTTGATTTTTCCGGGTGGGATACCCGTATGATAGTAGTCTTGTTCAACTAATAAAGAGAGAGAGAAAACTAAATTTGGATGAGACATCCTTGTTTATTGCATGGATGCTAGATTCTTATTGGGTTTAGTCTTCTCATTTGCTTTCACACATATTTTGCACTATAGCAATCAAAAACATTTCATGCATATTATTTTAAGCATGTCATTAAAAGTTCTCATGTCAATGAGTTAAAGTATGGGTCATTCAAGTGTACTTTCCCAATCAAGATCTCATAGTCCAAAAATGCATGTTTGAACATAGAGGTGACATGGATTACAAATCAAGCAAGGCACACTTATTAAAAAAAACCATATAAGAATATATATAAGTAAACCAAGAATACTCAGACAATTAATAAAGAAGCATAAAGTTGATCAAGTTTTTGCTTATTCCAACATGCAAGGTTGCTCTCTTTGCTTGAGTTCCCCAATGAGGGGTCAATCACCAAAACACATCAAGGCATATGACAAATCCCAGTAGACCTACTAAGTGACTTGAACCTAGTTGAGTCTAAGGGCTTTGTAAATAAATCCGCTAGTTGATCATTAGTGCCCACATGCTCAAGTGCAATGCATTTGTTTTCAACTAGTTCTCTAATGAAATGATGCCTAATGTCTATATGCTTTGTCCTAGAGTGCTGAACTGGATTCTTTGAAATGTTAATTGCACTCATGTTATCACAATAAAGGGTAAGAATACCTTGATCAAAGCCGTAATCCACAAGCATTTGTTTCATCCAAAGGAGTTGTGTGAAGGCACTCCCGGCGGCTATGTATTCCGCTTCAGCTGTGGATAGAGAGATGGAATTTCGCTTCTTGCAAAACCATGAGACCAAGTTGTTACCTAGGAAGAAGCAACCGCCCAATGTACTTTTCCTATCATCATAATTTCCTGCCCAATCTGCATCATTAAAGCCAACTAAGCTAGCATTAGTGTCAAAAGAGTACCATATCCCATAGTTAGATGTCCCATTCACATACCGAATGATTCTCTTCACGGAGGAGAGATGGGATTCCTTGGGATCCGCTTGGTACCTAGCACACACACCCACACTAAAGGCTATATCGGGTCTACTTACGGTCAAGTAAAGCAAACTACCAATCATACCACGATAAAGACTTTGTTCCACACTCTTGCCACTAGCATCCTTGCTTAGTTTCAAGGTGGTACTCATGGGTGTGTCACAATGTTTGGCATTCTCAAGGCCAAACTTCTTCACTAGGTTCTTAGCATACTTAGCTTGGGATATGAAGATCCCATCATGCAATTGCTTGATTTGCAAACCTAGGAAGTAATTGAGCTCCCCAATAAGACTCATCTCAAACTCATGAGACATGACATCAACAAATTTTTTGACTTTGGATTTGTCGGTGGAGCCAAAAACAATATCATCAACATAAACTTGAGCTATGAAAAGCTCATCCTTGTTCCTCTTGATGAATAAAGTTTTGTCAGCACTACCTCTAGTGTAGTCATTGTCAACAAGAAATTGAGTGAGGCGCTCATACCAAGCCCTAGGTGCTTGTTTCAACCCATATAAAGCCTTTTTGAGGCTATAGACATAATTGGGGTGGTGTGGATCCACAAACCCGTTGGGTTGCTCAACAAACACTTCCTCATGCAAAAAACCATTTAGGAAGGCACTCTTAACATCCATTTGATGTAATTTGAACTTGTGCACACAAGATATGGACAAAAGAAGCCTTATGGACTCAAGACGGGCAACCAGAGCAAAAGTCTCCTCAAAGTCGATACCCTCAATTTGAGAGTATCCTTGTGCTACAAGTCTAGCCTTGTTGCGCACAATGTTGCCATTCTCATCCGACTTATTCCTATATACCCATTTGGTGCCTATGACATTAGTATCCTTGGGTCTAGGAACAAGAGTCCAAACCTCATTTCTTTCAAATTAGTTTAGCTCTTCTTGCATGGCAAGAACCCAAAACTCATCATTCCAGGCTTCATCAACCTTTTTGGGTTCAATTTGAGAGGTGTAACAAGTATATCTAATTTGATTAGCTATTTGACGCCTAATCCTAACACCTTCATTCATATCTCCAAGAATGTCATTCTTATTGTGGAGATGTCTAACCCATGGAGCGGGTTCTTTAGAGTCCAAAGATGGATCTCTATCAAGAGGTTGGATGACCTCTTCATCAAGACTTGACTTCACATCAATTGAAGTCTCACCATTCTTCTCCAAGAAGGGATCATCAAGCACAATGACCTCCTCATCATGGTCTCTAGTCTTAGGCCTACAATCATCTATGACGACATTAGATGATTCCATGACACTCCGAGTTTTTAAATTGAAAACTCTATAGGCCTTACTATTAAGGGCATAGCCAATAAAAATCCCCTCATCACTCTTGGCATCAAACTTGCCAAGTTGATCTCGGTCATTTAGAATGTAGGATTTGCTCCCAAATGAGTGGAAGTAGCTAATATTCGGCTTCCTACCCTTCCATAATTCATAGGAGGTTTGCCTAGTACCGGGCCTTAGGAAGACTCTATTTCCTATGTAGCAAGCCGTATTGACGGCCTCGGCCCAAAGGTTCCTAGGGACATTGTTGCTAAGCAACATCACACAGCCCATCTCTTGAAGGACCCTATTCTTCCTCTCAACAACCCCATTTTGTTGAGGAGTTCTAGGAGCCAAAAACTCATGGGAAATGTCTAAGCCATTGCAATAGCTTTCAAAACAAGCATTTTCAAATTCCCTCCCATGGTCACTCCTAATTCTTTTAATGCTTTTAATGTGTGAGTTCTTTTCATTTTGAATTTTAGTGCAAAGCATTTTAAATTTTTCAAAAGTTTCAGATTTTTCTCTAAGAAAGTATGTCCATGTAAATCTAGAGAAATCATCAACACAAACAAAAATGTATCTCTTGCTGCCGAGACTCTCGGTTTGCATGGGACCCATAAGGTCCATATGTAGAAGCTCTAATGGCTCCTTGGTGGCGAGATACTTGCCTTTCTTGTGCATACTTTTGGTTTGTTTTCCTTGTTGACAAGGTCCACAAACGCCATCGACTTTCTTCCCCAGCTTAGGGAGGCCACGCACAACCTTGAACTTATCTAAGATCCTCAAATCTCGATAGTTCATGTGGCCAAGTCTTTGATGCCATAACTCAATTTCCTCACATTTGGACATATTGCAAGAGATAGCACTAGCTTCAAGACAATAGCAATTGTCACTAGATCTCTTTCCTTTTAGCAAGGTTTGTCCATTTGGCATTAAAATAGAGCAATCATTTTTGTTAAACAATACAGAGAGTCCATCATCATTAAGATGAGAAATGCTTATGAGATTGGCTTGCAAGCCATCAACAAGTAGAGCATTGGACAAGGAGGGTAAATCGGGAATGGAAATAGTTCCTTTCCCTATGACTTTCTTTCTAGATCCATCACCAAAGGTGACAAATCCTCCATCCTCCAAGACAAGGGATTTAAAGAAGCTCTTGTTCCCCGTCATATGCCTAGAACACCCACTATCCAAATACCAAGTGTTAGAGGCATTTGCCTTAAAGGCAATTTGAGCCACATAGCAAGAATAGTTATTCCTTCTAATCCACCTAGGTGTAATGTTCTCATTCCTAGTGGTATTAGTCACATTGGCTCTAGATTTTCTAGGATCATGCAAATTTGCTCTAGATTTCCTAGGAACATGCATTTTAGCTCTAGCTCTATTTCTTTCAATCATGCTCTTGATTCTACACATTTCAATGTATTTGAAGCAATTAGGTCTAATGTGACCATCAACACCATAAAAATGACAGGTGGGAATAAAATAAGAAGACATACCATGCCCTTGTGAGTACAAAGGGGCTTTCCCACGCATTTGAGCTTGTCTTTGGTGTTGGATTGGTTCTCTTCTTCTTTGTTGTTGAGTTAGAATGAATTGCTTCCTTGGTTGACCTTGCATGAATTGCTTTTTGGCTTGATGGTATTTTGGTTGAGGGAAACTTGCTTGATGCACCCTTGTTGATTGAGCTTGAGCTTGTTTCCCTTGTGCTACCTTGACTTGAGGATCTTTAGAGCACTCTCCTAGTTCGATCTTCTTCCTAGGATATTGTGGGGGTGGAGGCTCTTTGTTATCCAAACTCTTAACAAACACAATCTTGCTTGAGAATGAGGTCTCCTTGTCATCTTCATAGCCAAGACCTTTCTTATCACTTGGCCTCTTGCCAACTCCCAACATGTGGTCAAGTTTATTCGTGCTTGAAGTTATCTTAGCAATAATCTCTCTAGCTTCTTCAAGCTCCTTTTCCATCAATTCCTCATTCCTTTTGGCTATCTTCACTTCTTTATTTAAGTGAGTAGCTTCGGTGGATAGCTTGAGATTCTCTCTTTTTAGCCTTTGAATCTCTTTCTTCATCTTCAATCTTGAGCTTTGAAAATGCTCAATGAAGCCTTCAAGATCCATTCCTTCTACATCCATATTTGTTGAATGGGATGAAGAGTCACCATCGCTAGAGTCATCTTCACTTTGTTTCTCTACCTCTTCATCATCTATTGCTTTCTTACTCTTGAGAGAAGATGCGAAGGCAGTAAAGTTTGCCACATGATCCTCATCATCTGAGGATTCTCCTTCTTCTTCCAAGTCATCACCATCGCTCCACGTGGCGACCATGGCCTTTCCTTTCTTCTTATTTTTCAAATTTTCACAATCCGTGGAGATGTGTCTGAAACCTCCACATTCGAAGCATTGAATCCCTTTTCTTGTGGGCTTGTCTTCACTTGACTCAAACTTCTTGAAATGAGTCTTCTTCTTTATTTCCTTTCCTTTGGATCCAAATCCCCTCTTCTCCAAATTGATGAACTTCTTGAATCTTTTCACCATGAGGGCCATTTCTTCATCTGAGTCTTCTTCCTCTTTCTCAACCTTAGAAGTCTTCAGAGCAATGCTCTTTTGCTTCTTTTGAGGTGTAGGTGTGGGAGTCCATCTAGACTCATATGCTAGAAGCCTTCCAGTAACTTCACTTGGCTTCATATTCTTGTAGTCACTATTCTCCTCAAGAGCCGTCACTTTTGACTCAAATCTTGCTGGAAGCGACCTCATAATTTTTTGCTTGATCCTCCTATCCGAATAGGGATCACCAAGTTGATGGCTTTGATTGACTATGTCCATCATCTTCACTTGAAAGTCGTTGAAGCACTCATCCTCCTCCATCCTAATTTGCTCGAATTGTGTTTGGAGGACTTGAAGCTTGGAGTCCTTGACCACCCCGGTTCCCTCATGGGCCGTCTCTAGAATCTCCCATGCCTCTTTTGTAATTCTTGTTGTTTGGATCAATTTGTACTGATTGTCATCCATTGCACAAAGAATAGCATGCATAGCCTTGTTGTTCCACTTGGATGCTTCAAACTCTTGAGTTGACCATTCCGACTTTGGCTTGGGAACTACACTTTTATCTTCAAGAGTCTTTTCCGGAAGAGCGTAGCCATCTTCAATTGCCATCCATGCTCGGTCATTTATTTGGCAAATGTAAGACTCCATCTTGCCTTTCCAAGAGGCATAGTTTATTCCAGTGAGCAAAGGGGGTCTTGTGCTAGAGGCTCCCTCATTACCACTTCCATTCCCACTCATAGTGTTTGGGTGTGAATGAGATGAATGTTTATGATGCAACAAACACAAACAAAATGCAAGACACACAACGAGCAAGGATCACCTAAGTGTATCTAGGAACCCGCTCTGATACCAATTGAAAATACACAAAGTGTGTCTAATACAACCTAGAGAGGGGGGGGGGGGGGGGGGGGGTGAATAGGTTTTAGTTGATTTATTACCAACTTTTCGACTTAATCAATTTTAATAATCCTTCTCCATATTAACAATCAATCAATCCAATATAAATATGCGGAAAACAATAAAAACACAAGGATTGATTTACGTGAGAAACCCTCCAACTGGGCAAAACTCACGGGCTATCCTTCTAGCCACAAACGGTCCTCAAATCCACTATTTGAACGAAAGTTTACAACCTAGGTTGACCTCAAGTCACACCTACTTGGTCACTAACCCTTTCACTCTACCCAATGGGCCTTTAATAGTGATTCTTGACCACAAGCTTGTGCACTAACCCACTTAGTCACAAAGCTTAACAATCAATGAAGAGGTTAAACAACCTAAGTGAATATGTAAAAGATATTCAAGTATACAATTAATGCTAGGCAACAATAAATGCTTATCTAAGGATTTTAAAGATGTCAATAAATGTAAATCCTAGGTATCAATATCTAAATGCAAATGCATGAAGATTTAGCTAGAAGGGTAAAATCGTCCTAAATGCTAGCTATTAATGAACAAGGCTCTCAACCAACACACAACAACTCAATCATGTTATAAATGCCAATAAACATAAAGATATGCAATAAAATCACATAAAAGAGCTAACCCTAGGCAAACAAGAACATAAATAAATATAAAGAGATTTAGGGCATGTTCAAGTTACCTAGTCAATGAAAGCAAGAAGAATCCATGATGAGATAATGCTTGAAGAGGTTAAATGCACATGGATTTGTGTTTGGTTGAGTAAAGATGAGTTCTTGGGAGTTTCTCTCTCTAAGGGAAGCTTGGCCTATCAAAAAATGGCTTCTTGAACTCATCAAAACGAGCAAGGAAGAAGATAGAGCATATATATGGGAGCCCTAGTTGAAACAGCGTCGTTTTGAACTTAGGGCACAAAATCCCATCAATACCGCTAGATGGACAGCGTCGCAGGCAAGTGTCCAGACCGCGGTACACACAGCAGTGCACCATCTGGACAACAACGCGGTGCAGGGCGCTGTGCATGCAGGTGCACAGGCCGCGGTATGGGCAACAGAGGCTTACTGGACAACACCGCAACTTGGGTCGCTTTGCGTGCAAGTGTATAGGAAGCGGTACATGAAGCATGACTCTGCTGAGGTATACCGCTCTGTATGTCGCGGTGCAAGCAAGTCTTGCCAAGCGGTCTAGGCCGCGCTAAGAGAAGAAATTCTCTTTTCTGGGCAAACTCAACACACATAGAGATGTGCAAAATGTGCAAGTGTGGAGTGAAAGGAGGCATACAAAATTTTATTCAATTACATGAAGATAAGAACAATAATGCATGCAAGTGAGTGTGTGCAACTAGATCTCTTCAAAGAAAGTTAAACTAGTGAGATACCTTTGAAGTGCTCTTTGAGAGAGATGATGTCTTTGAGGCTTGATCACACTCAAGAGGCCTAAATTACCCTTACACCGAATAATCCCCAATGTGGTTTGTCAACGAAATAAGCCAATCAAAATATGAGGAACTTACAAAGATCTTTGTAAAGGTTGAGATGCAAACACTCTTTTGATCAAAGGTGTATATATCATTTATCTTTGTAGATTGGCTTATTTGTATATAGTCATTCATTCATTTGAACTTGTATATATTGGACATATATATGTAAATACAAGTGTTAGTTGATTTACGTTTTAGTTTGATTTCTTCACTTACAAAATGTAGACTTTAATTGATATACTAAATTGAATAAGCTTTTCAATAGCCTATGTGTGCCTTCATTTGTTGTTGTGTTGTGATACAAGCAATCTAGATTGACAAACTTTTGTTTGTTTTCAATGAAATGAAAAAAGGTGTAAAAATATATCCAACCCCCCTAGGTTAGCTTTAGACAATTTAACTGTGTTTGTATATTTTAGTTTTTTCCCTACTTTAGGGGTTTCCACTTACTTGTCTCTTAATTCTATCTTCTTCATTTCATATAACTCTGCAAATCACCATTCTCGTCGAACTAGCCATCTTTAGTAGGCTATTCGACGACTGCATTACATCCACTCGGAAGAGACGGGTTTTTGGTTGTACCACTTTGACCAGTCAAACCTTGAATTGCGTACGTGTTGTTGTTTGGCGCATTGACTTGTCAACGTTCCGAAAATCACCGTCAACAATTAGCACTAGAAGGAGGGGGTGTTAGAACTCAACTTCGAGGAATCCTTGCGAACAGATTCAAGCATGGATAACATCAATATTAATAACAGCAACAATATTGATGGTAACCTTAACGATAACAACAATGATCAACAGCTCCCAGGTGCCACTGGGGTAACCGGATATGGCACGCCAGCCACTGGAGAGTAATCATTTACAGCACTAGACACCCAGGTAGCAGCCCTATGAACTCTACAGTATTTTTAGGCTACCTTGTACAAACTAGTAAGCGAAACCGGTAGATTCGGAATCACTCTACTGACAAGTACATGAATCTTCTTACCATACGATCTGAGCACACTCGGCATTCATCCAACTAGAAGGCTACGTTCGAAGATCCACATGCCAACTTGGGATGTCAAAATTACCCATTTTTCCGAGGACCTACCCCGTTAGGAGCAGTTTTAACCGTACCATTTAAGTTGTGGTATGAGGCCGGTATTTTTTCCGATCCCCGATTTAATTTAGGTATGGTTACGTGATTTCAAGTCCCCGTCCTGCCTCGTCCTCGTACCCGCTATCAATATATATATATATATAAACATTAATTTCCCTCATATTTTTCCCTCCCACTAACATAATTTTCCTTCTTTTGGTTTTTCCATTTTTTTCCCTCCACTAAAACACTACTCCATTCAATATCATTATATATAAGATACCCCTCACATTATTATTTTCATATTATTCAATAATACTTATATGATCTTTATCAAAAAGTCATAAAAAAAAATACATTAATGGGATGGGGATGGCATGGGGTAAAAGACCGATCCCCTAATGGGGAATCCTCGAACCCGCACTGTTTATTTTAAGGTGGGTATTCATCGGGGAAGGTATTTCTCTTACAAAAATATATTAGGGATGGTAATGGAAAACCCGTACCTAACCCATACCATTGACATACCTAATGCCAACCTCATATTCTTCAGTAAAGCGATCGTCAAGTAGGATATTCCAACATCTTCCTAAGACTTCAGATGAAAAGAGACGATAAAAGGGAAAAGGGCTAGTGGCCAATGAAGATATACCCCAAGTAGGACGAGATCACGCCGACGCACTCGGATCAGACTCAGAAAAGACATGCAAATTCACTTGCCAAAAGCATCGCTCTAATTCTTTTGAGATCAATGATTGGAGGCCAGTGAGGAGATTCCAGTCGGAAAGGGCTAACTTGAAAAGGTCTGAAAATACCAAGGACCTGAGATCCAAGGATGACGAAGGCATAAAGAAAGCAGATAGAATGCGCAAGGGGCTAACTGTGAGAAGAAGCCTTAGCCCGGATGTGGAACCAACTGGCAGACGGGAGGTCACATTACAGGAATTGTCAAAAAAGGTCTCAACGATAGTAAGAAGGTACGAGCACAGTACGTTACTGGACGACGAGTAGGATAGCTCATTCATCAAACAGATTTTTCATACCCCATTTCCAGAAAGATTCAAGATGCCAACCATAAGCAATATAAAGAAGCCTTAGATCCAAAGGAGCATGTAAGGTGATTCTGAAATGTAATGGTGCAATATGCATCACATGATGAACTGATGTGTCTCACGTTTCTGCAAATGTTAGGCGATCTCGCTTCGAAGTGGTTTGAGTGGTTACCTCCGAGGAGCATCGGCAATTTCTTGAATTTCAGTAAGCCTTTCGTCCAACAATTCATGGGGAGCGTCCAGCGAAGGAAGCCACTCACCCATTTATCCAACCTCAAACATGAAAGAAATGAGTCACTCAAAAAATACATGATAAGGTTTGGAAAAGAAGTAGTACGAATCGAAGACACTAACGATGTTGCTGTTATAGTAGTCTTTACCACCGATTTACGAGGTGACTGACCATCTTTTGACCTAAAGAGAGATTGGCCTAGGACATAAGAACAGATGATAGATATAGCCGCTGATTACGCGTTAGCCGAAGAAAGAGAGGTAGCTTAATTATGTGCATGGCCATCAACCCTAAAAAGACCTAGAACCGAAGGAGGAAAGGCAAAGAGGTTAGAATGGCGAACAGCAAAAGGATGATAAAGGCTGGGAGGACCGCCAAAAGGATAACAAAAAAGGTCAAGAAGTTTTAGGGCAAATACAACAATTAAACTCCCTTTGCGAGCAAGTAAGAAGACATCTTCACAGTCATCGAAGACAAACGGCTGGTCAGATATCTGCAACAGCAATCTATCAATGTCAGAAAAGACACTAGCAGGTATTGTGGCTTCAATAGAAACCACCGACATGAGACCTCAAAATGCTACC
Organism: Dipteronia sinensis; assembly: GCA_033220585.1. NCBI lineage: Eukaryota > Viridiplantae > Streptophyta > Magnoliopsida > Sapindales > Sapindaceae > Dipteronia > Dipteronia sinensis. The sequence goes on along the minus strand of CM065641.1, from coordinate 49,264,135 downwards.
AGCTGCAGAATCACATCGAAAGTATGATTTGAGATGATCACCTAAAAGATTATGTCCTCAAGAAAAAGGATCATAAGCAAGACAATCGCAAGGACAGCCACCGAAAGGACAACCGAAGCAAAAGGGATTGCCTGAAATGTGATGATATAAAACTCCCCAATCCACACCTTATTTGGTGGGCCATCACGGGTAGAAGCAATAGAGAAAGGATGTCGGAGATCCGAAAAGCCATGTATAAGCAAAGAGACACCGTTGTTAACTCTGTCCAGGGAAGTCCCAAGAGAATCAAGGAAGGTTGGTATCCATCATTTTCACTGCAGAAGATATCGATGAGGTATATGTGAAACTCAATGATGCTATCGTGGTGGAAGTCCAAATCAGACATAGAGACATCTTTCGATTAATGATCAATAACGGAAGCTCAGCTGACATCCTGAGCATAAAGGTCTATGATCATCTATGGCTCAACATGAAAGACCTAGAGCCATTCCACATTTCTCTCAATGGATTCGGAGGCGTAGAAGTGAGATCCTTGGGAACAATAAAGCTACCAGTCAGATTCGGCACAGCCATAGGCCAAAAACTGATCCTACTCGATTTTGTGGTAATCGACAGAGAACACTGGCCTTACAATGCTATGTTGGGGAGACTCTTCCTAAACAAGGCATGGGCAGTTACCACAACCGATGCCTTGAAGATGAAGTTTCCAATAGAGTTTGGGATTAGAGAGCTTAAAGGATCCCAAGAGATGGCTTGACATGCCAACTTATCAATGTTCCAAGATAGAACGAGAGAAGAGTAACACAGTGTTTGCACTGTCAGTGAAAAAGAAAAGACATGGGAAGAGACCCTGGGTAAATTTGAATTCAAACCCAGGGATGAGTTGGAGAAAAGGAATGAGGAACTTATAAAGGTTATCATCCTTGACGAAGAAGAGCCCATAAAAACTATTAAAACTACCATAATGTGTCTAAAACAACCTTGAGGAGGGGTGAATGAGTTGTTAATCGATTAACTACAAACTTTTCAATTAGTCAAGTTTAACATATAAAAACCCAACACAAACAACATAAAAATCAAGAAAAGTGTGGAATTAAAAATGAACACTTGATTTTTGCGTGGACACCCTCAACAGGGAAAAACCCACGGGACTAGCCTTGCTAGCCACTTAGTCACAGAAACTCCACTAATATAATATTTGTTTAAAACTTAAGTTGACATCTTATTCACTCTTCTCAAGGCTTGTAACACAAACTTGGCATATCAATTAAAATCTACAATTTGCAAGTGAAGGTATCAATACTAAAACAAAAATCAACTAGTACTTGTATTAACATATAAGTTTAATATACACAAGCACAAAAGAAAGAATAACTATATACAAATAAATTACGTAGAAAGATAATTGATATATACAACTTTTGATCATGAGAAAGTTTGCAATACAAGTATTGCAAAGATCTTGTTTACAAGGATATTAAGAATTGATGATCTAAACAAGATACAACCAAACATATATACAAATATAAAAAAGGTAAGGAAAGAGACATTTGACACGTTATTTTTTACATGGTAAAACCTCTAAGGAGGAAACATCCACGGGTTGAATCCACGTAAGAACCTAATTTTTATGATTGGCTTATTTCATGACAAATCACATTGGGGATGTTTGTGTAATGGGTAGCATAGGTTCTCCAAGTGTGGTTTTCTCGAAGACATGCTTCCGGTCATCCCAAAGAGCTTCAAGAGAGGTAGTTCACTTGTTCTTAACTCTTGAAGAGATTTAGTTGCACACACTCACATCTCTTGGATTTGTATTGACATGCATTGATTGTTGCACACGCACACACTTACGTGCATTTGAAGTGTTATGCATTTGTTTCATGATTGCTTATGTGTGCATTCTTTCACACTCCACACTTGCACATATTGCACATTACTTAGTGTGTTAAGTCTGCCTAGAAAAGAGAGTTTCTTCTCTTACCGCGGCCTAGACCGCTTGTCAGGCGCTGCTTACACCGCGGCATACAGAGCGGTAAACATCAGTTGGCCCATGCTGCCTTGACCGCGTCCTGTACACATGTACGCCCAGCAGTCCCTGACCCGGTAAACTTTAGTAGGCCCCTGCTGCCTTGACCGCGGCTTGTGCACTACACGCATAGCGGTCCCAACTGTGATGTTGTCCAGTAGGCACACTGCTGCGTGTACCGTGGGCTAGGCACTTACCCGAGCCGCAGTCCAGCAAGCGGTATTGACGGGATTTTGATTCCCAGCCCAAAACGACGGAGTTTTGTGTAGGGTTTCTATATATATATATGTTCTCTTCTTCCCCAACTGGACGAAGAGCTTAAAGAACATATTTTTGTGAGAGGGAACAACCCTTAGAGAGAGAAAGCTTCAAGCTTTGTTCCTTGACTCTCTAAACCCAAAACCCCATCATCTTCATGCATTTCTAAGCATCTTTAAGACATGGGTCTTCATCATTAGTTGACTTGGTAAGTTGAACAAAAACCCCATCTTTATCATTTGTTCATGCTTTCCAAGATTGTGTTTTTATTGCATTTATTAGTTGATTAAATGCTAGGACTCTATTTAATGCATCTATTTATGAGTTCCTTTGTATGATTGGGTTTGTATTGTGATAGCTTGCATTTAGGACATATTTGCCCTCTAGCTAATTAGGACTCATTGATTGCATTTGTTAATTGCATTTATTGTCCTTGCCATGATTAATGACAACATATGTTGATATGGCTTTTTTTGATGACTAGAGTTTAGACTTGCACATCTATATCTAGTTAGGTCTTTATGAGCATTCATATAGACATTGATATCTAAGATTTGTACTTAGTGTCATCTTTAATTCTTAGATAAGCATTTAGTGTTGCCTAGCATTATTTGCATTTTGAATATTCATATATTCACTTAGGTTGTTAATCTCTTCTTGAGAGTTAAGTCTTGTGACTACAAGGTGTAGTGCACAAGCAAGTGAAGTCTTGCAACCAAGGTGTGGTTGGCAAGCAAAGTGATCAAGGATTCACTATAAAAGCCCGTTGGGTAGTAGTGGTGGGTTAGTGACCTAGAATGGTGTGACTAGAGGTCAACCTAGGTTGTAAACATCATTACAATAATGGATTTGAGGATCGTGTGTGGCTAGAAGTTATAGCCCGTGGTTTTTTCCTTGTTGAAGGGTTTCCACGTAAAAATCAAGTGTTATTTATTATTCTGCACTTTACACTTGCTTTTCTATGTTTGTTTATGAGGTGAATTTTTTAATATTGACTAATCAAGAAAAATCGGTAATTAACTTGATTACAACCCATTCAGCCCCCCCCCCCCCCCCCCCCCCCCCCCCCCCCCCCTCTAGGTTGTTAGACACACGCTTAGAGTACTGTATTTTCAATCCACAACCACCGGCAAACAATCTTTCACTAGATGATAAAGGTACACCCTCAAAAGTGACCAATCAACATGATACATTCTCTATTGGACATCACTTCTACCCAACCCTCGAGCCTTCTAATGAAAGACTTGCCAACTTTCTATCCAAGACACATCCTATGTCTCTAGAAAGTTTCCTTTCTTGACTATCCGGATCATCCCAATCCTAGCTAGCCAAGACTTCTTGCTTAACGATCCGGATAATCCCGATCCTAGCTAAGACTTCCTTGCTTAACCACCCGGATCATCCCAATCCTAGCTAAGACTTCATTGCTTGACTATCCGGACCATCCCGATCCTAGCCAAGACTTCATGCCTTTTACAAAGACTTCCTAATGTGATCAAATGCATGCCAACGTAAACATATGCAACATAGAATATGTGATCAATATATCCTATGGAAACTAGAAATGATCAGTGAGCACACAATGTATATTTTTCTAGTTTATAATCCAAACAAATATGACATCACACAAATGATGCATGTAACATATGAAAATGTATGGATTAGGTACACTCCATGAAGAACTAGACATAGGCATCAAAGTCCACAAAATAAAGTTCCCTAGTTCTTATACGCGAACAAAAACCTAGAACATGCAAATCACCAAAAACACACCAAAATCCTTGATTTTATCAATGCAACTAAAACTTGAAATAAAACATATTTATTAAGCACATATTCAAGACTTTAAAACTAAAACCAAAAATGCAAGAACCAAAATATATGATCATTGAAATTCTCTACTAATCATTTAGAGCATATATTCACAAAATAATCAATTAAGTCTAAATAGGCTCTAAATATAAAATTAATTGTGCTAAACCTAAATATAATCAACTAAGGAGTCCTAGCACATGTAAAGGCTACAAATCATCAAAATAAAATCAATCAAAGCACAGATATCCCTAAATTATAAGCTAGTCACAATACAACTCTCAAACATGTGAATACATATATTTAACAAAGCCTAAAACACATTCAAGTCTCTAATTGGACAAATCTAGCTTATAATTGAAGCGCTATCTCTTAATAGAATTTGTTCAAGCAACATACACATAAATGAGAAGAAGACCCAAGGTAATTGAACATTTAAAAGCTTAAAAATAAAATAAAATCAAATACCTTGTGAGAAAGTAGGCAATCACAAACTTTGATGTACAACACCAAACATACTTGAACAAATGACTTCAAAGTTGCTTAGAGATGATAGAGGACTTCAAGATAAAAGTTCTCCCTTTTGAATCACTCAAATTGGATAAGAGAGTGAGATATTGTGATTTGAAGTTGAGAGAATTTTCTTGGGAAAATTCTGTACTTGGTCTTCTTAAAATGAAATGAGAGGGAGAGAGAATATTAAATGAAATGAGAGGGAGATGATGTTGAGAAGGGAGGAACACAGATGGCTAACACCAAGAAGCCACCTTAACTCCTCATGGAGGTGTGTGGGGGCAGAGGGGTGTCCTCCCCGTGGTGGCCACATGCCTCCACGGAAGAGGGCCTGGTTTGGCCATTTTCCACTCATCTTCCCCTTTGCACCCTTTCACGTTCTTCTACCGTTTTTCAGCCTTTGAACTCATATTTTGAATATGTTTTCATATTATGAACCATAACTCTCTCACAGACATAGAAATCAATGAAAATTCAACAAAAAAAAATATGGAAGTCAACTCGATACACAGAGACGAAAACCATGTACAATAAACACACTGAAAGTTTCGAAACTTCCAACTCTGAACTTGAAAACTTATGAATGAGTAACCAAAACAATATGATAACATATTGAAGTTCAAAATCAATAAATTATAAACAAATAAATACAAGAATGCACAAGTATGCCATTTCCTAGATGGCAATCCTAGAACATGCATTTTTACAAAAAGTTATCGATTTAAATCTAATGCATGTGCATACGTTAATATGTGTGTGTATGTGTTGTACCAAATGAGTAGAATGATGCAGGGACACATATGGATGCAATGTGTGTGTGTGCCTAAATGCCTTGCAAGAGGAATGAGGTCTTCATATGCCTTTGATGTGAAACAAAGCTTGCTCCTCTTGAAGACTTCTCTTTGCTTGATACGTTGTCAATCCTCTTTGAAGCTTGAATATCCATAAGCCTAGACAACTAATCAGTACAATAGAAATATTGTTTTGATATGAAATTATGCCAACATGACTCAAAAACCTAACATAGTCTCCGTAAACCTTCCGCACTTAGTGGTAGATCGAATCACCTAGGAGTGTGGACTCCACTTTCTTTGAACCAGGGTGTAAATCCACCTACAAAACATAAAAGAAAAAGATTAAAAGCTCAAATCGAATTTGAAACTTACAACATACTTTCAAGCTTGTGTCAACGCCAAAAAGAATGACTAGTTTGGTGTAAAATCTATTCTTTCTCTTCAGCCACATGTTTATAGGTTTAGAAAAGAATAATTTGTTTTCTCATAGGACACAAGAATTAGAAATCCTATTGTGATTTAGTAAGTCTAATCTGATTAGAAGACTATTTTTCTTTTTTCTTTTATTTTATTTATTTTTCCATCAAAATCCTATTTTGATTTATTTTCCATTCCTAATGGGAAATAAAATAAAAGAAGTAAGATGGATCTTTGTCTTGAAACCCAACATTTGAGCACAATAGTTTCCTTTTGGATGATCCAATTTAACTTGTGCAGTTTGGGGATCTACATGTTATTTTATTTATCAGCTCCAATATATTTGGCCCAAGTACCAATTAACTCTTAATTAATTGATCTCAAATATATTAATTTCAGTTTAGTCCACTAAAAAACTGAAATTGCGCTCTTGAATTAAAATAAAATATATTAAATATTTTTACCCTAAGCAATTGTGTGAAATATGTATCCTTATGAAAAATACCAATAATTAAAATGCCTTTTAACTGTTGCATTATTAATTATTTTATTCCTTAGAATCGTCTTTACGTATAATGGATAATTTTGATTTATCATAAATCATGATTCAAGAACTCCTTATTGAATACTCGGTACCAAGATTTAATATCCAAGTCCTCGTAAAACCCATAAGGTGGTATTTACTCTTATTTGATTATAAGAGTCATGATGTCTATATCTATAAATATATGTCCGCTATGACATATGAATCAATAATGCCAAACTATCGGGATTAAACTATTATTCTGTGGTCGTACACATTGATAGCTCAAACGTTACAACTCATAGTACATATAGTACATTATTTATCTCAGGATTAAAATAGATATTTCAATTGCACTATTGTGAATGTATTACTCCATTAAAGGTAAAATCGAAATATAATATTCATCCTTTTAATACATCATGTGTACTAGTTCTTTTGATCAAAGTCTTTTACTTGGTGATTCTAGACTCATCACTTCCTAATTGAAAACAAAAGACCCACAACTTTAATCAAGATAAGGTATCCAACATGTATCTTAAGTTATGAATATTTTTAGACTAAATAAAGAATTATGTCTACCACATATAAACTTCTTTATGTGAATAATTCTTTATGTTTCTTTTAGTCTTGGATCCTTAGAATATTTTGCTTTTGATATATAAAATAAACGATTTAAACATGCTAAATAATTTATTTGTAAACAAAAGACTTTTATTGATATCAAATAATTTCTTACAGAAAAATCCTTGCTTTAGGGCATACTTCCTAACAAAGTAGACTTTGCTAACTGAGGTAAATGCAACCTAACATGTTAGCTATTAAATAACCCCAATCAAATCTCTAGACTTCAATAAATATTCAATAAAGATAAAGAATTTGCAAACAAAGTGCAATAAAAGAGATGTCGGAAAATATACAAACATGGTTAAATTGCCTAAAGATAACCTAGAGGGGGGTGAATAGTTTTTAACCATTTTTGAATCCCTTGAAACAAACAAAAGTTTGTCCCTTTAGAAAGTTTGTATTACAACACATTAAGATATGAAAGCTCATATAGACTTATTGAAAAGTATATTCAATTAAGCATATCAATAAAAGTCAACAATTTGCAAGTGAAGAGATCAGACTAAAACATAAATCAACCAACACTTGTAGTTATATACATGTCCAATATACACAAGTACAAATGAATGAATGACTATATACAAATAAGTCAATGTACAAAGATAAATGATATATATAACTGTGATCAAGAGAAAGTTTGCATTACAAGTTTTACAAAGATCTTGTTTACAAGGATATGGATAAATGATGATCTAAACAAGGTACAACTAAACACATACACAAATATAAAAGAGATAAGGATATAGCCATTTGATACGTTGTTTTTAAGTGGTAAAACCTCTTAAGAGGAAACATCCACAAGTTGAATCCACAAACACCGGCAAACTATCTTTCACTAGTTAGATAAAAGTACACCCTCAAAAGTGACCAATCCACAAGATACACTCCCTATTGGATATCCCTTCTATTCTACCCTCGGGACTACTAATGAAAGACTTGCCAAATTTCTATCCAAGACATATCACATGTGTCTAGAAAGTTTCCTTTCTTGACTATCCGGATCATCCCAATCCTAGCCGAGACTTCCTTGCTTAACTGTCCAGATCATCATAATCCTAGTCAAGACTTCCTTGCTTAACTATCATCCCAATCCTAGAACACATCTCAATCCTAGCCAAGACGTCCTTGCTTAACTATCCAGATCATCCCAATCCTAGCCAAGATGTCCTTACTTAACTATCTGGATCATCCCGATCCTAGCCAAGATTTCTTTGCTTAACGATCTGGATCTTCCCGATCCTAGTCAAAACTTCCTTACTTAACTATCCGGATCACCTGATCCTAGTCAAGACTACCTTGCTTAACTACATGGATCATCCCGATCCTAGTCAAGACTTTATGCCTTTTATAAGGACTTCCTAAACGTGATCAAATGCATACAAATGCAAACATGTGCAACATAAAATATATGATCAATATATCCTATGGAAACTTGAAATGATCAATGAGTACACAATGTATATTTTTCTAGTTTATAATCCAAACAATTATGACATCACACAAATGATGCATGTAACGTATGAAATGTACAGATTATGCACACTCCATGAAGAACTAGACATAGGCATAAAAGTTCACAAAATAAAATTGCCTAGTTCTTACACATGAACAAAAAACTAGAACATGCAAATCACCAAAACACACTTAAATCCTAGATTTTATTCTTGCAACTAAAGCTTGAAATAAAACATATTCATTAAACACATATTCAAAACTCTATAACTAAAACCCAAAATGCTAGAATCAAAATATATGTTCAATGAAATTCTCTAGTAATCATTTAGAGCACATATTCACAATAATAATAAATCAAAACTCAATAGGCTCTTGTAAGTGCCTCACTTTATGATTGACATATTTCGTTGACAAAATCACAATTGGGCTTCAATATGTAAGGGTAGCTTAGGATTTGAATGGCATCCATCATTAATGCTTTTGGACATCAAGTGCTTCAAGGAAGGTAGATTACTTGACTCTACTCCTAATTGAAGAGATTTAGTTGCACACACTCACTAGTTGCATTAGTCATTATATCTTGCTTTGTATCTCATTTGATAACTCGTTTTGCATGTCAAGTGTGCCTCTCTTTTGTGTGCATTTCACTCACTTCACATTTGCACAACATTCTTACAAAGATGAGTTTTTTCCTTGTGTTAAAAAAGGGATTTTTCCCTATAGCGTAGCCTGGAATGCTTGGGAAGCACATGCTTACACCGTGGCACATGGAGCAGTAAACTCCAGTATGTCATGCATTATGTGTGTCGCGGTTGGTGCATATACCTGCACACTAGTCTCAATCGCGAGCCTTCCTAGTAGAGTCATGATGCATGAACCACGGCATGTGCACCTTCTTGCACAGCGTTCTAAACCGCAGTTGGTGCATATACCTACACACCAGTCTCAACCGCGAGCCTTCCCAGTAGATTCATATTGCATGAACCGCGGCCTGTGCACCTTCGTGCACAGCGGTCTAAACCGTTGTTTTGTCTAGCAAGCACAATGTTGTGCGTATCGCGGTCTGGACAACTTGCCCGAGCCGCGGTACACACAACGGTAGTGTCAGAATTTTGTTCCCTGTTATCAAAATGATGCCATTTCAACTAGGGCTTCATATATATATATATATATATACATATTTTCACCTTCCTAGCCTAAAAAGAGCTTCATAATTCATTCTTACTCCATCTTTAAAGAGCTCAATATTAACTTGCAAGGAAAGTTAGCAAGATCGCATTTTTCTTAACCGAAACCCAAACACCCATCATTCATTCATGAATCAAGCATCATCTAGCTTCATCTTGGATGTTTCTAAACATGGGTCTTCATCTACATAGTTGACTTGGTAAGTAGAACATCATCTTCATATATTTCCATGTTCTTGCTTAACAAGACAAATCTTTTATGACTTGTTTGCATTTATACTAGGATTCTAATTACAAGTTGAGGTTTTTGTATGTTGGTTTGTTGGGTTGTTGTATTGTGATAGCTATTGCATCAGGTTTGCACTTATTTCATATAGCTAAGTTATACGTAGGACATATAGCAACATGATATCTAGGATTGTTTGAATCATTCATACATGATTAGATAAGCATAAAATGTGTTGACCTAGCATTTGAGCATTTAGAATATTCTCATATTCACATTAGGTTGCATATCTCTTCTTTTAAGAGTTAAGTCTTGTATGTGTCGTGGGTAGTATACAAGCAAGAGCCTAAAATCACTATTAAAGGTTTATAGGTAGCAAGAACGGATTAGTAATCGATTGGGTGTCATGTGGTCATCCTAGGTTGTAATTGTTTTTACAAATAGTGGATTTGAGAGTTCGATTGGCTTTAAGCCCATAAGTTCCTTAACCCTTTTGGGGTTTTCTCATGAAAAATAAATCATTGTGTCTTTATTTTATTTTCCTCACATTGTTACAATGATTGTTTGTCGGGGGTTACTATTATTAATCTTGACTAACCAAAATATGGCAATTAATTTGGTTAAAACCTATTCACCCCCCCTAGGTTAGTTTAATCACTCTTAGAGTATTTTCAATTGGTATCAGAGCGGGTTTTTAAACATAATTAGGAGATCTCTTGCTCTCTAAGAGTGGCATGCATTAGATTGCATTTTAGTTTATGTGTCTTGCTTTTCTTGTTTGATTGATTGCATTCATCTTATTCACACCCTTAAACACAACGAGTGGAAACGGATATGAGCGAGAGGGAGCATCGAGTACAAGACCTCCACTTCTAACGGGGGTTAATTACTCATCATGGAAAGGAAAAATGGAGTCCTACATGTGCCATATAGATGATCGAGTTTGAATGGTGATTAAGGATGGTTACACATCACCTACCAAGGCTCTTAAAGATAGAAGCATCATGTCCAAGCCGAAATCGTAATGGGATACTAAAGACTTTGAAGCCTCCAAATGAAACAACAAGGCCATGCATGCAATTTTGTGTGCGGCGGATGAGAACCAACACAAGCTAATCCAAACCATAAGGAATGCGCATGAAGCATGGACAATATTGGAGATGGCACATGAATGAACCGATGTGGTTAAAGACTCCAAACTATAAGTCCTTCAAACCCAATTTGAGACTTCGAAAATGGAAGATCACGAGTGCTTTACTGATTTCCAAGTGAAGCTAATGGATATTGTCAACCAAAGTCACCAACTGGATGATCCATATTCAAATAGGAGGATAAATCAAAAAATTATGAGGTCTCTCCTGGAGAGATTTAATGTAAAAGTGACCGCTATTGAGGAGAATAGCGAATATAAAAAGATGATGCCAAGTGAAATAATTGGCAAGTTATTGGCTTTTGAGGTAAGAAGAGCCCCTACTTCAACAACACCTTTAAAAAGAAAAAGAGCATTGCATTGAAGACCTCCAAGGAAAAAAGGGAGGAAGAAGATTCGGATGAAGAAATGGCTCTGATGGTGAAGGGGTTCAAGCAATTTATGAAGTTTGAGAAGAAGGGGTTGGGCTCCAAGGGAAAATTTGTGAAGAAGAAGACTCCTTTCAATAAGGTGGAGAAAAGTGAAGAGAAGGATTCCAAGAAGGGGATTCAATGCTATGAGTGTAGTCTGTATGGATACATTGCCCCCGAATGCACTAATCTAAATAATAAGAAGAAAAGAAAGGCTATGGCAGATACTTTTGTAAGTTCCTCATATTTTGATTGGCTTATTTCGTTGACAAACCACATTAGGGATTAATTTTGTAAGGGTAAATTAGGCCTCGTTGGGTGTGATCAAGCTTCAAGGGCATCATCTTTCTCAAGAGCACTTCAAAGGTATATCACATGCTTAATTCTCTTTGAAGAGGTTTTAGTTGCACACACTCACATCCAATGCATTTGTATTGACATGCATGTATGGTTACACACTCACACTTCTTGCATTTTAGAGTTGATGGGCTGCACAGTGGGTTAGGCGACATGCAAGGCCACTTGTGCATGTCGCCTAACAAGTCGCCTAACAAGTCGCCTTAGACTTAAATTTTTCCACAGTGTGTTAGGCGACATGCAAGGACACTTGTGCATGTTGCCTCAGATGTCGCCTTAGTCTTTTAATTTTCCCACAGTGTGTTAGGCGACTTGGGCATGTCGCCTTACATGTCGCCTCTGACATCTTGATTTTTCCCCAGTGTGTTAGGCGACTTCATAGGCGACTTGGGAATGTAGTCTTACATGTCGCCTCAGGTAACGTGTTTTCTCACAGTGTGTTAGGTGACCTCCAAGGCGACTTGCTCATGTCGCCTTGCATGTCGCCTTTTTCACCCGAACTGGGCATTTTAGGTATTTCACACCAGCTCATTTTTTGGTCCCTATAAATACATCTTCTTCTCCGCCATTTAGACCTAGAGAGCTCTGAAAATATATCCCTAAGTGAGAGAAAGAAAATCCAGGAGAGAGAGAGAGCTCCAAGAAGTCCTTTTTACTCAACCAAACTCATACCCATGTGCATCTAAGCTCCATTCTTGCATCTATTCTTCATGGGTCTTCATGCCTTTCTTGACTAGGTAATCGAACATCTCTTAGAACTTCTTTCTTCATCTTTATGTTCTTGTTTACCTAGGGTTAACAATTATTTTTTGATTAATTGCATGTTTATTTGGTTTAGCATGATTTGAGTATGTTTGTGATTGTGTTTGTTGGTTAAGATTTCTTGTTCATTGATAGCTAGCATTTATGACCATTTTACCCTTCTAGCTAAATCTTCTTGCTTTGCATTAGATATTGATATCCAGGATTTGCATATATTGACATCTTTAAATCCTTAGATAAGCATTTAGTGTAGCCTAGCATTAATTGCATGATAGGATATTTTTACATATTCACATAGGTTATTTAACCTCTTCATTGATTGTTAAGCCTTGTGACTAAGTGGATTAGTGCACAAGCTTGTTGGTCTAGGATCACTATTAAAGGCCCGTTGGGTAGAGTGAAAGGGTTAGTGACCAAGTATGGTGTGACTTGAGGTCAACCTAGGTTGTAAACTTTCATTCAAATAGTGGATTTGAGGATCGTTGTGGCTAGAAGGATAGCCCGTGGTTTTTCCCTTGTTGAAGGGTTTCCACGTAAAAATCATGTGTTATTTAATTTCCGCACTTTACACTTGATTTTGTATGTTTGTCTATGGGGTATATTTTTAATATTGATTAATCATTGAAAATTGGTAATTAACTTAACTAAAACCTATTCACACCCCCCCCCCCCTACTAAGTTGTTAGACACATGCTTTATAGTATTTTCAATTGGTATCAGAGCGGCTTCCTAAATATACTTAGGTGATCCTTGCTATTTGTGTGTCTTGCATCTTGCATTTTGTTTGTTGTTTGTTGCATACATTAACATTCATCTCATTTATACCTAAACAATATTAGTGGAAACGGAGGTGGAAATGAGGGAGCTTCTAGCACAAGACCCCCTGTGCTCACCGGAGTAAACTATGCCTCTTGGAAAGGCAAGATGGAGTCTCACATTTTCCAAATAAATGACCGAGCATGGATGGCAATTGAAGATGGCTACACTCCTCCAGAAAAGACTCTTGCAGACGAAAGTGTATTTCCCAAGCCAAAGTCGGAATGGCCAACTCAAGAGTTCGAAGCATCCAAGTGGAACAACAAGGCTATGCATGTCATTCTTTGTGCAATGGATGAAAATCAGTACAAAATTGATCCAAATAAAAAGAATTGCAAAAGAGGCATGGGAGATTCTAGAGATGGCCCATGAGGGGACCGAGGTGGTCAAGGACTCTAAGCTTCAAGTCCTTCAAACACAATTCGAGCAAATTAGAATGGGGGAGGATGAGTGCTTCAACGACTTTTAAGTGAAGTTGATGGATATAGTCAATCAAAGCCATCAACTTGGTAACCCGTATTCGGATAGGAGAATCAAGCAAAAAATTATGAGGTCGCTTCCGGCAAGATTGAGTCAAAAGTGACGGCTCTTGAGGAGAATAGTGATTACAAGAACATGAAGCCAAGTGAAGTTATAGGAAGACTTCTAGCATATGAGTCTAGGTGGACTCCTACACCTACACCTTCCAAGAAGCAAAAGAGCATTGCTTTAAAGACCTCCAAGGTTGAGAAGGAGGAGGAAGACTCGGATGAGGAATTGGCCCTCATGGTGAAAAGATTTAAGAAGTTCATCAAGTTTGAGAAGAAGGGATTTGGATCCAAAGAAAAGGAAATAAAGAAGAAGACTCATTTCAAGAAGTTTGAGTCTAGTGAAGACAAGCCCACAAGAAAAGGGATTCAATGTTTCGAATGTGTAGGCTTCAGACACATCTTCACGGATTGTGGCAATTTAAATAACAAAAAGAAAGGAAAGGCTATGGCCGCCACGTAGAGCGATTGTGATGACTTGGAAGAAGAAGGAGAATCCTCGGATGATGAGGACTATGTGGCCAACTTTATTGCCTTCGCATCATCTCTCAAGAGTAAGGAAGCAATAGAAGATGAAGAGGAAGAGAAACAAAGTGAAGATGACTCAAGTGATGGTGACTCTTCATCCCATTCAACAAATATGGATGTAGAAAGAATGGATCTTGAAGGGTTCATTGAGCATTTTCAAAGCTCAAGATTGAAGATGAAGAAAGAGATTCAAAGGCTAAAGGAAGACAATCTCAAGCTATCTACCGAAGTTACTCACTTAAATAAAGAAGTGAAGATAGCCAAAAGGAATGAGGAATTGATGGAAAAGAAGCCAGAAGAAGAAAGAGAGATCATTGCTAAAATGACTTCAAGCACGAAGAAACTTGACCACATGTTGGGAGTTGGCAAGTGGCCAAGTGATAAGAAAGGTATTGGCTATGAAGATGACAAGGAGACCTCATCCTCAAGCAAGACTGTGTTTATCAAGAGCTTGGATAACAAAGAGCCTTTACCTCCACAACATCCTAGGAAGAAGATTGAACTAGGAGAGTGCTCTATGGATTCCCAAGTCAAGGTGGAACAAGGGAAACAAGCTCAAGCTCAACCAACAAGGGTTCGTCAAGCAAGCTTTCCTCAACGCAAATACCACCAAGCCAAGAAGCAATTCATGTAAGCTCAACCAAGGAAGCAATCTACTCCAACTCAACAACAAAGAAAGAGAGAACCAATCCAACACAAAAAGCAAGCTTAAATGCGTGGGAAAGCTCTTTTGTATTCACAAGGGCATGGTATGTCTTCATATTTCATTCCCACTTGTCATTTTTGTGGTGTTGATGGTCACATTAGACCTAATTGCTTTAAATTCATTGAAATGTGTAGAATCAAGAGCATGATTGAAAGAAATAGTGCTAGAGCCAAAATGCATGTTCCTAGGAAATCTAGAGCAAATTTGCATGATCATAGGAAATCTAGAGCCAATGTGACTAATACCACTAGGAATGAGAACATTTCACCTAGGTGGAGTAGAAGAGATGACTATTTTTGATATGTGGATCAAATTGCCTTGAAGGTAAATGCCTCTAACACTTGGTATTTGGATAGTGGGTGTTCTAGGCATATGACGGGGAACAAAAGTTTCTTTAAATCTCTTGTCTTGGATGATGGAGGATTTGTCACCTTTGGTGATGGATCTAGAAAGAAAGTCATATAGAAAGGAACCATTTCCATTCCCGATTTACCCTCCTTGTCCAATGCTTTACTTGTTGATGGCTTACAAGCCAATCTTATAAGCATTTCTCATCTTAATGATGATGGACTCTCCGTCTTGTTTAACAAAAATGATTGCTTTATTTTAATGCCAAATGGACAAACCTTGCTAAAAGGAAAGAGATCTAGTGACAATTGCTATTGTCTTGAAGCTAGTGCTATCTCTTGCAATATGTCCAAGTGTGAGGAAGTTGAGTTGTGGCATCAAAGACTTGGCCACATGAACTATCTGGACTTGAGGATCTTAGATAAGTTCAAGGTTGTGCGTGGCCTCCCTAAGTTTGGGAAGAAAGTCGATGGCGTTTGCAGACCTTGTCAACAAGGGACAAAAACCAAAAGTCTGCACAAGAAAGGCAAGTATCTCCCCACTAGGGATCCATTAGAGCGTCTACATATGGACCTAATGGGTCCCATGCAAACCTAGAGTCTCGGTGGTAGGAGATACATTTTTGTTTGTGTAGATGATTTCTTTAGGTTCACATGGACTTATTTTCTTAGAGAAAAATCTGAAACTTTTGAAAAATTTAAAATGCTTTGCACTAAAATTCAAAATGAAAAGAACTCACACATTAAAAGCATTAAAAGGATTAGGAGTGACCATAGAAGGGAATTTGAGAATGCGTGTTTTGAAAGCTATGGCAATAGCTTAGGCATTTCCCATGAGTTTTCGGCTCCTAGAACTCCTCAACAAAATGGGGTTGTTGAGAGGAAGAATAGGGTCCTTCAAGAGATGGCCCGTGTGATGTTGCTTGGCAACAATGTCCCTAGGAACCTTTGGGCCGAAGCCGTCAATTACGGCTTGTTATATAGGCAATAGAGTCTTTCTAAGGCCCGGTACTAAGCAAACCTCTTATGAATTATGGAAGGGTAGGAAACCAAATGTTAGCTACTTCCACTCATTTGGGAGCAAATGCTATATTCTTAATGACCGAGATCAACTTGGCAAGTTTGATGCCAAGAGTGATGAGGGGATTTTCATTGGCTATGCCCTTAATAGTAAGGCCTATAGAGTTTTCAATTTAAAAACTCGAAGTGTCATGGAATCATCTAATATTGTCATAGATGATTGTAGGCCTAAGATAAGAGACCATAATGAGAAGGTTGATGTGATTGATGATTCTCCCTTGGAGAAAAATGGTGAGACTTCAATTGATGTGAAGTCAAGTCTTGATGAAGAGGTCATTCAACCTCTTGATACAGATCCATCATTGGACTCTAAAGAACCCGCTCCATGGGTTAGACATCTCCAACACAAGAATGACATTCTTGGAGATATGAATGAGGGTATTAGGACTAGGCGTCAAATAGCTAATCAACTTAGTTATACTTGTTACACCTCTCAAATTGAACCCAAAAAGGTTTATGAAGCCTTGAATGATGAGTTTTGGGTTCTTGCCATGCAAGAAGAGCTAAACCAATTTGAAAGAAATGATGTTTGGACTCTAGTTCCTAGACCCAAGGACACTAATGTCATTGGCACCAAATGGGTGTATAGGAACAAGTCGGATGAAGATGGCAACATTGTGCGCAACAAGGCTAGACTTGTGGCACAAGGATACTCTCAAATTGAGGGTATTGACTTTGAACAGACTTTTGCTCCGGTTGCCCGTCTTGAGTCCATAAGGCTTCTTTTATCCATATCATGTGTGCACAAGTTCAAATTGCATCAAATGGATGTTAAGAGTGCCTTTATCAATGGTTTCTTTCATGAGGAAGTGTTTGTTGAGCAACCCAAGGGGTTTGTGGATCCACACCACCCCAACCATGTCTATCACCTCAAGAAGGCTTTATATGGGTTGAAACAAGCACCAAAGGCTTGGTATGAGCGCCTTACTCACTATCTTGTTGACAATGGCTACTCAAGAGGTAGTGTTGACAAGACTTAGTTCATCAAGGCCAACAAAGATGAGCTTTTTATAGCTCAAATATATGTTGATGATATTGTGTTTGGCTCCACCAACAAGTCCAAGGTCTAACAATTTGTTGATGTCATGTCTCATGAATTTGAGATGAGTTTAGTTGGTGAGCTAAATTACTTCCTAGGATTGCAAATCAAACAATTGCATGATGGGATCTTCATATCCTAAGCTAAGTATGCAAAGAACCTAGTGAAGAAGTTTGGCCTTGAGAATGCCAAACACTGTTACACACCCATGAGTACCACCTTGAAACTAAACAAGGATACTAGTGGCAAGAGTGTGGAACAAAGTCTTTATCGTGGCATGATTGGTAGCTTGCTTTACTTGACCGCAAGTAGGCTCGATATAGCCTTTAGTGTGGGTGTATGTGCTAGGTACCAAGCGGATCCCAAGGAATCCGGTCTCTCCTCCGTGAAGAGAATCATTCGATATGTGAATGGGACATCCAACTATGGGATACGGTACTCTTTTGACACTAATGCTAGCTTAGTTGGCTTTAGTGATGCAGATTGTACAGGAAATTGTGATGATAGGAAGAGTACATCGGGCGGTTGCTTCTTCCTAGGCAACAACTTAGTCTCATGGTTTTGTAAAAAGCAAAATTCCATCTCTCTATCCACAGCTGAAGCAGAATACATAGCCGCCGGGAGTGCTTGCACACAACTCCTTTGGATGAAGCAAATGCTTGTGGATTATGGCTTTGATCAAGGTATTCTAACCCTTTTATTGTGATAACATGAGTGCAATTAACATTTCAAAGAATCTGGTTCAGCACTCTAGGACAAAGCATATAGACATTAGGCATCATTTCATTAGAGAACTAGTTGAAAACAAATGCATTGCACTTGAGCATGTGGGCACTAATGATCAACTAGCGTATTTATTTACAAAGCCCTTAGACTCAACTAGGTTCAAGTCACTTAGTAGGTCTATTGGGATTTGTCATATGCCTTGATGAGTTTAGGTGATTGACCCCATATAGGGAGCTCAAGCAAAGAGAGCAACCTTGCATAGTTGAAATAAGCACAAATTTGATCAACTTTATGCTTCTTCATTATTTGCTTGAGTATTTTGGTTGTGCTTATATATTGTTATATAGCTTTTTATTCAATAAGTTTGTCTTGCTTTGTTTGTAATCCATGTCACATTTATGCTCAAACATGCATTTTTGGAATAGGAGAATTGATTGGGAAGTACAATTGAATGACCTATAATTTATCTCCATGACATGTGAACTTGTTTTTGACATGCTTAAATATTATTCATGAATTATATGTGTGTAAATGTGTGTGGAAGCAATTGACAAGGCTAAACTCAATAAGGACCTTGTGTTCATTCGATAAATAAGGATGTCTCATCCAAGTTAGCCTTGTTTCTCTTCTTAATGGTTGAGCAAGACACCAATCAATAAGGATTTTATATCCATTCAATTAATAAGGATTTTATATCCAAGTCTTGATTGACCATTAAGGATTGACTTAATTGCTTATGTGTGTTGCAAAATTTTAAAGCTATATTTTGTTTATTTATGACAAAAGGGTACAAATTGGTTTGACTTCCTTTGGTAACCTTTTGGTGTTCACTTTGCCAAATACCATTTCCTTGATCTTTGATGTTGCATGTCTTACATCCACAGCAACTAAGTCGCACATTTTTTTTCTTCAAAATAAATCCTCCATGATTCTTTGTCAATTAATTAAGTTGCATAAAGTTGTTGTATATGATTATGCACTTATCTTGCAAATAGCTCTCTTTGCTAATGTGACCCGTTGTGGGCTGCTCCTTTGCCTACCTCATGACAAAAAAAGGGAGTAATGTGAAGTTTAGGGGGAGTAACCCATTTAGGAGGAGCATTAGCATTGCACTTCACTGCATTTTTTTGTGTTCATTAATGCAAATGCTTGTTTTTATGTTTTCAGTTGATCACCTCACATACACTTGTCTTGGAAAGTGTAGTCTCATTGTTTTGTAGGGATGGCTATTCTACAGACTTGGGAATGTCGCCTTACATGTCGCCTCAGGCAACGTGTTTTCTCACAGTGTGTTAGGCTACTTCCAAGGCGACTTGCTCATGTCGCCTTGCATGTCGCATTTTTCTCCCGAACTGGGCATTTCGGGTATTTCACACCAGCTCATTTTTTGGTCCCTATAAATACATCTTCTTCTCCGCCATTTAGACCTAGAGAGCTCTGAAAATATATCCCTAAGTGAGAGAAAGAAAATCCAAAAGAGAGAGAGCTCCAAGAAGTCCTTTTTACTTAACCAAACTCATACCCATATGCATCTAAGCTCCATTCTTGCATCTATTCTTCATGGGTCTTCATGCTTTTCTTGACTAGGTAATCGTACATGTCTTAGAACTTCTTTCTTCATCTTTATGTTCTTTTTTACCTAGGGTTAACAATTATTTTATGATTAATTGCATGTTTATTTGTTTTAGCATGATTTGAGTATGTTTGTGATTGTGTTTGTTGGTTGAGATTGCATGTTCATTGATAGCTAGCATTTAGGACCATTTTACCCTTCTAGCTAAATCTTCTTGCTTTGCATTTAGATATTGATATCTAGGATTTGCATATATTGACATATTTAAATCCTTAGATAAGCATTTAGTGTAGCATAGCATTAAATTGCATGATAGGATATTTTTACATATTCATATAGGTTATTTAACCTCTTCATTGATTATTAAGCCTTGTGACTAAGTGGATTAGTGCACAAGCTTGTTTGTCTAGGATCACTATTAAAGGCCCGTTGGGTAGAGTGAAAGGGTTAGTGACTAAGTATGGTGTTACTTGAGGTCAACCTAAGTTGTAAACTTTCATTCAAATAGTGGATTTGAGTATCGTTGTGGCTAGAAGGATAGCCCGTGGTTTTTCCCTTGTTAAAGGGTTTCCACGTAAAAATCAAGTGTTATTTAATTTCTGCACTTTACACTTGATTTTGTATGTTTGTCTATGGGGTAAATTTTTAATATTGATTAATCATTGAAAATTGGTAATTAACTTGAATAAAACCTATTCACCCCCTCTCTCCCCCCCCCCCCCCCCCCTAGGTTGTTAGACACACGCTTTATAGTATTTTCAACTTGGAGTGATAATGAAGACTTAGAGGAGGAAAAATATTCGGATGATGAAGACCAAGTTGCCAACTTCATTGCCTTCTCATCATCTCACAATGGCAAGGAAGTTATGAGTGACAAAGAAGAAGAGAATGACAAGCTATAAGAAGAAGAAGATGACTCAACTAATGGGAGTACTTCATCCGAGTCTATGCATGAACTTGAAGAGGAGATGGACTATAAAGACTTCATAGAATACTTTAAGAGTTCTAGAGCGAAGAAGAAAAAGGAGATTCAAGAGTTGAAAAGGAAGAACATTGAATTGACCTCCAAGATGACTCACTTAAGTGAGGAAGTGAAAAGAACAAGAGAAAGGGAAGAAAGCTTGAAATTTGAGCTTGTTGTGGTTAAGAAGTGTGAAGGGAGCTTAAAGAAGGTGCTTGGGGAAGCAAAAGGCATGATTGCCAAGATGACCTCCGAAACTGAAAAGCTTGACAAGATGATATCAAGTGGGAAGAGCCCTAGTGATAAGAGGGGCTTGAGATATGAGGAAGACGTGGAGTCCACTTTCTTGAAGAAGACTATTTTTGTCAAGAGTCAAGAAGTTGTAGAAGCAAAATCCCACAACAAACTACAAAAAGAATTAAAGTTGGAGAATCCTCAAAACATGCTCAAACCAAGGGTTCAACAAGAGCTCAACCACAACAAGCTAGAGCATCTCAATCAAGACCTCCACATCCAAGAATTCCTTCACCACAACCAAGGACTACTTATGCTCAACAAAGAAGATATGCTACCTAATTGGCTCAACCACAAAGGAAATAGTTTGTTCAACATCAAATGACTACTCAAAGGAGAAGGAAACCTCAAATGCTTGCACAAGACTATGGTATGAACTCATATTTCACTCCTACTTGTCATTATTGTGGTATTGAAGGCCACATAAGGCCTAATTGCTCTAAGTATATCAAATTGTGTATAATTGAATACATGATTGAGTAAAATATCCTTAAAAGAGCCAAAAAGCATGCACCTAGGAAACTTAGAGCCAAAGAACCAAAGGCTCCTAGGATTGAAAATGATGTACCTAGGTGAACTAGAAAAGAAGAGTATTTTTGCTATGTGGCTCAAACTGCCTTGAAAGCCAATGACTCTAACACTTGGTATCTTGATAGTGGGTGTTCTAGACACATGACTGGAAACAAGAGTTTCTTTGATACTCTTGTGATGGAGGATGGTGGATTTGTCACCTTTGGTGATGGTTCACGGAAAAAAGTCATAAGGAAATGTAATATATCTATTCCTGGTTTGCCCTCTTTGCCCAATAATTTCTATGTAGATGGCTTGCTAGCTAATCTTATTACTATATCACATTTAAGTGATGAAGGGCTTTCGGTTATGTTTTGCAAAGTTGATTGCTCTATTCTAAAGGAAAATGGGCAAGTTCTATTGAAAGGCAAAGGAACAAGTGGCAATTGTTATTGTCGTGAATCTAGTGATATATCTTGTAACTTGTATAGTTATGAGCAAGTTGAGTTGTGGCATCAAATATTTGGCCACATGAATTATATAGACTTGAAAGTCCTTGAGAGGTTGAATGTTGTGAGAAGCCTTCCCAAGCTTGGGAAGAGGATTGAGGGAGTTTGTTGACCTTGTCAACAAGGGAAACAAACTACAAGTGTGCACAAAAAGGGAATATATATTTCCACCAAGGAGCCAATGGAACTCCTTCATATAGACCTAATGGGTCCCATGCAAATCGAGAGTTTAGGTGGTAAAACATATATCCTTGTGGTGGTTGATGACTTCTCTAGGTTCACTTGGACCTACTTTCTTAGAGAGAAGTCCGAAGCTTTTGAGAAATTCAAAATGCTATGTGTCAAAATTCAAAATAAGAAGAATTCTCACATTAGGAGCATTAAGAGAATTAGAAGTGATCATAGGAAAAAGTTTGAGAATAGTAGCTTTGAGAGATTTTGTAATGGTCTAGGTATTTCCCATGAATTCTAGGCCCCTAGAACTCCCTAACAAAATGGAGCTGTGGAAGGGAAGAATAGTGTCTTACAAGATATGGCTCGGGTGATGTTTCTTAGCAACAAGGTTTGTAGGAATTTATGGGTCGAAGCGGTCAATACGGGTTGTTATATAGGGAATAGAATATTCCTTAGACCCGGGACCAAACAAACATCCTATGAATTATGGAAGGGAAGAAAATCCAATGTTAGCTATTGCCACATCTTTGGAAGTAAGTGATATATTCTTAATGATCGAGATCAATTTGGGAAGTTTGATGCCAAGAGTGATGAGGGTGAAAATACAACTCAAGCGTGTGTCTAAACAACCTAGAGGGGGGTGAATGGGTTGTTAATCGATTATTACCAACTTTTTTGATTAGTCAATATCAATATGCAAAAACCCAATTCAAGTAATAATAAAAATCAAATAAAGTGCAAAAATTAAAGAACACGTGGAAACCCTTCAACAAGAGAAAAATCACGAGCTAACCACTTAGCCACTCAGATCCTCAAATCAACTATTGTAATAATGTTTACAACCTATGTTGACCTCTAGTCAAACCATTATTGGTCACTAACCCACCACTACTACCTAACGA
Source organism: Dipteronia sinensis (assembly GCA_033220585.1). Taxonomy (NCBI): domain Eukaryota; kingdom Viridiplantae; phylum Streptophyta; class Magnoliopsida; order Sapindales; family Sapindaceae; genus Dipteronia; species Dipteronia sinensis. Next base: position 49,240,923 of record CM065641.1, on the reverse strand, counting down.
GCCTTTATAATGAATTCTTGATCACTTTGCTTGCCAACCACACCTTGGTTGCAAGACTTCACTTGCTTGTGCACTACACCTTGTAATCACAAGACTTAACTCTCAAAGAAGATATTAACAACCAATGTGAATATATAAATACTCTAAATGCAATTAATGCTAGGCAACACTAAAGGCTTATCTAGGGATTATATGATGGCAATAATCACAAATCCTAGATATTAATGTCTATATGAATGCTCATAAAGACCTAACTAGATATAGATATGCAAGTCTAAAAACTAGTCATCAAATAAAGCCACATAAACACAAGTTGTCACACAAAATGGCAAGAACAATACATATGCAATTAATGAATGCAATCAATAAGTCATAATCAACAATATCTAAGTGCAAGGCATAAAGATTTCGCTAGATGGAAAAATGGTCATAAATGCTAGTTATCAATGAAATGCTAATCTCAACCAACACATGAAGACTCAAACATATTGAAAACAATATTAAGCAAAGAGTCAGGCATTTAATAAACTAAATAAATGCTAATCCAAGGCTAATATGAACATATAAATGAAGCAAAGAGTTGTAGAGCATGTTCAAGTTACCTAATTATGAAACCAACAAAGACTCATGAAGATTTGATGCTTGAATGATGCTAGATGTTCATGGAAGTGTGTTTGTTTGAGAAAATGTGAGTTCTTAGAGATCTCTCTCTCTCTCTCTTAGAGTTAATTTCTCTCACTAGGAATGTAAATTTTATAGCTCTAGGCCAAAATGGGGAAGAAAAGGAAGTATATATATGATCCAAGTGAAGCCACGTCGTTTTGGATAAGGAAAAATTGATTTCAGGCGACAAAAAGCGACCTTATGGCGACCTAGAGGTTAGGTCACTTCAAGGTCACTTTGTTCATAGGTTTGGGTGCCAAAATATGCTTGAAACAGTGACTTGGAACTCAGGTCGACCTGAGGTCGTCGCCCCAAGGTCGCTTTTCTCTCTGGAAAAAAATATGACAACAGCTCCAGTTTTGAGCGACCCAAAACATGACCAAACGATATCAAAACATATCGTATAATATAACGTTGGAAAGGTATGAAAGTTTACTTTCTACTTATTTTTAGGGAAAGAGGTTTAGATATCTGTAGAAAGAGATATGGTCATTTGAGTGACCAAGGGTCAGATTTGGACAGTAACAAGATTGCCCAAACTCATGGTATAAGACCATGTAACCAAATACCAATCCAAGAGAGGGTAAAGGGACCTCTCTAGTGGTCACACAACGCGCTTAGACAAGCACACAATCGTGCAATTGCGGACTTTTCCAAACATACTTAGAAAAAGAAAGCATAACACACAACCACACTTAAGTCTAACAAAGAGGTGCAAGTGTGAGATATGTAATGGATGCACAAATATAAGCAATGAACAAAATGTCAACTCAAATGCATGTTAGTATGTGTGTGTGTGTGTGTGTGTGTGTGTGTGTGTGTGTGTGTGTGTGTGTGTGTGTGTGTATGTATGTGTGTGTGTGTGTGTGTGTGTGCAACTAAATCTCCTCAAAGAGTTAAGCCAAGTGATATACCTTCTTGAACCACTTTGGGATGTCCGGAAGCATGTCAATCACAATCACCTAAGCTACCCGTTATATCACAATCTCAATGTGGTTTGTCATGAAATAAGCCAATCACAAATTGAGGTCCTTACGGTGGGTATTTTCATTATATATGAACTAAATAGCAAGGCCTATAAAGTTTACAACTTAAAAACTCTAATTGTCATGGAATCATCAAATGTTGTCATTGATGATTATAGGCCCGAAAATGCTATCCATAAGGAGGATGTTTATGAGAATGATGACCTTCCTTTGAAGGAGTGTTGTGAGACTTCAACTGATGTGAAGCCAAATCATAGTGGAGAGATTGATCAACCTCTTGATAGAGATCCATATTTGGACTCTAATGAACCCGCTCATTGGGTTAGGAAACTCCATGATAAAAATGATATCATTTGAGATGTCAATGAGGGTGTTAGGACTAGGCATAAAATAGCTAATAAAATTAGCTATACTTGCAGCACCTCCCAAATAGAACCCAAGAAGGTTGATAAAGCCTTAAATGATGAATTTTGGATTCTTGCCATGCAAGAAGAGCTAAACCAATTTGAAAGAAATAAGGTTTGGACTCTAGTTTCTAGGCGTAAGAATACCAATGTGATAGGCACCAAATGGGTGTTTATGAACAAGTCAGATGAAGATTGCAACATTGTACGCAACAAGGTTTTGGCTTGTGGCACAAGGATACTCTCAAATTGAGGGAATTGACTTTGAGGAGACTTTTGCTCCCGTTGCCCGTCTTGAGTCCATAAGGCTTCTCTTGTCCATTTCTTGTATGTACAAGTTCAAACTACACAAAATGGATGTGAAGAGTGCATTTCTCAATGGCTTCTTATATGAGGAAGTGTTTGTTGAACAACCCAAGGGGTTTGTCGATCCACACCACCTCAATCATGTCTATCGCCTCAAAAAAGCACTTTATAGGTTGAAACAAGCACTGGGGGCTTGGTATGAGCGCCTCACTCTCTATCTTGTTGACAAAGGTTACTCAAGAGGTAGTGTTGACAAGACCTTGTTCATCAAGTGCAACAAAGATGAGCTTTTCATAGCTCAAATTTATGTTGATGACATTGTATTTGGTTCCACCAACGAGTCTATAGTGAAACAATTTGTAGATTTCATGTCTCTTGAATTTGTAATAAGCATGGTTGGTGAACTAAATTACTTCCTAGGCTTGCAAATTAAGCAAATGCATGAAGGGATTTTCATATCCCAAGCTAAGTATGCAAAGAACCTAGTGAAAAAGGTTGGCCTTGACAATGCCAAACATTGTGACACACCCATGAGTACCACTTTGAAGCTAAGCAAAGATGCTAGTGGTAAAAGTGTTTATCAAAGCTTATATCAGGTCATGATAGGTAGCTTGCTTTACTTGACCGCAAGTAGGCCGATATTGCTTTTAGTATGGGTGTTTGTGCTAGGTACCAAGCTAATCCCAAATAATCTCACCTTGTTGCGGTGAAGAGGATCATTCGGTTTGTGAATGGTACCTCCAATCATAGGATTTGGTACTCCTTTGACACTAATCCAAGTCTTGTTGGATTTAGTGATACTGATTGGGCAGGTAATTATGATGATAGGAAGAGTACATCGGGTGGTTGCTTCTTCCTAAGAAACAATTTGGTGTCTTGGTTTTGCAAGAAGCAAAACTCAATTTCCCTTTCCACAGCAGAGGCGGAATACATAGCCGCAGGTAGTGCTTGTACTCAATTGTTGTGGATGAAACAAATGCTAGCCGATTATGGCTTAAAGCAAGGCACCTCACTTTGTTTTCTGAAAACATGAGTGCCATAAACATTTCAAAGAATCCTGTCCAACATTCTAGGACAAAGCACATTGACATTAGACATCATTTTATTAGAGAGCTAGTTGAGAGTAAAACTATTGCATTAGAGCATGTGGGAACTAATGACCAACTAGCGGACTTGTTTACAAAGCCCTTAGACACTATTATATTTGGTAACCTTAGTAAGTCTATTGGGATTTGACATTTAGCTTGAAATGGTATGTCTTGACCCCATATGGGGAGCTCAAGTAAAGAGAGCAAATTGGCATAAAATTGCATTGTGCTACATTGATATATTTAATGCTCTTTTATTAATTGCTTGAGATGATTGGTTGCACATATGCTTATGTTATTTTCTTAATTAGTGTGCAAATTGCTTTTCTTGCAATCTATTTCATATTTATGTTCAAACATGCATTTTTGGACTAGGATATTTACTTTGGAAGTACAATTTGAATGACCTATAATTGATCTCCATGACATGACGATTTTATAAATGACATGCTTTAAATTGCTATGCATGAAGACATTTTTGATTGCTTAAATATGAATGCAAAAATATATGTGAAACAGTAAATGAGAAGACTAAACTCAATAAGGACCTTGTGTCCATTCAATAAATAAGGATGTCTCATCCAAATTTAGTCTTCTCTCTCTCTCTCTTTATTAGTTGAACAAGCTACTGTCATACAGGTATCTTACTCGGAAAAATCAAAAAGGGTACAAAAGTCGCTCATGTCTTGCTTCGCTTATAAATTTTGATATAGTTGATCTTTAAACTGAATTTCTTATAAAATCTATATCACAGCTTGATCATGACAAAGGGTGAAAATTGGTTTGAATTCTTTTTGGAAACCCTTGTTGTTTGCTTTGCCAAATACCATTGATTTGAACTTGAATGCAACATGTCTTGCATGCAAAGCATTGTGTCACACATTTTCATAAAACAAAACTCATTGACTCTCTCTTACTTAATTGAGTTGCATAAAGTTGCTTATATGATTATGCATATGTTTTTGTGCTATGAGCTCTCCTTGCCAAATGCTTACCCATTAAAGGGGACTCCCTTTGCTTATCTCATGACAAAAAGTGGGAGAAGGTTTGTGAGAAATAATAGTTTCTTTGGCATCATGTTTAGGGGGAGTTGAGAGGGATCATGTTTAGGGGGAGTATTGCATTGCATAGCATGATTACATTATTTGAATGTATTGGTTCAATTTATTAAGGCTACTGCAAATGTGGATTTTGTTGATTATGTATATTGAAAGCACCTCTCACACACTTGTTCTTGGAAGGTATTTTTGTTTGTTTTGTTAATTGTGTGTAGGTTGGATTGCTTTTATAGGCCTTGGATTGACTTGAAGATGTTCAAGACTTAGATTATAGGGCTTATTGTAATGTAGAAATTATTATTGACCAACTTATTTTTATTGTTGTGAGGTTGTTTTATGAGCGGTGGTTTTGTCACGAAATAGCCAAAATGGGAGATTGTAAGTTCCTCACTTTATGATTGTCTTATTTCGTTGACAAAATCACAATCGGACTTCAATATGTAAGGGTAGCTTAGGATTTAAAAGGCATCCATCATCAATGCTTTTGGATATCAAGTGCTTCAAGGTAGGTAGATTACTTGACTCTACTCCTAATTGAAGAGATTTAGTTGCACACACTCACTAGTTGCATTAGTCATTATATCTTGCTTTGTATCTCATTTGATAACTTGTTTTGCATGTTAAGTGTGCCTCTCTTTTGTGTGCATTTCACTCACTTCACACTTTCACAACATTCTTGCAAAGATGAGTTTTTTCCTTGTGTTGAAAAATGGATGTTTCCCTTTAGCGCGGCCTGGACCACTTAGGAAGCACATGCTTACACCGCAGCACATGGACCGGGCCTGCACAACGATCTCAACCGTGAGCCTTTCCAGTAGAGTCATGCTACATGAGCCGCTGCCTGTGCACCTTCCTATATAGTGGCATGAACTGCGGTGTTACCCCGTAAGCACACTGTTGTGCGTACCGCGGTCTGGACAACTTGCTCGAGCATCGGTACACACAGCGTAGTGACTGAATTTTGTTCCCTGTTATCAAAACGATGTCATTTCAAATAGGGCTTTATATATATACATCCTTTCACCATCATAGCCTAAAAAGAGCTTCAAAATTCATTCTTACTCCATCTTTAAAGAGCTCAAGAGTGACTTGCAAGGAAAGTTAGCAAGATTGCATTTTTCTTAACCAAAACCCAAAAACCCATCATTCATTCACGAATCAAGCATCATCTAGCTTCATCTAGGATGTTTCTAAGCATGGGTCTTCATCTACATAGTTGACTTGGTAAGTATAACATCATCTTTATCGATTTTCATGTTCTTGCTTAACAAGAAACCTCTTTTATTACTTGTTTGCATTTATACTAGGATTCTAATTACTAGTTGAGGTTTTTGTATGTTGGTTTATTGTATTGTGATAGCTATTTCATCTAGGTTTGTACTTACTTCATATAGCTAAGTTATATGTATGACATATAGAAACATGATATCTAGGATTGTTTAAATCATTCATATATGATTAGATAAGCATAAAATGTGTTGACCCATCATTTGTGCATTTAGAATATTTTCATATTCACATTAGGTTGCATATCTCTTCTTTTAAGAGTTAAGTCTTGTATGTGCCATGGGTAGTATACAAGTAAGAGCCTAAAATCACTATTAAAGGTATGTGGGGTAGCAAGAACGAATTAGTAACTGATTGGGTGTCATGTGGTCAACCTAGGTTGTAATCGTTTTTGCAAATAGTGGATTTGAGGGTTCGATTGGCTTTAAGACCATGAGTTTTTGTTTACCCTTTTGGGGTTTTCTCAAGTAAAACAAAGCATTGTGTCTTTATTTTATTTTCCACACATTGTTACAATGATTGTTTGTTAGGGGTTGTTGTGATTAATCTTGACTACCCCCCTCTAGGTTAGTTGAATCACTCTTAGAGTATTTTCAGCTCTAAATATAAAATTAAATGTGTTAAACTAAATATATTCAATTAACGAATCCTAGCACATGTAAAGGCTATCAATCATCAAAATAAAATCAATTAATGCACAAATAGCCCTAGAATATAAGCTAGTCACAATACAACTCCCAAACATGTGAAATCATAGATTTCAGAAAACCTAGACCACATTCAAGTCTCTAATTAGACAAATCGAGCTTATAATTGAAACTCTATCTCTTAATAGTATTTGTTCAAACAACATACACATAAATGAGAAGAATACCCAAGATATTTGAGCATTATAAAGAACAAAACTCAAAAGATAATCAAATACCTCACAAAATTGGTGTAGAACCACCAAGATACTTGAACAAAAGACTTCAATGTTGCTTAGAGATAATAGAGGACTTCAATATGAATATTCTCCCTAACGAATCACTCGATTCCGATAATAAATGAGTGAGATATGGTGAATTGAAGTTGAGAGAAAACTTAGAAGAAATTTCTACACTTGGTCTTCTTAGTTTGAAAAATGAGAGGGGTGGAGTTTTACAGATTTTTTTTGGAGGGAGAGTGATGTGGCGTGGAGGGGACCACGGGAAGGGAACGAGACCACACCACCTCAGCATCCCGTGGAGGCGCGTGGCCTCTATAAGGGTCGAAGGCTTCCCTTCCTATGGAGGCCACGCGCAGCCATGGGAGAGGGGGCTTTTGGCAATTAGCCACTCATTCTTCCCTTGGCTCCCTTACGTGCTCCTCTCACGCTCTTCAACTGTTCTCCGGTCTCTGAACTCCGATTTCGAATCCGTTTTTAGATTACTAACCGAGACTCTCTCACGGACATGGATGTTTACAAAAATTTAACAAAAAATATAGAAATCGACTCGATACATAAGGACGAAAACCATGGACGATAAACACACGGAAAGTTTCGTAACTTCCGAACTCGAAAACTTATAAATGAGTGACCGAAACATTCAGAACTCAATAAGAACAATATGAGAACATATTCAGGACTGATATCTTTAAAACACAAACAAACAAATACAAGAACACACAATTATGCCATTTCCTAGAGCTAGTCCTAGAACATGCAGTTTTACAAAATTTGTCAATTTAAATCTAATGCATGTGCATACAATAATATGTGTGTGAATGTTCTATACCAAATGAGCACAACGATGCAGGGACACATATGGATGTAATGTGTGTGTGTGTGTGTGTGTGCGCGCGCGCGCGCTTAAACGCCTTGCAAGTGGAATGAGGTATAGATATACCTTTGATGTGCAACAATGCTTGTTCCTCTTGAAGACTTCTCTTTGCTTGATAAGTTGCCAATCTTCTTTGAAGCTTGAATAACCGCAAACATAGACAACTAATTAATACAAAGGAAATATCGTTTTGATATGGAATTATGCCAACATGATTCAAAAACCTTACAGTTATAAGCACAGTTTGGAATGCAATCACTATTGGAGAGATGTTTATCCATATCTTGCGGTTTAATGAATAATTGTAAGACTCGAATTCCTATCATGAAAAAGAATGAGAAATGTACAATCACTTTCCTAAAAGTTGTTGTGTATTATAATAATTAAGATCATAACATATTTAAGATGATTCTATATTTATAAATAAAAATAATATAATTTTTTTAATTTTTTTAATTTATATATAGTATTTACTATAAAAAAAAGTGAAGAAAATTAATTAACATTTAAAATTTTAAATAATAGAAAACCTCTCAATACTAATAATAATTGATCCTTATGTAGAACTTATTGGGACAAAACAAAATTCATCTCAATAGATAACCACTTTGGATGAACAAAATGATCCATATTGCTTCATTTTCTAATATATATATATATATATATATATATATATATATATATGGTAATTTAATTATTAAAAACTTCAAAAAAAATCAAGAATTTCCAATAAAATTAATTAATTATTATAATTTTAAATAAAATTAAAACTTATAGGGACGAAACAAAATTTGTCCCGTTAGACAGTCTATTGGGACGAATAATTTATTTCGTCCTAATAGAATGTCTAGTGGAACAAAAATATTTCATCCATAAAAGTCTTATCAGATTCGTCCCAATATACGTTATATTAGGACAAAAATGTTTCATCCCTGAAGGTCTTACCACTTTGGACAAAATTTGTCCCGAAAGACAATCTATTGGGACGAATAATTTATTTTGTCCTAATAGAATGTCTATTGGAACAAAAATATTTCGTTCCTAAAAGTCTTATCAGATTTGTACTTTTTAGAGATGAATTATTTATTTCGTCCCAATAGGCATTCTATTGGGACAAATTTTTTCGTCCCTAAAAGTTTTATCATTTTTGCATTTTTTAGGGACGAATAATTTATTTCGTCCCAATCGACATCCTATTGGAATGAAAAAAATCCATCCCTAAAATTTTTGTCCCTGTAGCTTAAATTTCTTGTAGTGATTACTGCTCATTATTACTTTGTTTCATACATGCTTAAGTTTCATTGGTAATTGAATTAATTGATAATTGAATTCACTGTTCTGTTACATTCATATCTGATCTAAACAGTGTGTACAGTTTAGATGATCTAAACATTGCTGGGAACATTTTGTTTATTTGTTGATTGTTTGTCAAGTATTATATTTAAACAACATTGTGTGGAGTTTAACCGAGTATTAATCTATTAATACAAGTGTAGGTAAGCACGTTGAAGTTGTGTTGCACTTTGAGATAATTACTAAAGGTTCAATCTAATTCCACAAATATTTTTTCTAAGACCTATTCACCTTCCTCTAGGACATTCTTAGCATAAACACTAGAGCCTTACGGTTTCCACAAAAACAGGCTGGTGATACAATCCCAAAAGATCTAAAGCTATGTTTGGGAATGTTTTTACTTGAGAAATAAGTGATTATTTCTCCAGTTTTGACCAGATGAGTGTTTGGTAAACTTTCCAAAAGTTGATTATTTTATAATTTGCTCCTCCAATAATCAACTTTTGAGAAGCTAGTTGGAGGTTGCTTTTCGAAGTTGATTATTAGAGAAGCTATCCTCTTGTTTTTGAAATGTCTATAATACCCTTACTATATTAATATAAAGACAATAACACCATTATATTTAATAATGATATATTTTGTTTTTTGAATTAACAATATTTTAAAAAACTGAAATTTAATAAATTAATTATTTTTAAGAATTGTACAGTGGTGGCCGACTAATGCTCGCTGGTGGTGGCCACCACCGACGACGGAGGCCGGAGGACAGACCTCATCGGTAGTGGATCGCCATAGAAGCCTCCTGCATCTCCGGCATATCTGTTGCTTGATTGAAGGCCCCTCTGTTTCGCGATTGAAGCCTCCATCTCCGGCATCTTCTTTCCGACGCGACTGGTTTGCTTCTCGAAGGCACGATTGAGGCCTCCTCCGTGGACTAAATCTCAGGATTTCAAAACTTGTACGTTGGCGGCGAGGGTGACGATGTCGGCGGCGAAGGATGAAGGATGACGACGCCTTCGATGAAGAATCCGGTGGAGTAGCATACGGTGGCGGATTTGGAACTTGAGTTGCAGAGATTCCATTCATGAAGATTGAGTGAGTGAGTGAGTTGACTCAGTAGATTTTCTTCTTATAGGAGCTAGTTGACTCGGTAGATTTGATTGAGAAGACCGAGTTGACCCAGTATATTTGTATTGAGAATAGCGAGTTGACTCAGTAGAATATTAAATTATATATATATTTTTTGAGTATTTTTAATTTAAACAAAAAAATTAGTAAAAAAATATTTGAATAATATAATACATTTTAATGTCTATTTTAGTCATTTTTCATAATCAATTAAAGTTTACCAAACATTTTTTCCTTACTTTTTTCTAAAGTTGATTATTTATAAAGTGAATTCACCAAACACCTATCGACTTATCTGGTAAACTGATTATTCATTAAGTTAAGCTAAAAGCGGATTATTTTACGAGCAAAGCAATCCCAAACATAACCTAAGTGTCTTACCATAAAATTTGTTCCCAAATTTTGTCACTGCTTACTACACGTGCTTCAATCTAAGCGCTCCAGAATCATGTCCACCTCCTCTCTTCGGTTAAACCAAGTGAATTGAGGCCCGCAATAGCCCATATCATCAAGACCACAATCTTCCAACACCTAACGGAAATCTGTCACAAGTAACCAATCCTTTTCACACCGCCCCTCTTTTCAGAATCCGTCAAGATCTCATTGAAGTCACCCAAGCATATCCATGGTAATTGAGGTGTCCACAGTTTGGTTAAACCGGCGGTTACAAACCGAAACCAGAAGTGGAAAACCGAAACCGAAACCGACGGTTACAAAACCGGTTGAAGGTGGTTCGGTTTCGGTTTGGCCTTTGGAAAAACCGGCCAAAAACCGCCTGAAACCGGTGAAAACCGCCCAAAACCGGCGGTTTAACCGCCGGTTTACAATTAAAAAAAAATAAACCAATTACAAGACGACACGTGTCCTTCAATTTGAAAAAACTAATCAAAAGTTGACCGTTGGGTTGGACCAGTTGGACACCAACGGTTAAAAAGTTTAATATATATATATATATATATATATATGTCACCCAATGGCAAGCCGACATGTGTTACTAAAATTGTGAAAAAAAAATTGAAATTGTGACAATGTGACCGTTCTGACCTCTTCATCTATTCTGACTTCCTCCAACGGCCAAATTTTTTTTTCCCTTATTTTAATTTAATTGCAAATATGCCCCTCCACCTAAATTCTATAAATACCACCCCATATTTCATTCTTTTTCACACTTCAATACTTCATTCTTCTCTCATTCTCTCTCAAATCTCAATCTAAAATTTTCAATTCTCTCTACATTCAACATTTTTATTTTATTTTCATTTCTCATATAAATTAATAAATATATATATTTCTTTTATTTTTTACAAGCATCTGTTATATTTACTTACAATTATCAATTTTTTTACTATTAGTATTTAATTATTTATAATTTATTTTTTAATGGCAAGTGGGGGAGACGATTCAAGTCTAAGAAATTTGGACAGAGGAAAGGGTTCACTGCAAGATTTGTTGGAACACGAAGGTGATGACGTTAATTACAATGACCAAATTTACCACGAGTTCCTTCAAAGAGAATTTGGATCCAATCTCTCTCCTAATTCTAATCCCCCTCTAATAATTTCTGAGCCAAATCCCAATACCCCCACTAGTAATGAAAATATATCTACCCCTTCTACCATGCCACTCTCTTCAGATGATTTTTATGCAGGTGAAGAAGAAAAACCGTTGAAGTCCGATCTGTTCAAAACCCATATGAAGAAAACTGAGTTAGATGACAGAACGATCAAAATCAAGTGCAACTACTGCCCCAAAACATACAAGACCAGTAAAAACTTCGGATATGGCACGTACTGGGCTCATATTAGGAAAAATCATCCGTCCAAAATGGTGAAGGCTAGTAACCAAGCCCAAATCTCCAGGTACGGAACTCCTAACGGTCAATTATTTCATTATACGTCTGAAAAAAATAAGGAAGAATTAGCAGTAATGGTTGCAGTAGAACACTTACCTTTTAGTTTTGGTGAGAAAGTTGGTTTTGTTAATTATTGTCAAAATGCATTAAATCCTGCAATGCAACGTGTTCCTAGAGTCACTCTCACACGTGCACTGTTTTCCATTTAGAAAAAAGAAAAACACAAATTGAAATCATTTTTTTATCAATTTGAAGGCCGTGTTTCTGTATGTGCCGATATATGGACCGACAATTTTGGTAGCCACCATTACATAGGTGTGACATGTCATTATATTGATAATGATTGGGTCATGCAAAAAAGAATTATTGCATTTCGTGTTTTCGATGAATCACATACAGCTGTAAATATTTTTCGACACCTTAAAATTATTTTTGAAGAGTTTCATATCCAAAACAAAATTTTTGCAATTGGTTTTGATAATGCTGCAAACAATACCGCATCTATTCCTATGTTAAAGGAATTGTGCAATCCTTATTTTGCGGGTAAATTATTTCATCAAAGATGTGCATGCCATGTTTTAAATTTGTGTGTTCAAGCTGGATTACAAATTCTTTCTATTTATATTAGACCAATTAGAGATAGTATTAACTATATCTGGAAGCATAACAAAATCCAGAAACAATGGTTGAGATTTTGCTCTCAAAATAGTAGGCGTCCCATATAATGAATTAGTGAAAATGTTGAATATAATGAATTAGTACCCGTAAAATAACGAGTACTCGTTGGAATTCTACTTATAAGTTGCTTAGTGAAAGTGTTGAATATAATGAATTATTAGTTTCTTTTATTACTTATAATGTTCCTTCAATTTCTCTTCAATTGAAGCATTGGGATGTATGTATAAAAATTCTTGAATTGTTACGTGTTTTTAATGATGCTACCAATGCTTTATCTGGTGTTTACTATCTCACTACTCATTTATTTCTTATTCAAAGTGTTAATATTGTCGATGCAATCAGTGACTGTGAATTAGATATTCAATTGAGTCAGTGTGTTGCTGCAATGAAAACAAAATTGCTAAATTATTATGAGGAGATTCCAATTATTTACTTGCTTGCATCATGTTTTGATCCACGCTTTAAATTAGAATGTTTGCAGGATTATTTAACTCATTACTACAATAGTTTAGGAATAGAAGTTGATATTCTTAATTATTGTAATTCTGTTAAGACTTTGCTATATGAATTATATGATGAATATCTTAAAATATATGGTCCGTCTTTGAACATTTCGGTTTCACAACCACAACCCACATCTGATGGTACTACTTCTTCCTTATGATTTAAATTAAAGGGTTTAGGGGATCGATTGTTTTCCGATAGAGCGAAAAAATTACGAACATCTTCTTCATCCTCATCTGGCTCGAATTCTGAGCTTGACCGGTATTTACAAACCAATCATGAATTTTTAGAAGATAGTGAATTTACTATCCATGTTTGGTGGAAGGATCATGAAAAAGTATTTCCAATTTTAGCTATTATTGCCAAACAAATTCTTGGAACGTCGGTTTCTACTGTTGCTGTGGAACAAGAATTTAGTGCAGGTGGAAATATTTTGGAACCAAGACCGTCGGTTCTGTGTCCACAATCACTTGAAGCCCAAGCGTGTGTTGATGATTGGACAAAGGCAAAATTCAGACAACAAGAACTCGAGCCGGAGATAGTGAATGATTTCTTCGAAAATGACCAAACCACGGGAACAGAAGGCAGTAAATAGAATCCATTCCAACTTCCAACTTCCAACCTCCAACACCGAGCATCTAATTAAAGGTAAAAGAACTACGTAGCCTTTGATTCCTCTACATTGGTAGAGGATACGTAGGCAACTTAATTGTGGTCAAAATTAAGTGCAAGGCCAATATATATATATATATATATATATATATATAATTCATTCAATTGTAAATTTTTATTTATTAATCAATGTCAATTTCTTTTAGTTTACACATTGATTGTAAAACACTTCAACAGTTCAATTGTATATTGAGATAATTGTAATATTTTATTGAATATTTAATATGAATATTGAATACAATAGACTAATAGAGTGATAGACCTTATCTTATAAATGAAGTTTGATTACAAATAAAAATGTTTGTGCAAATTTTTATATTTGAGCTTTGTCAAATTTTAATTAGTATTAATTAGACTATAATAGGATAGTTGTTATATGTTAAGTTTGATTAATTTGATATGTATTTGAAATTGAAAAAAAAGTTAAAACTTTTTTCAATTTTTTATGTATTTTGAAATTTAAAAAGAAAAATATAAACTTTAATATTTTAAAAAAAATTCCAAAAATAATTGAATAACCAAAAAAAAAAACCGGCCGAAACCGAAACCAAACTGGAACCGCCGGTATTGTAACCGAAACCGAACTCAAACCGCCAAACCGGCGGTTAAAAACCGAACCAAAACCGAAATGTTCCGGTTCGGTTTCGGTTCGACCTATCCACGGAACCGAAACCGGCCCGAACCGGAACCGTGGACGGGTCTACATGGTAATGTAATATACCTACAAGACGATGCAATAAGGTCTAAGAATGAGTCCGTTGGGTAGAATCTAGGTGCATGTAAAACCCCGTTAAACTGCCAAAACTGAATACGAAAAGAATGCATATTCACATTAACATGCGCCTGTGAATACGTCAAAAGCTCAACAACAATCTCATATGACCAAACAAACAAAGCCCTCATGATCTGCCAACACTATCGACCAACGATTTACCAGCGTAATCGAGCCTAACCTCAAATACTCCATTCTCTCATGATTCAAATTCGTTTCCATTCTAAAAATCAACTCCATACTAGTTTCCTACTTATGTTTTTACAGGACCTTGAATGCTTCATTACTTCCCATACCTTGAGCTTTCCAAAAGAATATTTTCATTGCTAACGGCAAGCCAGTAGAGACTGGCCGACTGATTGCTCAATTTCTTCATTTCCAAACCCCTCTAACGAAGCACATAATTCACCTGCCCCTTGAAATAATCTTCCACACACGAGGTTGACCCTAAAATTTCATGAGGAACCACCTCAATTGGCACTCATCCCAAGCTCGCCGGTGAAGCCAACTTCTTCTCTAGCAACCTTTCCGTTCGTGACTCCGTCTCTAGCCAAACACTACCTTGAACCTCTGGCGAGACAGCCCCCACAGCCTTCGAACTCTCTCAATCGACTCATCCATCCCATCCAATATATTTGTCTCTTTAGGAGATACACCTTCTAATTGGGCCTTAAGAACATCCACAATGGGGAGACCATAAAACAAGACCAATTTGTTGCCACATCATCAAAAATGGGTCTTGCCATTTGGATCCACTTAATTTGGGTCTCATTTCCCCACAATGGGGATAAATTGGAAAAGTGAAAGTGGATCAACTTTTTTAACCTTTTTCCAAACAATCATTACTCTTCTTTAAATTATTATTATTATATATATTAATAAATAAATTATATAATATATTTCAAATATCATCATTATCAATACTTATTTAACAAATTATAAATAATTTAAAACAAAGCATTTTATTCATTTAAAATTGGCACAACCGAATTACATCAACAAAAAAGTTTGGTTCCAATTCATTTAAAATTAACACAACCGAATTACATCACCGAATTAGCACAACCGGACGGTTTCGGTTCCGGTTCTCTTTTTGGAGGAACCGCCAGGTTCGAACCGGATCGGAACCAGCAGTTCGGTTCCGATTCAAACCGCCCGGTTCGAACCGGATCGGAACCAGCAGTTCGGTTCCGATTCGAACCGGGCGGCTCCAACATAATATTTAAAATTTAAAAAAAAATCGATTGAACCAATAAAATGATTTATTTTATTTTATTTTATTTTACGGGTGACCCAATAAAATACATTTACAAATTACAATTTTACATGGCTAATGTTTTTATGAAATAAGATTAAATTAAATTTAAAAAAAAAAAGGAACCGGAACCGCCGAATGTTTTTATGAATGACTAATGTTTTACATTCAAATTATTTTAATTTCATTAAAATAAAGTTTTATAATTGAAATTAAAATTATTTATATTTTTTCATTATATATATATAATTATTGAAATTAATTATAATATATTTAAATTATAATAATCTATATATATATATTAAATTTATTTATATTTTTTCATTATATATTTAAATAATTGATATATATATAAATTAAAATAATATGGTGAATTCATAAAGAGCCAAAAAATATATTAGTTTATTGTTTTTAGCCACAAATTTATTTTTTATTGTTTTCGACACTTTTTACCACTATTGGACATAAAAGCCCCTAAATTTGAAATTAAAAAAAAAAGTAAATGGGTTAAACAGAGATCACATGTGGTAATATTACTTAAAGTTTTTTTTTTCTCAATTTCTCTCTTCATCTTTATCTTCAATGAAAGCCCAAATTCATCTCTCTCTTCTCACATCGACGTCAACTTGTCTTCTTTCGGTGACCGTCATCATTTCCGATCCTCTCCATCCTCCAATGATCGTCGTTGTTTCATGCTCTAACCGAAGCTTATCCAATTGAAGATCCATTTGGAGCAGTTTGCTCCATCTACGGTTATGGAGTAGTCCACCAAGTCGGCCAGTCCGTTTGTCAAATCTCACGGATCTGCCGCGATTCAATCCGCGCTGCCGCCACCGTTGTGTTCCCCATCGCTTCCTCTACCAAAACGGCTGGTATGTGCCGCCGATCTAGATTCGCCAGAATATCACGCATCACGATACCAAGTTTTCCTTGGATTAAGATTCATTAGTTTTTTTTTGTAATTTCTCTTTGTGGAATTGATCTGGTTGGGATAATTGATGACTGAAGGATTTGGTGAATGAGATTTGTTAAATGAAGTTCGAAAAAGAACCAGAGATGCAATTTTGTTTTTGTACATGTTTGATGTTTGACCATTTTCCATCTATACTTCCTGATTTCTTCTGATGCAAATCCAATCAAAACAAATCCAATCGATTCTTCTTTTTTTCAGAAACAATTACATAATCAATTGATTGATCAATTAGGGGTTTTGCTTATTCTCACATTCGCACAAGAAAAAAAAATCAGGATCCATAAACAATACTAGACTTTGTTTTTGGAACTAGTGTGTCAAGTGTGAAATCTGTCCAAACTGGCATGTAACTTCAATTTGCACTGACATGTAACTTCAAATTGAATTGGCATGTAACTTCGGGCATGTAACAGTACAGGACTTTATGTTTTGGAACTAGTGTAAGTGTGAAATCCGTTCAAGTGTGTCAAGTGTGTCAAGTGTGTCAAGTGTGTCAAGTGTGAAATCTGTCCAAACTAGCATGTAACTTCAATTTGCACTGACATGTAACTTCAAATTGAACTGGCATGTAACTTCGGGCATGTAACAATACATGACTTTGTGTTTTGGAACTAGACATGACGCCAGTTCGGTTCGAACCGGAGAACCGAACCGAAACCGGCGTCAGAAAACGGAACCGGAACCGAAAAAACCGGTTCCTGTTCCTGAACCGGACCGGGAACCGGTCTGACCGGTTCCGATTCAGGTTCTAAATTTTGAGGAACCGGCGGTTCGAACCGGACTGGAATAAAGTACCCAGCTTTATTTGCTATCTACGGACTCTTTAAATTGCTCATTTCAAACTGAATCCATCTATATATGACACTCATATACTCAGTTCGAAATTACATCCGGCAATTTTGGATGTTAAGTGCACATGTTATATAAAGTATGACACAAAATGAATGAATATACTACTTCTTTTATTTATGTTCAAATTACATTTACATATTACAAGCTTTAGGGCAAAAAACCCCAACAACTTACAAATACACTAGCATGTAACTTCAAATTTCACTGGCATGTAACCTGGGAAAAAAATATCACAGTACCTGGGTTTCACTCTAAATCAAAATTTCCAACTAACATGTAACTTACAAATACACTAGCATGTAACTTACAAATACACTAGCATGTAACTTACAAATACACTAACATATAACTTCAAATTTCATTGGCATGTAACCTGGGGAAAAAAATATCACAGTACCTGGGTTTTACTCTAAATCAAAATTTCCAACAGACATGTAACTTACAGATATACTAGCATGCAACTTCAAATTTCACTAGCATGTAACCTGGGAACAAAATATCACAGTAGCTGGGTTTCACTCTAAATCGAAACCGATCTATTATTCTTCATATCAAACATAATGATCCTTGTAAAAAACAAGTGGGTAAGGGATACATACCGTTGAAAAAAGTCGTTTGGCTCCGGATCTACTACACAAGAAAGAGATCTAATTCATGAGAGAGAGACACACACACATAGAAAATTTCAGATGGTGGTTGTCTTCTTCACGGTGGTTTTCTTCTTCTTCACAGTAGAAAATTTCAGTTATCATGTAACTTCTTGCCTAGAAATTTCGTGCGACTTCGTCTTGTCGCCGTCTTCGTCTTGCCCAAAAACAAACAGAAATGAAGCAGCCCTTGCCTAGTTCGTCTGATTTCAACACACATAAGAGAGAGAGAGAGAGAGAGAATATTTGAAATGAAAAACAAAATGGAGGCATTTGGAAATGCCCAGTTCTTCTGATTTCAACACACAAAGAGAGAGAGAGAGAGAGAGAGAGAGAGAGAGAGAGAGAATATTTGAAATGAAAAACTAAAAGGAGGGATTTGGAAATAAGAGAGCAAAATTTTGGGGGGAAATTTTGGGTGAAGTAAAAACAAAAGGAAGGGTATACTAGTCGGTTCAAGTTCAAAAATTATAAGTATAATCAAAAATAAATATTTGGCCAAACACAATAAAATCATAAATTTTATGATCATTTCTTGCAATTTCCTCTAAAATATTATATATATATATATATATATATATATATATATAAGCCCAACCCAATGATTGAGAGGGATTGGGAACCCACCTCCAATCATTGGGCAAAACCCAAATGGAGTACCAAATTTGGAACCCAATTTGGGTCTAGTGTGGTGGGGTCCACATTTCAGACTTATTTTTTGGGTCTCTTTTTGGACCATTGTGAAGGCCACAAGACCCAAGAAAAAAGGATCCACCAAAATGGGTCTCATTTTGCAACCAATGTGGATGCTCTAATAGACCCAGTCTTCTCAGCGCCTCCCACTGTTTTGTTTAATAGTGGCGATATTGGTATCCCTCAAAAACCGTATGTATACCCCTTTCGTAAGTACACCCCTAAAATATTTTAAAAATCTATGGTTCAGTAAATAAACCTCACTTAATGGCAAAAATACCCTTTCTTTAATTTTATTGTATTATATTTTTGTAAGCACATCCCACTATTTTTTATATAATCATATTTATTTAAAATTTATTATTTTATATCTTTTTATTCAAATAAATAATTTCTCTTTAAAAAAATAATTTATAACTCCGTAAAAACACTTGGATGTCACCAAAAAATTGTCTAAAAAAAATTTCTTTTCATTGCATTAAAACTTTTTTTTTAATTCTGTAATATTTTTTAAGCTCCAAAATTCTCTAATTGCACTGAATTGAAAAACTACTAGCTGTAACTCTAACACGTGCATGTGTGGTTTTAGTTCTTTTAGTTTTTAATTTTTAAATATTTATTTTTGAAATTTAAAATCCATTAATAGAAAACAACAATTACATCAACCAAGAAGAAGGGTCATATGTAAAAAGAGTCTTTCAGCACATAATAGTGTATCTCAATTCTTCTGTTCTTAAGAAAAAAAATTTTAAAAAAAAACAATTGTCCATAAGAAATTTAAAAAAAAAAACAATTGTTCATAAGAAAGTTTATTGTTGCTATTGATTTTTATTTCACTCAATAATAGCAGTAAATTGTTTGTCAACTCAATCAATTTGTATTCCTTAAAACAAATTGAAATTATTATTTAAAATAGAAGTTATGGTTTGATAAAATAGGAAGGTTTTTATTATCATATCAAATAATTAATAAGAAACTTTTTTTATATATAAATGATTAATATAAAACCAATTAATTATTATTGGTGTGTACTTACAAAGTATTTAGTTTTTAAGTAATTTTACTCAAGGGTAATATTGGATTTAAAAAATATATTAAATTAGGGTATACGTACAGTTTTTGAGGGGTACAAATATCGTCACTCTTTGTTTAAATCAGTGTTAGAAAAATTGGAAAAAAAAAGCCACCTAGGCGCCGCCTATACGCTAGGCGGACGCCGGTCGTCCCGATTAGTCCAAAACGGCCATGTTAGGCAGACAGGAAAAAAACTCGGTCAAGATGATTGGAAAAATCGGCCGATTAGGCGGAAAAATCCGACTATACGGAGTCAAAGTCGTTGACTCTGCCTAGTCATTCAAAACGCAACCGTCATCGTAGTTCGCCACCGTCGGTGAGTGAGTGGTCACCACCCCGATCAGAAGCTTCAGGAGGCGTCGGAGAAGAAAACCCATGTGCCTGGTGTCCAGATCCGACACCATTAACGGCGAAACGAGAGAAAAGATCTAGATATAGAAGGATGATTTCTAGAAAGTACAGAGTTGAAGAACAAAAGTAGAGCGAGAGAGAGAGGATCAGATCAGACCATTGTAGTTGAGGATCAGTTGAAGTAGATCGAGTTGAAGAACAAAGTAGAGTCTGGAAACTAGAAAGTGGAAAGAGGAAGAAATATGATAGTGAAAGAGAGAGAGGATCGAGAGATGGTGCTTTTGCCTTTTAGGGGAATGGAATTGACAGGCATCGTGGCAATGTGGCATGTGAAAATGTAAAGTGTGGGTGGACTGTGGAGAGATACGAATCAGACAAAATTATTAAAGTTATCAATGCCCTTTTAGCCTTTTCCCCAACCATATTTACAACATTGACCTTTAAAGCCCCTCTCCTAGAATTTCCCACAATAGCCTCTTTAAATATTTAATTCATTATAACTTGTTGAAGTTTACTACAATACCCTCCAATGTCATTTCCCATAAAAGTCACTGATGAACAATACATTTCAAATCAACCAAAGAACATTTGTTGCTTTTGTTTTGCTCTGTGTGCGTAAAACTAAAACTCAATCAACAATCCAGAAATTCAGAGACTCAGAAAGAGGAAGGAGAAGCAAGGTGGTCGTTGGAGAAGCAAGGTGGTCGTCGGAGAAGCAAGGTCGTCGTTGCCCTTCAATCGTGGTCTTCGTCTATGTACACAAACGACGATTAAACTCAAACCCAAGCAAGAACCCAGAAATAGAAGCCAGGTCGCCGGTCGCCGTTTAAAGCACAAGGCCGACGGTGGGCATTGATCGAAGCACCCCAAACCCTAGACGAAACGTAAAGAGAGTGAGACAATTTCAAGGTACTAATTTCTTCAAACTACTACAATTTATGGGAGATTGTTCTTGTTTGTGTTTTCGATGGGAGATTGTTTTGTTGTTTGTGTTTTTGGCATGTTTGTGTTCCGTTGTATATGTATTGGGAGGGTGTGTGTTCTGTTTGAAGGAGGGCAAGCATTTAGCTATTGCTATGAACTACACTGGAAAAATCTTTAGTGGGATGCAATTCAATGTTAAGAATAACGTTTGCAGACTAGAATGACTTATTTTGCATGCATGTATTATTTTTGTAAGCCTAGTAATCATTGTAATAGACCTAGTACCGATTGATGAAACTTGTAATTTGATGAGCCTAGGTTTGGTTTTATGGTGAATGTATATGTTTAGCCTATGAATGATTGTCATAAGCCTAGGGCCAATGGATGGATGATGCATGTAATATTTTGAGCCTAGGACGCTATGAACGATTTTAGAAGCCTAGTACTGATTATGAGCCTGGGACTGATGATACATTTATAATTTTGAGCCTAGGACTTAATTTCAATTCTAATTTCCACATACTATAATGTTGGTACATGTATTTCATTTTGAACCTAAGTTTTATTTGATTTTTTTTTTTTATTTTCTAGATGCCAAAAAATTCAAATGAAAAGTTGTGGCGATTCCTAGGGCATGAGAAATGGATTTCAGTCAGAGTAAACAGTCGAAGCAAGATATTTATGATTAGAGACTTGAAGGTGGTCCTCCAAAAATTTGGGTTGGTGGAAAAATTCAAGCAAGGCCCTTTTGGCCAGTATTTGGATTTGAAACAACCGTTGATAGTTTACGGACACCTAATTCATAATCTTTTGAAAAGAGAGATTATTCACCCCAATGGACAAAGATCAGATGAGATGTGGTTTGGGTTAGGGAAGTCGAAAGCTCATTTTGGTCAAGAAGAGTTTTGTCTATGCAGCGGATTGAAAATGGGACAGCTGCCTGAAGGTTTTGCCGACAACAATGAAGTAGAAGAGGATTCAATGCTTAGAAGAATTTTCAAAGGAAAAAGGCCTACTGTTGAGGTATTGTATGCTATGTTGAAGAGAATGTCGTCCGAAGAGAGTGAAGATGTGTACAAGATGTTGAATATCTATATGGTGAGCCAATTCTTTGGCATGGATGACGGACGGACGACATCTATCTCGGGGTGGTTATTTTCATTAGTTGAAAACGAAGATGAATTCAAAAAATTTCCATGGGGTTCTTACATCTTCAGTTTTACTCTATTTTTCTGAAGGATGTACTTAACAAGCGCCTCCCCAAACTAAGAGGTGAAGAAGAGAAGGAAGATAAGAAGGGGAAGATGAAGAAGAATAAGAAGACAGTAGAAGAAGAAGATAAGAAGAAAAAGAATAAGAACAAGAACAAGAAGTCAGTAGAAGAACAAGAAGTGAAAGGGAAAGACAAAGGGAAAGGGAAATGAAGGCTGCAGGGTGAGGAAGAGAAGAATAACAATTACAAGGCTCACGAAGTTCTTACCCGGGCTCAAAACATGGGTTCTATATAACAATTACAGTATCAAACAATAATTAACTGGAAATGGGGTTTGTGTATATAGTACAATTATGTTAGGCCTAGGTACAATTATGTTAGGCCTAGGTATAGTTCCTCGGTCATTGAGTTTTCTTTCCTTACATGAAATTAGGCGTTATTCCTAGGCTTAATGTCCCAATTCCCAGGCCTAGAACATTCCTCCCGGGCTTAGTTCATCTTCTGTTTTCAAAATCAATAATAGCAGCTAGTAGCATATTTCATATAGTTTAACCCATTGGGGCATTCTGTTTCTTCATAAACATATTTCCTAGTTAGGCACTAGCAAATTATTTAAGTTTTCTCTACTACACATTTGAGTTCTATGGTCACTAGTAATGTGTTTCCTATGCAAATTTGTCATTTCAATCTACTGCTGCCTCTTAACCTCTGTTTTAGTTCCATTTCCAGTTATTCATGTGATAGTTTAAAGCTTGACGAAACAATGCTTAACTTTAAGAGAAGTTCTGTCTAAAATAGAGAAAAGCTTGGTGTAACAGGCATTTCATCAAACACATTAACTACACCCAATAATATTACATACACAAACACCAATTCATGGTCAACAAATCCAAAACCCTCAATCTCTTATTCTATCCAAAACATTTCAAACTTAAACAACATTAAAGACCGAGAGGACGATGGCATTTCGAACTTCAGTGTCATTTCGGGACTTACATTGACTCTGTATGCTAGATTTCAAACTTGACAGTGTAAGCTCGAATGAAGAAGGTGACGGCACTGTCAAGCTCGATTGAAGAAGGTGGCAGCACTGTCAAGATTCCTGTCGCCGGTAAGATTCAGTTCGGGAGCAGGTTTCCAGCGGAGAGGTCAATGGGATTTGAACAACAGTCGATTCCGATCGAGAGTGAGGACGATGGGGTTTGAAATGGAAAGAATGAGTGACCGATTGGATGGATTTGTTGCACGGAAACGATGGAGAAGGTTAACCCAAGTCTGAATATTTTGGTTTTCTTCGGTCAATTGAAGGAGAAGAAGACAAGGGTAGTTTCGTCCTTACACATTGTAAGAGGGTAATTTCGTTATTTTGCAGGGTTAAGTTATAGAGGGTATTATTGTCTTACAAAGGCTATTTCCTAGAAACTAAACATTATGAAATACTAGATTTGTAATTTTTTCACTAATGGGCTATTTCCTAGAAACTTAACATTGAGAAAGGCTAGATTTGCAAGGACCCCATTTTTTATTATTTTCTTTTTCAATGTGGATCAATGTAGTGTGTTTGCACTGATGCAAAATTATAAAGTAAAAAATATATTAAAATAATTTTAAAAAAATCGGCTGCCTAGGAATCTGTCTAAACGCCATCTAAACCGCCTAGGCGCTAGGCGCTAATCTATCGCCGACTAGCACCTAACGTTTACTAGAACACTTGTTTAAATAACCAAACTAAGCCAGCGAAGAACCAAGCCCAAAAACCAATTCGCCAACATGATCAGTACAATCCAGCCTATTCCTACTTTCTTGTCCGGTTTTAACCTTTTCATCACAGCTAACCTCTATAACCGGTACCCCACCAATCCCTCTATTAACACCGATATCCGTTTCTTCATGAAAATCATTCACCATCAAAACCCTCGATTGATTGCGTAAATTAGCAATAATTCCCATACAATCATTACCATCAGTAACTTCCTTCCCAACATGTGTAACCGTCGTCGAATTTGATTCCATGCCATTTATTTCTTCACCTCTGGTCATACCAATCCCACGTATCGGTTGTTGCGCTGTTAGCTCAGTAGACACATTCCAACGAGCCGTATCAATTGGTTGGAGAGAGGAACACAAACAAGACCCGTTAGACCCGTCCTCCATAATCCTGGACCACTTCTGTTCCCTCCTTTAACCTCTAGTTGGAAAAGGTTTTATTGGACTGGTTGCACATATCCAAGCACCAAATTCAAAGTTCACTGCCTCCCAACCAATAGCTTCCTTTTCTAGACACTCTCTAATCGTATATTCCAAGCGACAGCAAAGCAGTAGCATCTTAGCCACCTCATTTGATGCGGATCGGATTGCAAATTCGTTTTTGGGTTGTTTGGAGCACCCAAAACGGGCCTGACTTTTGGAGGGTCATAACTTTTGTGTACGGGCTCAAATTCGCTATTATAATATGTTTTCAGAAAGCTCGGAACGTCCTCTACAATTTATCACAGAAACTACCTGTGACCAGGCTTGGAAGGGGTCAAAAAAAGGCCGTTTAGATTGTTTTACGGGCAATTAAAGTTTCTTGCGCGACAATTTACTATATTTTTTCGTTTTTATTTGGTTTTCTGTTTTTAGATAGGATTTCTTTTTTTGATTTTTGTCTAGTAGTTTTTAGTTATCTAAAAGACCTTCGATTCCTTGTGGAAGTCGGATTATTTCTTTTCCTATTTAACTAGTTTGTTTTAGGTTTTGGAGTCAGTTTTTGGTGAAATAAAATTCATTGAGTTTTTTACTCAGATTTTCCTTTCTTTTTTCCTGGTATTCATTAGAATCAACAGGATTTAAGAACACAGGTTGTTCAAAATCGTGTGATTGTCTTTCTCAAAGCTTCCGTCTGCATCATCATTCCTTAACAGATTCACTCGAAGACACCTCATAAGGGGTTTATCAATCTCCACCACTATCCGTAAGCAAAGAAACTTCCCAACACTATCCCCCGATAGCCCTACATAAATCTCCGTTACCTCACCAGCCATTATCCCCAAGAACATACCAATCTTCTTGTTCATACAAAGCATTGGTATGTTATGTATTTGTACCAAGAACTCCACACGATTAAACTTCATACAGGCAATATCTCATATCCCTATTGGTTCCTCCACAACAATGAGAGACCTATCAAAACTCCAAGGTCCTCCCGCCAAAACCTGTCGTTTGTCTTCCACATTCATGAACGTGAATGCAAAAATATTGCCGTTAACAATCTCAATCTCCACAGCCTCTCTAATTTTTCAAATTCTCGCAATCAGAGACATAAAAGCCTCTCTGAGTCTCTGTTAATCAACTTTGTCGATAGCACCTTCCCAACCAAACTGAGAGCCATCTTTTGCTCTCCATGATGTTTTAGCTCTACATCAAGCCTATGAACCGGCCCCTCTTTCTCCCTCAAAGGCAACAAGCCACACAATTTCTCAATCCAAGGCACTCATCGCTGCAACACAAGCGAAATCACGACCCAATAAACATTGGCTGCTTTCATTCTAGAGTTTCAGAGATGAACCTAAAAGGATAGACTTTTTTCCTGACTAAGTTTTTTCTTAATTAGAGAATTAATATAACTTAGACTACTTAATACAGTAATACACACAATATGGCCATATATAATATGCTTTCTTCTGTTTTCATGATTAAAAATTCTCACAACACGCACTTTTTAATCAAAAATATTTCTACGAAAACACCTCAAAATTGGTTCTCTTCTTTCTTAAAATTGGGATCTCATCATTTTCTTGGTTTAGCTCAAAATTTTCAGCTGATGTGGATCCAGGAAACGACTAGCATTATAATGCACTTATAATTTCAAGCGAAAACTTCTGCTTTTAGATAGCATCGCCCCTCGCATTCAGATTAATACTCATATTCCTATCATCCCTGAAGAGTTCTCAACACCTGAATTAAAGATAAAATATTTCTGTCATCTAGAGTTCTCTGGTGCTCATAAATTCCATATCTATCTAGATAACTCAGTAAATTAAAACATTAGTTTCAGATTTCATGATTACCTAATTCTGAACAATACATGTGAAGAAACGAATACTATAGGGGTGTTAAAACGATGGTGAAATTCTTTCATGATTACACTTGTTGCCATATTTGAATTGGTGACCCCACAGCCACAATAATATCCCATGATTTGATGGGATATCTAAAATTAAGCATGACAATTTGAAAGATATTATGTTTAGATAAAAAAAAAAGGTTTTTAGCTTTCTCAATTGATTTAGATTTGTTTGGTTGTTTTCCATGGGTGACAGACATTCAGTAGAAAATAATATTCTAGCACTTAAAGGGTACTTTTTTCTTTTTCTCAGTGTAGAGAGAAAATTATTTGTTTTCAGATTTTATTTGTGTAAAGAGTACCTAGGTAACTAGGGAGAGAATTGTTTTGGACGGCAATAGTCATTCTTATTAAAATTAACCTATCATTATTTAATGTGACTTGGTGGTAAAAATTGTTCATTCAATTACTAACATTGTTCGATGTAGGTTTGATTTGCCCGTATGTAGTATATTAAAAAAACAATTAACCTCTCCAAATAGCAATTTTTTAATTCCATAATAAACAAGAATAATGTTTGTTTCAATTGTTTGAAGAACTTAAATATTTATTGAGGCATATAAAGTCATAAGAAAAACATATAAGATATCAAAGATAATACTGTTATATGTTGTCTATTTTTTGAGGAAATTTTTGAACCATCGGGCAGAGAGTTTGGGATATCTTTTCAATCCATTTTTGTAATCTACATAGTTGATGCCGAAACGCACCGTGTAACCTGAACTCCATTCAAAGTTGTCTAACAATGACCATGCAAAGTATCCCCTCACGTCTACACCGTCCCTGTCAAATACATTCGATGATAAAGTTTTGTTTAAATCCCAACATCCAGGAGTGTGTGTGCGCGTGTGTGTGCATATATATATATATATATATATATATATATATATATATATATATATATATATATATACAATAAGTAATGCTAGACTTCAAAAAAAATTTCCTAAAAAACTTCACAGAATGGTGAGTTGTCAACATCATATTTCTCACCACATAAACTCATGATTTACACGATGTTGACAACTCACCATACCACATAATTTGGGAAGTTTTTTGGAAAAAAAATTTGGAAGCCTAACATTATTCGTATATAATAT
Organism: Dipteronia sinensis; assembly: GCA_033220585.1. Classification (NCBI taxonomy): domain Eukaryota; kingdom Viridiplantae; phylum Streptophyta; class Magnoliopsida; order Sapindales; family Sapindaceae; genus Dipteronia; species Dipteronia sinensis. The sequence continues at coordinate 49,213,243 of CM065641.1, read as the reverse complement.
ATACATACTCTTACTTTTAGTGAGCAAGCCCTCTAAGAGAGTAAACAAAAGCACTTACTTTATGGCTCTTTCAATGTAAGAAAGATGCTTGTAGTAGTAATCGATCCTCATGTTATCAACGAGGGCTTCCTCTAATGATAATGTTGCATTGTTCACTTCATCAACCCCTACATGATAAAAGCCAATTTCATTCATATATCATTCAAGGTCCTAAAGATCTTTTTTTCTTTTAGCAAAAAGAAAAGAAAAGAAAATTCCCAAAGTACTTTTGTTTTAAAAATTTTAATAAAACGCTAAAGTAGACAAAAACCACTTTTAATATTTAAAGGTGTTGCCACCAAAGGTACTTGCAAACACACTACTATATGCAACCATTGGGAGGAGGAACCAACGAAGTTAATACCATTTTCAGTAATGTAAATAAGAGGATTATTGTATTTTCTCCTGGTATAAACCAACAGATCCCTGATTCCTCTTGGATACACATAAAGCCAATCTGAACCAGCCTGCATCCATGTAGTAATTAGCATATCCAACCACTATAAAGTTATCTCAACGTTACAGGATTATAATATAACGAAGGTGGTGTTTGATTCGGTGTTTGATTCTATCGTGATCCAAAAATATTTCTTAAAAATTTCAAGGAAAAAGAGAGAAAATTCCTGTTTGTTCCAAGAATTTAGACAAATTCAGTAAGATTGCATTCAAAAAACAGTATTAGTGACAAAATATAATTTTTTTTTCTTTCAAAAGTTTTGTATTTCTTTCATTCAAAAAATTGTATTGGGATCAGGAATCAAACTGATCCTTCTATGTTCTTAAATAAATGGTTGATTGTATGTTTAATTTAACTTTTTAGCATATCCATACCTTTGGCCCAATTGGGATTCCATTACGTGCAGCTATACAGGAAAAAAAAAATCCAGGTTAAGTACTTAAAATAAATAAAGTAATAATAATTATGTAAAGAATTGATTTTGTGCTTACTTAGAAGATTGACAAGAGAATCCGTAACGTAGCTTTTATTTCCAGAGCGAAACTGTGGAGCATAGGCTACATAATTGGCAGTGTAGTAGTTTAATCCAAGAAAATCGAAGGATCCTTTTATCATATTGGATTCCTCTTCTGAGAATTTGGGTAATCTGCTTCCGACAAGAGATTTCATGGTGTGTGGATAGTCACCATTTGTTAATGGATCCATAAACCTGCCAAGCCAAAACAATTTACTCTTTGATTTTCAACTTGAAAGCGCTTTTAGGATATTTAAGCTATAAAAAATTCGTAAGTAGAACAATGATTTTAGACTAGCAGTTCTATTCATGTTCAAGGAACAAGGAGCCCAGGTAAGTTGAACAATGATTTTAGACTAGCAGTTCTATTCATGTTCAAGGAGCCCAGGTTCCCGGGCTCGGGCCCTATTTCTTTACCTTTAAAAAATAGGATCTGGATTCTCTCCTTACCTTTTGTGTCCTCACCTTTTATGTCCTCATCTTGTCCTTACCTTCGTAATATATTGTCACGTGTCTAATATAACAAATCAACGGTGTAGATTATTTCTATTAATTTTTATGTCTTTACACTACAACAAGATAGAATTAATCCACATCTTTGATTTTTGTGAGGACACAAAAGGTGAGGAGAAGATCCAAATTCAAAAAAATATGATACATCTTACATGTATGGATGTACCCAACCCTTTTTTATATCATTACTATTATCAATTTTTATATTTGACACACTTTTCAAGAATAAAAATTTTATATTTGACACCGAATGCGACAGAAGTCTGCAAAGACCTGTCGAAATCAAATACTGCATATACGGTTCAGATATGTTTTTTGGACAATCGGTAGATATCTACTCCCACAATAATAAAAAAAAATATTATCTTAACTATATAACAAACCCACCACTTAATCAACACTTAATTTGTATTTAAAGACAGGTTTGGATAAGGGTGGACACAGTTTTACGATCAGACATAATTGAAAATACGTGTTAGAGTCGAGTCGATGACCCTATTGAGATAAGTCAATCTGATTCAAAAAAATGAAAATCGAATTAAAACGAGTCGTGGATAGTTATGCCTTGCCAAAAACCGAACCAAACCGAATAAATTTTAAATATATAAATAATTATAATGTTTATTTAACAATATTTATATATACCTTTGGTCCAATTTTGTTTTGGCACATTGCCACTCATCTTGTCTTTGTTCTAAGATTATTGAATTGAAATTCAATGAGTAAGTGCACATTGCCACAAAACTTGTTCTTATTGTTGGTGCTGTTATTAGAGCTAGCTAGGGTAAGGATTTAGCTATGAGTATTGTTATTGGCACCCTCTGTTGATCTAATAATATCTTTTATTTGAAATTAATATTATATTTATTGTTTTAATAAAATTACTTAAATAGATATACATCTCAATATATAATAATTCTTTTATAAAGTGAGTTCCAATAAAATCCCACAAGTATTTTAAAATAATAAATAAATAAAACTCTACATCAACAAACAATTTGTTTACTTGAAAAACGTTTTTCTTAAGTATTTTAAACAATAGATTTTCTTTTTTTAGTGCATACAATATTAATTTTTTGATTTGGTTGAATGAAACAAAAACATAAATTCAGGTTCAAGCTTATACCGAGATTGAGAGAGATTTTTTTTCCCTTAATATGATATAACCAAATAATAAAAAAAAAGAAAAAAAAAAAGAAGCCATAAACATGAACTGTGTAAAAGAATTGTTTTATAGGATGACCCAACCTTTCGTGGACGATGTTACAAGTGACAAAGAAAAAGAGATTAGCAATCATTTGAATCGGAAGGTGACAGAAAAAAAAAAGGAGATTTGGTTTCATGAATCAACAAGAACGGAAAATAAAAAAATAAAAAAAGTTGTGAGGAAGGGGGAGCGCAGGAGGTGATCATGTATTTGGGTAGTGAGGTGCTTGTAATTTGGAAAAGAAATAGGGATACTTTGGAAAATCAATGAATACAATTTTATATATCTCAGGACTTTTGAAAATGGGGCATTGTTAGATCATTAGAGTGTAAGCGGTGCGACAACATCACTCTTAAGTTCACTTGGTAATTTCGTCGAACACCTTGTATTTAAAACAAAAAACTATCACCAACTCCTTCCAAAACCTTGTTTGAATAGACTAATAAGAACACAAAAGTAATACAAGCAACTAGGAAACACAATCAACAAGAGCAAGTAAAAAAACAAAAACACAACACAAGCAATTTTTTACATGGTTCACCAAATTGGCTACATCCACGGAGGCACCGATTTCACTTGATAATGAGAATGACAAGTACAAGAAATTACCTCTATCCCACAAGCCTTCTCTCTCCCTCTAGGTTTTAATCCTTTAACCTCACAATCACTCTTTGTTCTAGGTTTTTCTCTCTAGCTTTTGTTGTCTCTACATATTTGCACACACTTAGTCAAAAAGCTCAACTAACAACTTATATAGTGAGACTTTTAGCTAATTACAACATAGCCCAATAAAACCCCAAATTACAAATATACCCCAAATACAAATACATGTTACTTTGAGACAAAATCAACAATCTCCACCTTATCGAAAAGAAACTTCAACCCTCGGAGATCATTGGATAACGCTGTGTTTATAACACCTCCACCTTGACAAGAAAATCCCTTGTCTCCACACACCTCAAGTGGTGAGGTGTCTACCTGAACTCAACAAGAGAAAAGGTTTAGTAAGCTCAAGCAATGCTCAAACTTGTCTTTTGTTACTAGCTTGGTAAGCATATCGGATGCATTCTTATCCGTGTGAACCTTCTTAATGTAGACTTCACTCAAGAAATCCAATCTCGTATTCTATAGAATCGGATGTCAATGTGCTTCGTTCTCGCATGGAACACTTGATTCTTGGTTAGAGCAATTGCACTTTGACTATCACACCTAAGCAACACCATATTTTGCTTCAATCCCATATCATTCACCAAACCCATCAACCAAATTGCTTCCATTGATGCTTCCGTGATTGCCATGTATTCCACTTCGGTAGTAGACAAGGCACTAGTAGATTGGAGCATAGACCTCCAATTAATTGGTCCATCTGCACATGTAAAAATACATACCTCGTTGTAGACCTCCTCTTGTCTAAGTCACCCGCATAGTCGGAATCAACAAACCCAACAATATTAGTTTCACCATATTGTCTTTCAAACATAATTCCCAACTCTTTAGTGCCCTTCAACTACTGCAAAATCCATTTAACAGCATTGTAATGCTTTTTGCCCAGATTTGGCATGTATTTGGCAACCACAATAACCGCTTGAGAGAAATCGGGTCTTGTACATACCATGGCATACATCAAGCAACCAACCGCATTTGCATACGGAACCTTCACCATCTCGGCATCCATGGAAGGACATTGCTTTGCACTCAAGACAAAGTGTGAAGCAAGTGGAGTAGATGCGGCTTTAGCATCATGCATGCTAAACTTCTCAAGCACCTTGTGAATATACCTCTTTTGAGATAACCATAACTTTCCCGCTTTTCGATCTCTTTTTATCTCCATCCATATGATCTTTTTAGCAACACCAAGATCCTTCATGTCAAATTCTCTACCTAAAAGCCCTTTGAGTTCATCAATTTTTGACATATCCAGACATGCTATAAGCATATCATCCACATACAACATCAACAAGATAATTGTACCATCATCAAACACATAAGAATAAACACAACAATCATACTCACTTCTCTTGTAGTCAATCTTCAACATGTAAGATTCGAAGCGCTTGTACCATTGTCTTGGAGATTGCCTGAGTCCATAAAGTGACTTCTTTAATCTACAAACAAGGTTCTCATTTCCCGCTTCCTTAAACCCTCCGGTTGTGCCATATAAATGACCTCTTCTAAATCCCCATGAAGAAATGCCATTTTCATATCAAGTTGTTCCAACTCCATGTCATGTTGAGCTACTAAGGCTAACAATACCCGAATAGATATGTGTTTCACTATCAGTGAGAAAATCTCATTGTAATCAATGCCTTCCTTTTATGAGTACCCTTTAGCAACCAACCGTGCTTTGAACTTTGTTGCTTCATTCTCATGTATGCATTCTTCTTCCTAAATACCCATTTACAACCAACACTTTTTGGGCATTTAGGTTTAGGAACCAACTCCCAAATAAAGTTCTTTTGAAGAGATTCCATCTCTTCCATCATAGCCTTCACCTAACTTTCTCTATCATGACAACCAATTGCTTCATTAAATGTAGTTGGATCTCCCTCACTAGCCATGAGTGCAAAATGCACTTCATCATTCTCATCATCCCAACCGTACCTTTAGGTGGCTTTAAGACTCTCCTTGACCTTTCTTGAGCTATGGATCTAGGTTCCTCAAGAACCACTTCTTATTGTACCTCCTCATTTCCGCTATCACTAATCTTTGTAGTAATAGGAATTTCGGTCACAACTCTTCTCTCACCATCATCCTTGGCGTCTTCCTTCGATATGGAGGCTTCATCAAAGACTACATCTCTACCAAGAATTTCTTCTTGTTGGCCATATCATAAAGCTTGAATCCCTTCACTCCTTTCTCAAACCCGAGAAATATACATTCAAGTGACTTTGATTGTAGCTTGTTCCTCTCATCACTAGGAATAACAACATATGTCTTGCACCCAAAAACATTCAAATTAAAGTAGTCAACTTCCTTGCCCATCCATACTTCTTCCTCCGATTTAAACTCAAGCATTTTCGATAGTGACCGGTTAACTAAGATTATGGCAACCCCACATGAAGTCTCATGCATCTAGCTTTCTCCAAGTGCGTTCATTCATCCTCTTTGTGGCACCATTTTGTTGAGGGTTTTTCTTCACGGTGAAATGTCTTGTGAGGCCTTCAACTTTGTAAAATTTAATAAATTTGCAACTCTTGTACTCACCTCCGTTGTTACTTCTCAAATACTTGATCTTCCTCTCTGTTAGGTTCTCCACTTCCGTCTTCCATTCCTTGAACTTTTCAAAGACCTCGGCTTTTTCCTTTATAAAATAAACCCAAACTTTCCTAGAAAATCATTCATGAAAGTAACAAAGTAGCGTGCTTCACCATTTGATCTAGTTGGTGCGGGCCCCCACACATCGGAGTGTATATAATCAAGCAACCCATTGCTTCCATTTTCCTTTCTTGGAACTTTGAAGCATACTTTGCATTGCTTTTCTATAACACAATACTTGCAAAATTCTAGCTTGAATGACCCCACACATTTTAACAATTGTCGCATATGTAGTTCTTACAATGCTCTCTAACTCATATGCAGTAGCCTTAAATGCAAAAGTTGAGTGTTATCTTTGCAATTTTCTTCTTCTGTGGAGATAGCCGCTCCACCTAAAATTATGTTCCCCGAAAGCTTAGAAAGATTGTTGCCCAATTTTATACCTCGCATCACCACCATGGATCCATTGCACACCTTGATCACACCATTCTTTGCCATGAAAGAACTGTTGGAACCTAGGGTTACAGATTGCGCAGCGGAAGGTTTTAAAATTTTTTTAATGCAATCATTAAACTAACTCATTTGTACAGTAATAATCAAATACAATAATAAAGTGAAGGAATTTTTTCATACCTACATAGGAGGCTCCTTCACTTTGATACGAACTGCTCCTGATTTGAACCACGTGATCTTCCTCGCTATCTCCCGGAACTGGTAACAGCGTGTGGGCGCGTCACGATATTCAAGATCTGTATGGAGGAAGAAGAGAAGAACACACACACACAAAAACAAAACCTTAGAAGTGCAGCATTTGTTTGTGCTCACCTCACCCAATTTTTTTTTCTTTTGTTTTGCTTTCTGTTTACTGTGTATGTTGTGTCACGATGACTTTTTTTTCTTCACTCTTTTCAATTGCTGTGTATTGTTCTCTCATTCGGTTTCATTTTTTTAATTAAATATATATCTCATATATATCAAATAAAAACAAACCAAAATCTTATTTGATTTTTAAAACTTTTCAAAAGAATATCTCATATCCTTTTAAATTAAATATTTATTTTTGAATTCAAACATTTCAAATTCAATTTCAAATATTTAATTTAATAAAATAAAATAATCATATTATCTTATTTTATTCAAAATCAAATATCAACTAACACCCTCCATTTAGTGATTAACAACATAATTAAATAATCTTATTATTTAATATATTTAATCACCATTATTCATTAATTAAATAATCCCATTATTCAATTAATTCCCTAATTAATACGTGTCACTTTCGTAATACAATTAATTGGACAATCCAATTAATTAACCGTGACCCTTGTTACCTAAATCGATCGGGCTAGCAAGGGGACCTAATGGACCCACATTATTTTGAGCTACAATAATCCTTAGAAATTATTAACTAAACTCTTTAATTAATATTTCATGATTATTAACTTCGGTGTTATTCCACTCAAAACCAGAAGCTGCACTCTCTCAACTGTAGACGTTTTTACACAAACAAATAACTCTCGGTGTCTATCGATATAGCTATTACATATGGTATAATCCTCCACAAGTAGTTCATAATTAGAGCTGGGTCATAATGTCCGTTATACCCCTCTAATCATATCTTTCCATTAAGTACCATTGATTCTCTAATGAACAATAAATCCTACATTCCTTACGGAATTAGGAGAGCGCTCATATTGTTCAAGCCCCGAATCAACCCTTAAGGGAACTACCATCTACTTCTCACAAGAAGGAGTGGATTCCACTATTGTGTACAAACCTTCCCAGCCACAAGCCAAACCGCGATCCCAACATACGGAGTATATTGATAGGGAATGCAACTCCGACCTCACCCATGGTATATCAAAGACCACGATCTAACCTGAAGGAGTCGATAAGACACTCAGGATTAAGATCACCCACAGATAGCCATCATTAGTTGATATATATGAATCTCATCGTTAAACGGATCTTAGAGAGAGATTCATATAGATCATGGCCCAGTCCTATATGATCACATCATACAAGGTGCCTCCATTCTCATATCTACATATGAATGATCCAGGATAGGATCACCATACACTACGAAATGGACCGCAGCTATAGATTAATCACAAATAAAGTACCCAGCTTTATTTGCTATCTACGGACTCTTTAAATTGCTCGTTTCAAACTGAATCCATCTATATATGACACTCATATACTCAGTTCGAAATTACATCTGGCAATTTTGGATGTTAAGTGCACATGTTATATAAAGTATGATACAAAATGAATGAATATACTACTTCTTTTATTTATGTTCAAATTATATTTACATATTACAAGCTTTAGGGCAAAAACCCCAACAAGAACATCCATTTGTATCAAGTGTGCCTAGAGATATCAAATTCTTCTTGAGTGTCGGAACATCTCTCACACTACCGAAGGTTTTCACAATCCCATCAACATCTTGATCTTAATTCTACCTATCCCAATGACCTTACAAGTTGCATTGTTACCCATTAGGACCTCACATCCACTTAGAGACTCATATGTGTTAAACCAACCCCAATTTGCACACATGTGAAAAGAGAACCCAGAATCAAGAATCCATGCATCGGAAGCATAACTAGTCGAGGCTACTGACAATAGCTCACCATTATCTTCGAATACCACATTAGCCGTAGAGCTTGTCTCGGCTTTCTTTCCTTCCTTGTTCTCCGCCTTAGGCTTCCTACAATCCCGCTTGTAATGCCCTTTCTTGCAGCAACTATAACACTCAACATTTTTCTTTCTAGATGTAGATCTAGAGTTCTTCTCTGACTTACTTCTTTCTCTTGTTCAGCCTCGCTCACTAGTCTCCTTAACGAAGAGTCCTTCCCCTTGAGCTTCCCTCTCATTTACCTTGTTCAATTTCACATAAGAAATTTTGTCGAAAACAACGGCATCACATTGGAGAGTTTCCTTGCCAAACAACAAAGTAGTCCGAAAATGCTTGAAGGAATCCGGTAAAGATCTCAACAACAAGAGAGCTTTATCATCCCTTTCATACTTCACATCAACCTCTATCAAGTTGCTAATACATCGGTTAAAGTCATTCAAGTGTGCCATGACATCTCTACTCTCCTCCATTTTTTGCCCATAGAGTTGGTTTTTGAGAGTTAATTTGCTGGACAAGGTCTTACCTATGTAAAGCTTCTCAAGCTTCTCCCAAGTCTCTTTAGCGCTCTTCTTTTTTATAATATTGCATATCACTTCATCGGAAAGATGCAACTCAATGGAACTCATAGCCATTTCATCCAACACCTTCCATGTTTCCGTTGACATATCCTTGGGCTTTTTCTCTACTCCATCAACCGTGAAACACAAGTCTTGTTGGATAAGGATGTTCTTCATTTTCCTTTGCCATAACATAAAGTTTGATTTCCCATCAAATGGCTTCACTTCAAACTTCACCCCACCGGAGCTTCCAGACGATGTACTACCCCTATCGGCCATTGCAAACAACCCAAAATAGCCTAATCTCTGGTACCACTTGTAAGCGGTGCGACAATACCACTCTTGAGTTCACTTGATAATTTCGTCGAACATCTTGTAGGCAAAACCGAAAACTACCACCAACTCCTTACAAGGCCTTGTTTGAATGGACTAATAAGAACACAAAAGTAATACAAGCAACTAGGAAACACAATCAACAAGAGCAAGTAAAAAACCACAACACAACACAAGCAATTTTTTACATTGTTCACCAAATTGGCTATGTCTACGGAGGCACCGATTTCACTAGATAATGAGAATGACAAGTACACGAGATTACCTCTATCCCACAAGCCTTCTCTCTCCCTCTAGGTCTCAATCCTTCAACCTCACAATCACTCTTTGTTCTAGGTTTTTCTCTCTAGCTTTTGATGTCTCTACACATTTGCACACACTTAGTCTAAAAGCCCAACTAACAACTTATATAGTGAGACTTTAAGCTAATTACAACATAGCACAATAAAATCCCAAATTATAAATATGCCCCAAATACAAATACATGTTACTTTGAGACAAACATCAACATAGAGGGTGCCAATAGCACCGTTCTTTAGCTATTATAAATGAGCTACATACTTGTAGGAGTAATTATTTGAGAGATGGTTATTTTATATATATATATTAAAAAAATTAAGACATTGATTTTTTTTAGACCACTGGATTGAAATCCAATAACCAATAACAACTCAAGTAACCATACTGAAATAGTATAGTAGCTGAACCCATGAGCCGAGCTAATATTTGACATTCATTATGTTTTAATTAGAGCAAAATTACACAAGGTTTTCTCTTTTGCATGCAGAAACAACTTTTTCTTTAATTGCATATTACCTCCGCTGCCATTTAAACTAACCGTTGATTGTGTCAAACTATCAAAATGACTAAAATACCCTTGATCCCTTATATAAATAAATAATTAATTAATTAATTCAAAAAAATGAAAACAAAATCTCTACCATTCGATCTTAAATGGACCGTGGACATTGAAATCCATTTACAAAAAATAATAATTTAATTAAATGGATATCATCCATCCATCCATTTATGAGATGGATAGTGGAGATCCATTTAAAATCAAAATATATTTTTAAAACGTAATTTTTATTAAAAAAAACTGTTTGTAAAAAAGTTGGGAATCTCCACCGTCCATCAATATTAAAACAAAAGAAAGTTTTTTTTTTAGTTTTTTTTTTTAGAAAAGAGATACTATCCTTCAAGGAGATACAATGATCTGATTTTTAGGCTCCGTCCTGTAAGTGTTTTTCATTGACTATTTTTCAAAAAATAAAATAAAACTGAAAACAATGTTTTTGGTTCCAGTTTTAAAATCCAAAAACGCGTCTGGTAGCATGCACTGAAAGCTGTATTCTGAAAATGAAAACTGAAAAAACGCGTTTGGTAGGTTAACCGAAAAATATCAAAAATTGTATAATTTTTCTATTATTTTTTATATTGTAATTTTTTAATTTGAATAAAAGATAGGTCAATAATTCATTCAAAAAAATTATCCAATAACTCATAATAACCGGATAAAATCTTTTTGATGAATTATTGTGATTTTAAATTTAAAATAATTTCAAAATCCAAGATTTTTATGTTAATATATATATATATATATATATATATATATATTTGTTAATAAAATATTTGTGATCTGAAACAAAAACAAAAGTAAAACCTTTTAAAAGAAAAAAAAAGGAAAAAAAAATATAGGAGCCGATCTACTCTTGGAGGAGTAGGTTGGCGACACTAAGAAGAAAAGAAGATGAAGAGAAGAAGAAGGAGAAGATGAAGAGAAGAAGATGAAGAAGATAAGATGACGAAGGGAAGAAGATGAAGAAGATGAGATGAAGAAAGAGATGACAAAGAAAGTCTGGAAAAGAGGAAAAGAAAAAAAAAACAGTAAAAAAATTTTTAAAAAAAAACGAAAATGAAAACAAGTATTTTGTGTTTTTCAAATATTCCACTATTAAAACTGGTTTTGTTTTTCATTTTGTTTTTCTTTTTTTGAAAATAAAATGAAAAATGGTTAACGAACGCGAATTCGAAATCATTTTTGGAAAACAAAAATGAAAACGGACAGAAAAACAGCTGTAGAACGGGGCCTTATATTTTGGATGTTCTGATTTTTTTAGATTTCCACCTTTATGCCGATGATCTCCATCGACGATCGCGATGGAGATCCCGGCCTGGGTTTCTGTTTGTATTATGTTCAAGCCTCAAAAGATGGTTAATGAAGATTTATAGCTTTTAATATTTTAGAATAACTTGAATTTTGGGTAAAAAAAGGTTTTTTTTTTGTATTGTTTTTAATATATGAAATAACATATTTCTAAATATATATATACCGTCAAGATGATACTACAAAAATTTAGTGTTGTAATATTAAATCCATCAGTGGTTAATGGTATCGAAACGGGCTGGGGCAAACAGGCACAACCTGCTAGGCACGGTCTTTGATTGCACCGGGCCTTGCATGGCCTGGTTCATGCCTATTAGGGGGCATAGGTAACCACTTCACTACAAATTCAACTTTGTTAAATTATGAATATTTTAATATATATATATATATTTAAAAAAAAATTGGTGTGTTAATAATTTAAGAGGGTTTATAAATAAAATGTATTAATATAAAGATATTCATTTCAATAAGAATACTATTGTCATTATGATATATGCTTACAGTAATATTTATTTTTTAAATTTTAGACATGGATGTAATAATATTTATTTTTATAATTTTAGACATGGATATACTTATAAAAATAAGTGCACTAATTAGTAATTAGTTTTATAAGTGGCAATATCTGCACTCGTATATTATTTGAATTTTTTCTTTTACTTTTGTTGTTACCAGTTTGAACACTTAAAAAAAATATTTAAAATAAAAATATTAAAACTTATTAAATACTATATATATATATATATATATATATTCATTTTTTACTCAGTGTGCACTGATATAACTTATATCAGTGCATTGCATGTGAACCATAGAGATTATGGAGAAGTTTAGACAAGTGCATACATTTTGAGTCAAAGTATGTAAATCTAATGGTCCACATTCAACGCACTGATGAATTATATCAGTACGTACTGACTTGAAAATCTCTGTATATAAATATATATTAAAATATGCATAACCTAACAAAACTAAATTTGTAGTGAAACGATTAAGTCACACAACTTCTTCCTCAAGAACCTTGGTCAGATGCCCACTCACTGAAACTTTACAAAACAAATAAAAAAAAAATACATGCATACAAGCTGGTCCAGGACCAGGACTACAGGTCGACACGTCCTGTGGATACCAAGCCTGCGGACCAAACCATACCTCTTTGGTACAGCCTGTTAGAAGGCCCGGCCCGCCATAGGGCGGGCCTGGCGGCCTGTTTTGCCACTACTAGCCAGTGGTAAAGCCACGCTAGTGGGTGATGGGGTCATGGCCCCACCAATAATTGTTTTAAAGTTTATTTACATTTTATCTAATAGTTTTTGTTATTAACATTTTTCAATTAAGACTTTTTTAGTTTTTCAAATTGGCTTTCGCTTGCTTAACCTTAGCTTACCAGAAAAATACAATTAATATATATATATATATATATATATATATATATATATATATATATAAGTGGTTCTCACGTAAAAGACCATGTATTTTAACATAAAATAAGAACCTTTATGAAATCTATTGATTTGAAAGAATTTTGAAATGAATTTTTTTTATGGATGATAAGTTCAATGAAATCTACTTGTAAATCAATTTTAAAAAATTTTCAAGAACTACAACATTTTTTTTTCCTGATTTTGTTATATATGAAGCATTCGAAAAAAGGGCGAAAAATAGGAAAAAGAAAAAAAAAAGAAAATAGCTATAATGCTTGAAAAATTTTCAAATTTGGTTTACAAGAAGATTTTATTAAACTTATCATCTATAAAAAACATTCATATCAAAATTCATTCAAATTGATGGATTTTATAGAAGTCCTTACTTTATGTTAAAATAAGGGAACACATATGAGAGAACAACTTATATATATATATATATATATATATATATATATATAAAATCCTTTTCTCCTCAGTGCGCACTGATATAACTTATATCAGTGCGTTGCATATGAACCACTAATTATGAAGAAATTTTGATAAGTGCATACACTTTGAGTCAAAATATGTTAATCTAATGGTCCACATTTAACGCACTAATGAAGTTATATCAGTGCATACTGACTTAAAAACTTCTCTATATATATACATATATTAGGAGTGTTAAATTCACTCTCTCAACACACTCTCTGTTCTTGTGTTGCCATGTGGACAGTAATAAATATTTTATCTTAAAAATTTATCATTTATAAATAGCCTACATTTTCATTTTATTTACAATACAAACCAACAACTAATTTCCTAGATTACCCTTCTTCATTTAATATCAACTTTAATATATATATATATATATATATATATATATATTCATATATATCAGGTATGTGGTTTGTGTTGTTACTCTATGACTCAACAACTTTTTTTTTTCTAAAGTTCCATACTTCCATCAGGTCTAAGTTAACTTTAACTCTCAACATTTACAAACAAAAATTGTTTTCTCACTATTGTTACATCTCTATCCAGGTAATTTTTTTATTGTTTTTTATTAAATAATTTTATTGTACTGGATTAATTTATTTATTTAACTTATTTTATTTGAATTTCTTTTTCAATACTTGTTTATGCAGTTCTCACCATTTTCAAACATAAGTTGTCTTCTCACAATTGTTACAACTGTATGTAAGTAATTTTTTGTAATTTATTTCAATATTAAATAATTTTATTGTATTGGGTTAAATTTTTATATTTAATTTTTTTACTTAATTTTTTTTTTATAACTTGTATGTGCAGTAAACACCAATTCTCACCATTTTCAAACTCAAGTTGTCTTCTCACCAATATTGTTACAATTTTATCTAGGTAAATATTTTTTCTTATTTAAAAAAAAAAGAATTTAACTGTATTGGATTAAATTTTTATATTGAACTTCTTTTATTTGAATTTCTTTTTCAAAACTTTTTGTATAGTTCTCACCATTTTCAAACAAAATTTGTCTTCTTACTATTGTTACAATTGTATCTTGGTAATTTTTTAATTGATTTTCATATTAAATAATTTTATTCCATTGTGTTAAATTTTATATTGAATTTTTTTTCTTAATTTGTTTTTCGTAAATTGTATGTGCAGTAAACTTCAATTCTCACCATTTTCAAACACAAGGTTTCTTCTCAGAAAACAATTTTCGTTTGTAAATGTTGAAAGTTAGAGTTAACTCAGACCTAAGTTGTAGAGTCCTATAGTAACAATACAAACCACTGACCTGATATATGTGTTTTTTTTTTAAATTGATATTAAATGAAGAAATGCAATCTAGGAAATTAGTTATTAGTTTATATTGTAAAAAAATAAAAAAGTAGGCTATTTATAAATGTCAGATTTTTAATGTAAAACATTTATTGTTGTCCACATGTCAACATAAGAACAGAGAGTGTGTTGAGAGAGTGAATTTAACACTCCTCTATATATATTCTGATGAAGAATTTTTACGATGCAAGCACTTTTGGTGAAATTTAATGAAATTTATTGAATCTTTAAGTGATTTTTTGTATGGATGATAAATACAATGAAATACACTTGTTGAAAAAGAAATTGAAAGTTTTTCGAGTACAAAAACTGATTTTTTCCGAATCTTTTGAAGAAAAAACATTTTAAAATAAAGAAATATAAGATAAAATAGTTCTTAAATGCAAAAAAAAAATAATTTAATTTTTAGTAAATGTGTATTTTAATTTTCTAAGGATGCATATAAAAAATATCATAGAAACACCTTCAATTGCATGCATTTTCATCAAATTTGCTCATTGTATTAAATTGAAATCCAGAGCTGGTTCATAACTTACCACCCCAACATGAAATCCAGAGCTCGTTGCGCAGCGTTTTGATGGTGGCGTGCAGAGGAGAGTGGTACCATCCAGCTCGTCACCAACGTGATCCCTATAATGCCCTTTTGACTTATCTGCACAAATTCAATAAACTCAATAAATATGCTTGCTAAACAGATTCAATAACGTTTAAATCCATTCTATTGATTCAAAACGGAATTTTATTATAGCCTATATGTAATTTAATCTCATCTGTATAGTTATTGGATTTACTTGGTATTTGTTTTTATATAGTTGCACCGCAGTTGCATGTGCAAGAAGCTGATGGTGCGACACCAAATATGGCTCCGTCGCAGAATCACCGCCTGTGCAATTCAAACCTTGCCACTCCGAACATCGTCCCGGCGCCAACAATGCCGCTGCATATCCACCGATACTGTAACTCCACGGCTCATTCAATGTAATCCAATGTTTCACTCGGTTACCAAATGCTTTGAAGCAAACCTCTGCATAATCTCTAAAATCTTCCCTGTAACACGCAGTCACAACTCACAAATGTCAAAATAATTTGTCAACATCTTATCTGTTTTTGCTTTATTTTACCCAAGTTAGAACTCATAAAAAGGGTTATGCCACGACACACTATTTTAGATTTGTTACCATAACATCAGAATTGTTAATTTCAACCGGTGGTGAAATTATAAACTCTAGAATTGCGAATTTGAACCAATACTGTTTTAAAGCATAAAAAACAAGTACAGGTAAACTGGATTCACTTTCTGGAGGTACAACTTTTTTTCATTTTGTTTAAAGTAGGGTACGACTTAATTATAGGTTGATCCAATTAGTTTTGAAAAACAATAGGTATAACTTTGAATCCTATAAAGGTATAGAAGGTTTCTGATAAATTTTATGGACTTTCAGGAGAGATTTTTCATATTATCCTGTGACAATTTTCAAAAATTCTGGAAAACTTTCCGAACAAAATTCAAAACTGGTGAAGTCTTTCTATATGAACTTACACAATGAGAGGACTTAAGAAGCCACCATATTCATCTTCTAAGGCTTGGGGAGTATCCCAGTGGAAGAGAGTTACAAAGGGCTGTATTCCTGCAGTATTTGACAGCAACAACAAAATACAATTAGTTGTATATATACGGGTTATGCTATACTATACAGGTTTTGTATAGTTTTTTTTTTAAACAATAAAATTGATGAAGTAATGCAAATGATCAAATCCTAACCTTTGGATAGAAGCTCATTGATGAGATTATTGTAGTATCTGACTCCTTCCTTGTTCACTCCACGGCTTAGCTTTCCATCTTAAATACACATTTGATGTTGTAGATGAAAAAGAAAAGTAAGGTTAAAAAAAATGATCATTAGTCCAACACTATTGATTAATTAAAATTTCATTATAATCCTTAATTCTTTAAATGAAAGGAATTGAACTATAATTTAAAGGAACTGATCCATAACATTCAAATTAGTTTTCTTGAAAACCTTCAACAATGGCACGACATACTACATTATATGTATTAATAAAAGATTGCCACATTTATTTGTATATTCAAAATAAGTTTTTTATTATATCACCTCAACTTCCAAACAAATTAATTTCTTTTCATAAAAGTTTATAAGTGGCAAACCTGATTTTGATGGGTGTATGAATAAGGTGACACACACATCCCATTGAATATTTTTCAAGAAGATTTAAAGTTAAAGAGAGGAGAGAATATTGATACAAGGATTTATCTTACCTGGCAATATTCTGGACCATGAGATAGAAAACCTGTAAGCATCTAGGTTCATTTCTTTCATGATCCCAACATCTTCCTATAAAATGTTCGTAAAATAAATCGTAAATAATTTATCTAAAAGGTCATCTAAGCATTCATCATACTCATTTTGGGAGGGAAATTAAATTTCTATTATAGTAACAATTTAATTCTTAATTTGTGGGTGGGTCGATGGAACTTTATTCTTCACAATTTTTTGGTTTATATTATAATTACAAATTAAGAATTAGTGTTTTTTTTTCTTTGTTAAAATTTCCGATTAGTAAATATATCAAACATACCTTATAGCGATTATATGAATCGATAGCCACATCTCCATTGCTTCCATCTTTTATCTTATCTGTCACTTAACCGTGAAACAAATTTTTTTAAAAAAAAAATTAGCAACAAATCAAATACTTAGATGAATTTAGCAATTGTGTCACAGCAAATTATTTAACAACTTGATTCTCTTAATTATTCATTTTTTCTCCCCTTCCTATCTATTTTACCACTGTAGTAATTAGTAAAATTCAACGGGAGTTTTTTTAACTATTTGATACTGTAATATTACTAAGACAAATTATACGATCATCGGATTGCATACACACAACACAACTCAATGATATATTGATATCTCTATATATATTAAAACCAGAACTATAAAATAAAGTGAACGAAATCCTCATCTTCCAAAGGGACCCAATCCTCTTCGCTCTTCAATTCCTCACGAAGTCACGAGAATATAATAATTTGGTGTCGGTCAGAGTCAGACAAAAAGAAAGGTGAAAACAAAATCATATATAGGTTAATAATTAATTTTAAGAAAATATTTTAATATGATAACAACAAGAAAACAGCTTTTAACATGCCATTTAACACAAGGCTGTGGTTGATATTATTAACAGAGATGTGGGCCCCTATATATTGCATGTTATTAATTTATTATTGACGACATCTTCGGGCTATTGTCCAATTTTCTTATTTCTGTTATTTACTCTTCTTGGAAAACGATTTTTTTTTAAAATGTCTAAGAAAGCGAACTTGATCGCTCATTCGTTTAGCTAAATTGACTGTTAAGTCTGTTTCTGATTTTTTTATTTATTTATCAAGTCTTGTCCTCCTCCGACCGCTCCGAGGAGCTGTTGGTCTTGAATGATTATCCAGGCTAGTTTTGTTTCTTGATTGATTAATGAATTTTCTTTTAAAAATAAAATTAAAATAATAAATAATACAAAAATAAAAAAGATGCCTTTTAGCACAAATGTTTTAATATAGTCAGTTGTCTGCCACACTACTCAATTTGTCATATACTTCAACTCAGACTAAATTTAATGTCGGACGGACACTCACAATATGCTACGTAAAACAAAAAATCAAAAAAAAAAAAAAAAAAGCAATATATCATTAGATTAAAAAATGTGAAAATTTAAACACCCTTAAATTTCTCACTTGGATGAAGGTTTTCAAACTCCAAATTATTAGTCTATGAAACATTAATTTGGCTTATTATCAGTTTTCAAACGCAAGTGCTAATGATATTATTATCAGTTTGAAAAGAACTGGTCAATATTTGTAGTTTTCCTCGCCGGCATCAAAATCATAAAACTATTCTAATTTTTTTTTTAAATACTTTGAAAAGATGAAACAAGAAGAAAGAAGAAAGAAGACCAAGATCATGAAGAAGAAGCTCTTCTAAATCTTCAATGATTTAATTTTAGAGAGAGAAGAGAGAGAGGGACCTGGATATCTATGAGTGAAAGTGTCCCATAAACTTGGTCCTCTGCCACCTTCATTTGCTGCACCTTCATACTGAGAAAATCAACAAAAATCAAGTCCCACATGCAAAATCAATAATGAATTCATCATAATGCTTAAATAAATAGATATCGATCACTTCAACTGATAAATTCTCAAACCATGAACTGGGGAGGGATTTGATTTTCTTCCATTTAACAGATTTAACGAAGAAAAATTGGTATGATTTTATTTGACACGATATTATGTATTACCTGGTAGGCCGACGAAGCTGTGCCGAAAATGAAGCCAGGAGGAAAGCTGCTCCTGTTAAGCGAAGCAGTTCCATAACTCGGTGTAATTAGAGCTGCAAAACTTATCCTCAACAAGATAGTAAGAATAAAGAGGCCAAACAAGAATGGGGTTTGGATTGCCATGATTGACAATTTGGTTTCCCAAAGTTTTGTTATATATGTGGTTAAATAGAGGACCAGAATATAGATATATATATATATATATGATAGTACCATTTCATATATATAATACACCATATTAAGGGATTTTGATCCTCTGCTGATCTGATCTTTTTTCTGACCTTTTTAAAGTATGTGATTGGTTTTTGATAAAGTGGTTGTGAAAACAAATCACATCTTAACCATCCATTCATTGCAATGTTTATGTGTCATAAGATTATGTGTGGTCATGAAAAAGATCAGATCAACAGAGGATCCAAATTCCATATTAAGAGATAATCATATGTGGAATCATGCATCTAATAATTTTCCTATAATGCATATAGAACAAATGTATGGGGCCCTTCCGGTGGATGTTTTTTTGGTTGTGTTTTGTTTTCGTTTTACATAAACAATTTTGTATTCGTGTTGATTAACTGTTTTTTATTTTATTTAAAAAAACACCAAAAACAAAACTAGTATTAAAATTGAAAAACCTAAAAAACAAATTAAACATATTTTTCTTGTTTTTCATTTTGTTTCCTAG
This sequence comes from Dipteronia sinensis, assembly GCA_033220585.1. Taxonomy (NCBI): domain Eukaryota; kingdom Viridiplantae; phylum Streptophyta; class Magnoliopsida; order Sapindales; family Sapindaceae; genus Dipteronia; species Dipteronia sinensis. Next base: position 49,193,295 of record CM065641.1, on the reverse strand, counting down.
AAACTACAAAGATATTTTTTGCCTTCTTTATTTCTTCTTCAGCGTTCTTCTCTTTCTTCGTCTTCTTGTTTTCTTTCTTTCTTTCTTTCTTCTTCTTCATCATCTTCTTCTTCTCATTTTCTCCATAAAAGCAAATTTGTTGGAGCAGCTAATTAATTTGCTCCTCCAACATCGAAGGAGATGACATCCTCCTCCGGCGACGCCGATCTTGCCAGGTCGGTGTCGTCGAAGGAGGATCTCACCCCTCCAGCGTTGGAGCCTTCCAATCTGCTCTTGGAGGAGCACATCGGCAGCTCTTTTATTTTTTAAAAAAAATTGTTGTATTTCTTTCTTTTTTCTTTTTAAAAGATTTTAAAATTTTTCATATAATTTATATTTAATAAAAAATTAATATATATTTTAAATTATGAGTTAGTTGATAATTATTTGTGATAAATATGATATTTACAATTTTTTCGTTAACCTACCAGATGCATTTTTTACGTTTTTAATTTTAGAATACAGTTTAGCGCATATGCTACTACGCGCGTTTCCAAATTTCAAAACTAAAGCCGAAAACACTGAATTTGTTACGTGCACAATTGGATCAAAGGAGAAATGGTACTGGTTTACTTCGAGAGAAACCACAATCTCTAAAATGTCCGAGTAACTAACACTTAATTTCAGAATAAATTTTAATCATATTATCTAATTGTTGCAAGCCATTATTTATACAACTAAGTTGATAAATATGAAATAACTATATGACATCTAATTAGCTTGGGTAACTGCAATATAATCTTATTTAATCTAACAATTATCAAAAACTATTCCTATCTTATTTAATCTAGCAATTATCAAAACTAATCCAAAAAATCTAAAAACTAAATTTTATCTATTATTTATTTTGATTTGCACGTAACATTCATTCCCCCTTAAAACATCCTCGCCCACAAGGATATTGATTGATTTTATTATCATCCAACTCCTTTAGCCAATTTCTCAAAGGTCGTGTCCTTGTTTAATTTATCTTCTTCCTCTAAGAGCATCCACAATGGTGGATAAATGAGACCCATTTTAATAGATCCATTTTCATTTGGATCTTATGGGTGCCACAATGGTAAAACAAGAGACCCAAAAAAGAAGACCCAAATGTGGGCTCCACCCCGCTAGACCCAAATTGGGTTCTAAATTTGGAACTTCATTTGGGTCTTGTCCATGGGCTTATATATATATATATATATATATATATATATATATATATAATTTAAATTAAAATATATAATTATTGATTTCAATAATTATATATATAATGAAAAAACATAAATAAATTTAATATATATATTTCAATTATTTTAATTTGAATATATAATTATTAATTTCAATAATTATATATATAATGAAAAAATATAAATAAATTTAATATATATATTTAAATTCCAAAAAGAGAACCGGAACCGAAACAGTCCCGGTACTGGTTCCGGTCTGGTTCCGAAACCGAAACTGAAAAAATCGATTCCAGTTTCGGTTTTCCTCCGACGGTTTCGGTTTGGTTCGAATAAATTGTTTTATTTTAAATTAATTATAACTTGTTAAATAAGTATTGATAGTGCTGGTATTTAAAATATATTATATAATTTATTTATTAATATATGTATATATATATATATATAATATTTTAAAGAAGAGTAATGATTGTTTGGAAAAAAGTAAAAAAAATGGATCAAATTTCTGTTTTTCAATTTAGATCCATTGTGGGGAAAAAAGACCCAAACAAATAAGACCCAAATGGGAAGACCCATTTTTTGAAAAGAAGACCAAAATTTGATGATGTGGCATAAATGGGATTTGTATTTAGATCTCCACCATTGTGGATGCTCTAACTCATTTACTTCAAGGATACTGCATCGGTGATTAGGTCCAAATTTCTTGTTGCAATTGAAGCACAAACCTTTCTTCTTCATGTTCTTTAATTCGTTCAGACTCAATCTTGTCATTGATAAAGAGTTGTTGTACATCGTTGGTTTTTTTAAAATGAGTCTCTTTGTGCTTTTTCTGAATTGAACTGGTAGAATTTGAAAAGTGGTGACTTGGACAGTTCACTACAAGAAAATTGAGCTATAGGAATGAAACTTTTTGGGACGAATAAAATTCTTCCCAATAGAACATCTATTGGGACGTAATAACATGTTCGTCCCTAAAAACTGGAAGCTTGAAGTAACCTTTAGGGACGAACCATATTATTCCTCTCTAAAAGGGGCAAAAATGACTAGAGTTTTAGGGACGAAAAATATTTGTCCCAAGAGAATATTTATTGAAACGAAATAAATTATTAATTCCTAAAAAGTACAAAAATGACAAGAGTTTTGGGGACAAAAAATATTTGTCTCAATAAGTTGTGTATTGGGACAAAATAAATTATTCGCCCCTAAAAAGTTTGAGATTTAATTTTTTTTTTAAGATTTTAGGACTTATTAAGATAAAAATAATATTTGTTGTTGATAATGATTACATAGACTATATTTATTCTTTTTTACATTGATTTTTTTAAAAGATTTTCTTAAAGGACAGATTAATAACAAAAATTGTTCACTTTTTTATAATATTTACTATAGATTAATTCAAGAAATTATGAAAAATATATTATTATTTTTTTATAATTATAATAATAAGAATCTAAAATACAAAACCACATCGTAGAAAAGTTATTTTACATTTTCCATTCTCTTGTTATGATAGTAAAATGTAAAGAAACATCTCTATTCCAAGTACGATTAACGATTTACCATTTAATCCGACAATATATAATTTAAAAAAAATAGTTTAATTAAATGCTAAAGTAAACGTTTTTTTTTAATATTGATTTGTCTATCATATAAAATATTTTATATTATTAGAATTAATCTACAAATAAAATTTTTGATTTAAAAATAATCAATAAACAATTAATAAAATTTATAGTTTATATATAATCATAATGCATTTAGTAGTAGAAAATTGGTTAAGACATTTGCTTCACAACCTAATATCTCAGGTTTGATACCCGATGGAAACGGACCATTAATTGGGAATCGCAGGTTTTGTTTCCATCAATTGGGAATCTCAGGTTTGAGACCATATCGGGGTTGATATGGTGGCCTGTGGGATGGGGTGTGCTAAGTGGGTAAAGTGTGAGGGTTTGGTAATTCAAATTTTTGATTTTCTCGTTTTGCACATATTTCGTCCCCATAGGTTATCGAAAATCAATTTTGTCCCTATATTTCGTCCCTATAGGTAATTTTTGGAGACAAATTTCAATTTTCATCATAAAGAACCTATTACGACCCACTTGAGACGATGTAATTTGGGATAAATATTTTTCGTCCCAATAAATCTATCTGGACGATTTTTTGGCTATTAGGACGAGAAAAATGTGTATCAATAACCTTTTTTTCTTGTAATGGTTGTACAATCATTGTTGTTGGTTTTGATGCTTGAACATCGGTCGTTGATGTCTTGTAAACTTGAACAAAATATTTGATTACAGAAACATCAACCTATAGATCTCCTTGTTTATGAACTCGAGTATGAGACTCAAAGAGTTACTCAAAGCGAGCATTCCGGGCCAAGAACATTTCTCTCATCTCCTTTCGGAGTGTTATAAAAAAAATCTCCAAACGCTCTAGCCTTTAATCCATAACCAGCTCTGATACCAACTGTTACTTGCACAATTGGATTAAAGGAGATATGATACTGGCTTATTTCGAGCGTAACCAAAAACTCCAAAATGTCAGAGTAACTAAAATTTAATTTCAGAATAAACTTTAATCATATTATTTATTTGCCGCAAGCCATTATTTATACAGCTAAAATGATAAATATGAAGTAACTATATGACATCTAATTAGATTGGGTAACTGCAATATAATCTTATTTATTAAAAATCTATTCCTATCTTATTTAATCTAACAATTATCAAAACTAATCCTAAAAATTTTAAAACTAAATTTTACCTTTTATTTATTTTATTTATTTTGATTTGCACGTAACAGCGCCTACCAGACACATCCATAGTAATCTCCATTTATTATCCGCATATTTCTTCTGATCAGGCCATATATAATATAGTGCAAAACTATCCTAAACTAAATCATTAGTAACGGCAATCCCTTTATTTTCCATGCTTTTTAATCAACATCATCGATCCTCTTGAAAGAAAAAGAATTTGTTTACTAAATATGATAATAATTAAGAGAATTATAATAATATTTAGTAATTAGTATATATTCATTTTCTTTATAAAAAAAAACATTAATGATGATGATTGACACATAAAGTCAAAAAATAACAATGCATTTTCTAGGAGCCTTTTTTTTCATTCATCTGTTTTCATTCAAGTGTAGATTTAACGCAGCATTAGAGTGACTAATTGCACAAGAGTGTTATTTAAATATGTGGGAAATTTGTTTTTAATCAGATGAAATTCGTCAAATTCAATTCTAATCGGATTGTGGTAAAATTTCGTTTTTAACCAACCTTATTAGTAAAGAAACTATGTTCCATTAATGAATTACATGTCATACATATTACATGATGAACTGAAAAAATATTACATAGCAAACTATCATGTAATGTTCATCATAAACCCAAAAATTGAAAAAATATGTTACATGATGAACTATGAATAAAACGTGGTTGACTATCCTGTAACGTTCATCAGAAACAAATTTTTTTAGAAAACTTCAAAATTGATTTTTAAAAACCACGACATAATCTAAAATAATATCAAAACCCATAAAATATACACCAATACAAACAATTGTTAACTATTTAAAGCATTACAAACTCACCGTATGATAACCAGAAGGAAGAAAAATGGATTTTGGAGAGAGAAAATGAAGAACTAAGAGAGAAAGAAGAAAGATAAGAAAAATAAACTTTGTAGACATTTTCATCACTATCCGGTTAATTTTGAATAGTTTTTAGAAGTTTTGGTTAAATACAATTTTATTTTGAAAACAAAGTTGAAAATGAACTGTGATTTTAAAAATATGTTAGATTTGTTTATTTGGTCATTAAATATTAAAAAAGAAAATAAAACACCCTTTTTGATTGGGACTTGGGAGAAGCTGTAGAGTGTAGACTGTATTTGTTATACCAAATTGGACCGCACAATGTTAAATTAATATTATCCGATGTTTGTGAAGATTTTATACACACCTATTAAATTATACGGTGTACGTGGAGGTATTTATACGATGTTGGAAATGGTACTCAACTGTACTACATTAATAAATTATTTTTTAAACAATTTCAGAAAATGTAATTATCAAATAAATCTATAATGTTTTCTTAGGGCCCGTCCTATAATGTTTTTCGTTTGCTGTTTTTCAAAAATAAAAATAAAAATGAAAACAGATTTTTTGGTTTCATTTTTAAAATCTAAAAATTCGTCTGGTAGAATTTGTTGAAAATTGTATTATGAAAATAAAAACAGTAAAAACATGTCCGGTAGATTTATTGAAAATATAACAATTATAATATCAAATTTGCAATACAAAAAAGAATGAAGTTAATTTTTTTTTTTTAAGAAAAATCATGTTAAACTAATTTTCATTATTATATTAAATAATATAAAAGTAATATTAATTTTTTTAGGTAAAACTTAAAAGTAATATTAATTTTAATAAAAAAATTAAAAAAAATACTGGAAATTTTAACAATAAAAAATATTTTTAAAAAACAATTTGGAGGAGCTCCATTCAGTTTTTGTTCAATTCAATGTACCTGTTATTCATATTAATAATTTTTTTAAATCAAATCAGAAGTCTTTATTTCAAAAGAAAAGAGAAAAGGAAAGTCAAACTCCTTAAGTAGAAAAAAGACATGATTCCAGAGAGAGATAAAATGGATGAGTTTTTTTTTCTTCAGGTTTTAAAGAACAGATCCACAAGAAAAAATGTGTGGTTTTTTTTTAAATTCGAAGAAGAAGCCGATCAGATGAAGAAGCGGTTTGAAGATGCGGAAAAAGAAGAAGCCAATCTGATGAAGAAGAAGAAGAAGCCGATATGAAGAAGAAGAAGATCTAGAAGAAGTCGATCAGAAGAAGAAGAAGAAGAAATAAAGAAGAAGCAGACGAAGAAAGAAGAAGAAGCAGATGAAGGAGAAGGACGAAGGAAGAAGCAGCAGATGAAGAAATAAGAAGAATTGAAGAAGAAGGCGATGAAAAGGGTAGAAAAAAAAAAGACTTCTGAAATTTGTTAAAAAAATGAAAAACAAAATGGAAAACAAGTTTAAGTTGTTTTCCAAATTTTTCAATTTTAATACTGATTTTGTTTTTTATTTTATTTTTGTTTTTTTTAAAACAAAATGAAAACTGTTAACAAACGTGAATTCGAAATTGTTTTCGAAAAACAAAAACTAAAACACTCCCAAAATCACATACCGGACAACCCCTTAATTTCATATAGTTCCAAAGTTTCCTTCTTTACTAAATTAACCCTAAACTTTTTACGAAGTACAAAATCAGTCTCTGAAGTTAAACTCTTGCTAGTAAATTTAATAGCTTAAGGGTGCGTTTGATGTGCACTACAAGAAAAATAGGCTTTTATCACGTAATTTTACCACGGTTTTTTTTAGCCGTGATCAAGTGATACTAGTCTTTTTATTTTGTCGTGTGTTTATGACGTAATTTAAAACTGACGTCAAAGTATCACGGTCCTTTAAAATGTGCAACAGTTGGATAACATTTTTTATTAACCGTGATTAAGTTATCACGTGTTTATCAAACTGTGATCAAGTTATTACAAATTTTATTAATCGTGACAAAGTTATCACATGTTTTATTTTTATATGTAATCTAATTATCATACTATTTTGTTAGTGTGATAAAGAAATATATATATATATTTTTTAATTTTAGAATTACACTAACTATAATTTTTAATTTTTAATCTCTCAAATTTATTAGTCACAACACTTTACAAAAAAAAAATACAAACAATCGTTTTTGTAGTGAAATATTAAAATATAAAAAGTTAAGAAAAGTTAAAACATAAATTTAGGTTAAATTTTTTTTTATATTTAAACATATCATTAGAATAATTGATAGCTAACTTTTCTCACTTTCTAACCCTAGCCACCCGCCACTCTCACATCTCTTACTTCTTCTTTTTTTTCAATATTCTCTCACTCACAATCTTCACTCTTCACAAATAAAAGAACTCTATTCATGGTGAGTTTTTACTTCAAATGAACTCAACACATAATTTGGATTATAAATCTCTTTTTTAATGTATTTATTTATTTTTATTGGTTAATTTATTTATGTATTGGTTAGGAACTTGTAGCGATATCTGGTAGTGAGTAACTTACATTTGTACTATTTTGAATATGAACGTTTATACAAAACAGATGATCATGATCTCACATCTATCTACGCAATCGGGGACCGTTTCGTCAAAGTTGTCCAAAAGAAAGTTTATGTCAACGTTAAAAAGAGGTTAGTTAGTTTCGTTTCGATCTCCTTTAGTTTTCTCTTTCTTTTATTGAAAAAATAAGTTTTTATTATGATTTGTTGTTATAGTATAGTTTTAGTTTTAGTTTTTTTTTTATATATCAATTTTATTGTTCGTCAAACTTATTCCTATCGTTTCTCATACTATGCAACCGTATATTCAAAAGGAAGCCTCAAGGAAGATGAAAAAATATTTTTTTTTCATGTATATGAACAAAGAAAATTTAAACATAGCTTTTGTTATTAATAGTTTGTATTTTAGAATTGATTTTGCTAATAAACTTTTGTTTATTTTGGTGTTGTTTGTAACTTTTTATTTTAATATCTTCAATACATTTTGATCTTGAATAGATATTATTTTTTGAAAGTTTGAATGGCGATCTTTAATATTTATTATATATATATATTGAAGATATTATAATATTAAAAATAAATTAACAAACAAATAAAGAAGTATATCTTAACAATATCATTATCAAGAGATTTTGTGTATATATATATGGAAAGCAATATAATATTAAAATAAATTAACAAAAAAGTAAAGCAGAATCTCTTTATAATATCATCAAGAGATTATGTATATCATTTTATTTTTTTAAAAAAAGAACTTTGTAACGGTTTTTAGCCATCATCAATTGGTCACAAGGTTTAAAAGCTGTAAGAAATTGTTGACGGTTTTTAAAAACAATGATAAAAATTCATGATGGTTTTTAAAAACCGTGATAAAAAGTAAAACCGTGATAAACTTTTTATTACAGTAGCTTTAACAACGCTTATAAAACCATCATTAAAACCTTTTCATAACGGTTAAAAACCATCATAAAAAGCATTTTTCCTTGTAGTGGCGGAATATGATTAGATTATTTTTAAGAGATGGGATTGGATTGGATTGAATAAGATTTGATTAATTATTGTGTTTCCCATGTTTGGTGCAACAAGAGATTGGACTAAAAATAGTCAAATAATGTGTTTGGTATGTGAAGAGATTGGATAAAAAATAATTTAATTCTATTAAATAAATAAAATCATTTTAATATAATTCATTTAACTTTCTTTTCTTTATCATCTTTCTCAAACTCTTTCTCTCTTTCCGTAACAACTTTCTTTCGTTCACAGACTCTCTCTCTTCCCAAACAACCCCCCTCTCATCTGTCTCTATTCTCACTCCCCGTCTCTTTGATCTCTTGGCCGCCAGTGAGTTTTTCTCCTCCACTGAGAGGAGATCGGCTCTCTCTCTCTCTCTTTCTCTCTCTCTCTCTCTCTCTCTCTCTCGTTCCTCCTTCTCTCTCTCTTTGTCTTTTAAAAAAAAATTCTTTGATACAGGGATGAATTTGGTGGAGATCCAACTCCATATCTCAATTTTTTTGTTTAAAAAAAAAACATTTGTTGTGGTAAAGAGGGCGATAGTGGTATGTTGTTATTGCTTTGTGACCCATGTTTTGGTTTGATTTTCTGGGTTTTAATGGGGTTTGATAATTTTCTTGGTTTGAATGATTTTATGGGTTTGGATGATTTTTCGGGTTTGAATGATTGTGTGGGTTTGTTTGATTCTCTGTGTTTGTTCCATTTTCTTGTTTTTTTTTTTTTTTTGATTTTCAGGGATTTATCGGTTTGTTTTGAAAAAATTGATTTTTTTTATGGGTTTTATTGGTTTGTTTAGAAAATTGATGAAACAAAAATTGATTTTTTTTTCTGGGTTTTATCAGTTTATTGGATTTTCTGGGTTTTATCGGGTTGTTTGGAAAAATTGATTTTTTTTTTCTGGAAACAGATTGAAAATTGATGAATATATGTTTGGATCTGAGATTGTTTTTTTTTTAAATGATCGAAGACGAAGAACAATAAAAATGAGAAATTGGAGGGGATAAAATAATCCCATCGATTTGGAGGGGATTATTTTATCCTCTTTTGGCAGGATAAAATGAAGCTTGTGAATAAAAATAATCCCGATTGACTGAACTCACCAAATATGGGATTGGACTCAAATAGTCCTATCCCAGTCCTCTCCGGTGAAACAAACGCACCCTAAGAGTAAATAAGTCAAATCCTATTAAAATAATAAATAAATTTATATACTTATTTCAACCGAAGGTAATCTCATTCACATGGAAAGGAGATTACAAGATTGCAGATGTAAACTCTTCCATTAGGAGGATATCAACCGATCAACTCCCCCACATGGAGGCAATCAAGAGGTTACATCAATCTCCCTTTGGAGGAGATACAGTCACCTGAGACCACCTTCACACCTAGGGATGGGCATTTTCCCCATAGAGCCCACCCCCTACTTGGGGGCAAATTTTGTCACCAAATGGGGGTTTAGGGGTGGAGGTGGGGGCAAATTTTGCACCCCCATTCTTCCATTTTTTAAATGAAGGTGAGGTGGGGCCCAATTTCTCCATTTCTCCATATATATAATTTTATTTTCTTTAAAAAAATTAACTCTAATTTAAGGTCATCCGCTAACCCACCTACGACTACTAAATCACTAACTCATTTATATTACTATAAGTATTTGTATTAATTCTGGATTAAATTAAACTAATTAAATATTTGTTGATTATTTATTGGAATTGATTATTGAAACGGGGTGAATCAAAAGATTATGATGACCGAATTCCAAATTCCAAATTCTAAATTATAACTTTCGGATTGAAAAATATTGAAATTAGAAATAGAAGAAACGGGAGAAATAGGGGACGGGGTTGGGGGCAGGGGAACCTCCCCTCAAACACCCCATCTCGACTTCCCCTAAATGGGGTTGGAGGGCTGGGGCGGGGGTGGGGGACCCTCCCTCGCCCAATGGGCCCTTATGCCCATCCCTATTCACACCACCTAATTTTTTCCGTTAAAAAAAATGTTTTTCACCTTTTTTAAAATTATTATTTTATTTTGATTTAAATATTTTTTAATTAAACGGTAATTTTGGTTTGGGAAAATTGCACTGAACCCTTGAGGTTTGGGCAAGTTACTCTTAATTGAAAAAGTTTTGTTATTATACACTAACACCCTCATAACTTAAATTTGACTTTGAAAATGCCTAAACTGCCCCTACTTATATTATTTTATACTTTACTTTTTTTTACCTTTTAACTTAAAACTTTTAAACTTTAATAAAATAAAAAGATTAAATAAAAGATATGATTCATTAAATAAATAAATAGTTAAAAAAATTAAATAAAGAAATAGTTTTAAAAAATTTAAATAAATAAATAGTTGAAAAATTAAATAAATAAATAGTTTTTAAAAAAATAAATAAATAGTTCTAAAAAATAAAATAAATAAATAATTTATAAAATTAAATAAATAAACAGTTAAAAAATTAAAAAAATAAATAGTTTTAAAAAAATTAAATAAATAAATAGTTTTAAGAAAATTAAATAAATAAATAGTTTTAAAAAATCAAATAAATAAATAATTTATAAAAATTAAATAAATAAATAGTTAAAAAATTAAATAAATAAATAGTTTAAAAAATTAAATAAATAAAAGTTTAAAAAATTAAATAAATAAATAGTTTAAAAACATAAGTAAATGAAAAAAATTAAAAACATTATGTTTTTGAGCATATTCATTAATAGGAACAAGAAAAACTCAAAATATTCAACCTTTTACGGTAAGAATGATGCTAAACGAAGCTTTAAGGTTCCCAACATTGGGAGTCTTCTTGCCTTCTTCAATCACTTCCTTCAGTGTTGGGAACTTTGAAGCTTCTCTCACCATCATCCTTACCGTAAAAGTTTGGATATTTAGAGTTTTTCTTGTCCCTATAAATGAATATTCTTAAAAAAAATAATGTTTTTAATTTTTTTCAATTGCTTATTTATTTTTTAAAACTATTTATTTATTTAGTTTTTAAAACTATTTTTTTAAACAATTTATTTTAAATTGTTTTAATTATTTATTTATTTAATTTTTTAAAACTATTTATTTAATTTTTTTAACACTATTTATTTATTTAATGAATCATATATTTTATTTAATTTTTTTATTTTATTAAAGTTTATAAAGTTTTTGGTTAAATAGTAAAAATAAAGTATAAAATAATATAACCAGTGGCATTTTAGCCACTTTTAAAGTCAAAATACAATCTTGGGGGTGTTAGTGTATAATAACAAAACTTTTTTAGCTAAGTGTAACATGCCCAAACCTCAAGGAGTTCAGTGCAATTTTCCCTTTTGGTTTTATCACAGGTCAAATATTGTTAAACTAACGACCTCTTAATGAAAACTAATAGCAAAAGACATTTGGTTATTTTTTTGAAAATGCAGGAACTAAATTGATAGCGGAAAAAGAGAGACTAAATTTGTAATTTCTCTTTCAAATGACAAATGAATAAAAAAAATATTGAGAACGTGTTATAATAAAATTGAACAATAGATGAAATAATAAATAATTATACTAAGTAGAGACAAAGACGAGAGAGAAAATTACTCTTATAATTTACTTTTAGTTTCTCTTTTGTATTGTTTCTTTATTTGCTCTCGAATGTTTGCATGCATAAAAACCAAATTCACAACACAACAAAATTAGAGCCTATTTATAAGGCTTGGTAACCAATCACAAATAGACAACAACATTGCCACTAGTCATTGAAATAAAAGCATATCCTTGTTTTGTCTCC